>VZSF01004285.1:24571-233345 GCA_013398295.1 Chionis minor
ATGAAAATAAATCCGATAAGAATAATCCCAGGTATTTCTGGCTGCAAAACGGCAGCGGGGAGTCAGAACTGCCGGGTTTGCCCGGAGCCGGGGGCAGGGGGGGAGGAGGGGGGGGGTCAGCAGGACAAGCCCTAGCAAGAAGAAAGGAAAACAAGCACCCTAAAACGGCTGCTCCACTGGGTCTCTCTGTAGATTTATAGGGGCTTAACTGATCCCTCCGTACGTGATGACAATTCCCTCTGGGAGGGAGAGCTGGCGCCGGTCTCTGCTCGCCGGCAGACCCTCTCCCGCCCGCGTCGCCCCGGTGCCGGTGCCGGCGGTCGGGCGGAGCGGGGCGGCGGCAGGTGACGGCTCTCGCCTCCCCTCTCCCCGCAGGTTTGGTTCCAGAACCGCAGGATGAAGGACAAGCGGCAGCGCCTGGCCATGACCTGGCCTCACCCGGCCGACCCGGCGTTTTATACCTACATGATGAGCCACGCGGCGGCCACCGGCAATTTGCCGTACCCGTTCCCGTCCCACCTGCCCCTGCCCTACTACTCCCACATGGGCATCGGAGCCACATCGGCCTCTGCCGCTACCCCCTTCAGTACCCCCCTGAGGCCGCTGGACACCTTCAGGGTCCTCTCCCACCCCTACCCGAGACCAGAACTGCTGTGCGCCTTCAGGCATCCCTCCCTCTACCCTGCCCCAACTCATGGACTCAGCGGCGCCGGGGGCAACCCCTGCTCCTGCCTGGCTTGCCACAGCGGCCAGTCTAACGGGCTGGCGCAGAGACCCTCCGGATCAGACTTTACCTGTTCGGCCACAACCAGGACTGACTCTTTCCTCACTTTCACGCCCTCTGTGCTGAGCAAAGCCACCTCAGTTTCCATGGACCAGCGAGAAGAAGTACCTTTAACGAGATAAACCTTCGCCTCAGGGTTGTTAAAAACTCGCCCCTTTCCCGGGCTACTCTTCGAGTTATTGTACCTACAGCCGCTGTTTATTTAATCGTGTTCTCTCCCCAGAAGTGGACACCTACGGAAAGAACAAAGACTAAATATAGCTCAGTCTTAAAAGGATTTACATTCCAAGGAGGAAAAGGAGGAGAAGAAGAAACGACTAGTGATTTATCTCCGAGAAGGATTTTAGACACCGAAGAGGAAGAAAACCAACCCGAATGAAATACACTTCGGTACCTACAGAAATAAACTGGGACTTTCTTTTCCACGGATAGACTTCTTACCAAGGGCTGTGGCTTCTGCGGGTCGCAGCAACAAACCTTATGCACAAACCCACGAGACGGAGGAGGAAAATCTGAAATACTTGAAAGAAACATTATCTTGATAAGGAAATGGCTTGTGCGCATGAAGAAAGCAAAGATGTAATCTATCAGAGTGTTCAGAAAATAAAAACAACGAGCAAACAGCAAAACCGCAAGGTTTCGGGATTGCAACTCAACAGTATTATCCAGTTGTCTCTATAGAGAAAAAGAATGCTTTACCATAAAGAAAAAACCTCATTCTGTACATCACTTTCGTGGTTTAATTGCATTCTTTACTCTCCCTTGTCTCCTCCTTCGTTTTGAGTGGAAATCCAGCTTTTCGTCTCCTCTTTCATTTCAACTTTTATTTTTAAGAGGCAGACTGGAATTGGCAGGGTAAAAATACGAGCTCCTGCCTCTTTATGGGTCAGAGCTATTTGTCCTTTAAATAACAATGTCCTATTATCAGTCGCTGAAACGTGCACACACTGACGAAATTAGCAAGTGATGTATATGTAAGGGGGGTTTTTGAATATCGAATGTATAATGCTGTGTGAACAGAGACCCCGTGCCAAACGCTAACAAGCCGCCAAGGGAAGAGATTAGGTGACAGGGAGCACTACTCCTTCAGACAATCACCAGTCTGTAAATTGGAGCGAAGGCGATTTCCCTTCCTTTGTACTTCAGCCTTCAGTTCATTGACTTTTCCTTGCTGTCTTTTTCTTTTTCTTTCTTTCTTTCTTTCTTTCTTTCTTTCTTTCTTTCTTTCTTTCTTTCTTTCTTTCTTTCTTTCTTTCTTTCTTTCTTTCTTTCTTTCTTTCTTTCTTTCGGCTTTGTGTTTCCTTCTTCACCCCCAATCTTTGCATTTGTATGTGTCCTTCATACTGGTCTCTCTTCTTGAGTATTTCTTTCACAATTCACCACCACCACCACCCCCGCCTCCTCTTTCTCCTCTTTCAGATATTTCGGAAGAAGGTAGCATCATTGCTTTTTCATGGATTTCTGTCAACCTAAAATTTAAAGCACAGGAACACCGGGCTGGGTAGTAGCTTCTTCCAAAACCGGAGCTGTTTATTGCATTCCGTTTTAAAATAGCCCAAAGAATACCCTGTCATAATTTGTTACCATGTCGGAATAAAACGTAGTAACAACAATAACAACACGAACAACGATAATAACAAGACATATTTTAACAACATACCACCCATATTTTTATTGTGTTTGTTTAAAAAAAAAAAAAAAGAAAGAAAGTCAGAGTGTTGCTTAAAGCGAATTTCACCTTCATGCAGTTTCTAATAGTTACAGTTCAACAAGCAGGAAAATAAACGCTGGACAGAACAAAGACGTGCTGATACCTCCGCTATCTACTTTGTGTTAAATTGCTGAGGAGCCTCTGGTTTATTGTCACACCGGAGACATTTTGTCCTTAGGACAGGGAGTGAATAGCAGCGTTTCCCTGTAGCGGATGGAGAGCAGGGAAGAGAACACGTGCGTGCCAGGATGTATTTTTCCAATAAAAAAAATTTGTTCATTCGGGTTTTTTAAAAACTCATCCAAAGTCACCATCTTTAAATCATTAAGGGCAGATCGTTCCGCCCTTTCTGGATGAGATGTCCTCATGGACACGGAAACCGATGGCCCTTTTTTGGACACTCACAAATAGATTCTCCCTCCCCATCCCCCCGGAAATAACAATTGTAAACAGCATCCAAGGGCAGCGCTGAACAACAGCCGAGCTTTGCAAGCCTTTCCCCTCCTCACTTTGTCTTTTAGCAGACGGGAGAAGAACCAGCCCGACAAACCGGGAGCTGCGGAGCGAGTGCCCGGTACCCTCCCCCGGCGACCCCGGGAGAAAGGAGCGCTGCAGGGGCCGGGGGGCAGCTGAGCGCTGCCCAGAAAAAACGATGGGGGGGTGTGTGTGTCTTAGATGGCCCACGACCCCCCCTTCCCAGGCCAGGCGGAGGCACCTGCTGGGCCCCGGTCGCAGGACAGGATCCGGCCAGGGCTGCTGCCGTGCGTCACCTGCGGAAAAACCGCGGCACCAGTTTGCTCCTGCAAAATGCCCGGTTCGCCAAATGCCGTCGGCTAGGGCACAGGGCAATATATATATATATACACACACATTTTCAAATACATATATTTTATATATATATCTAGGTGAGTGTGCGTGAGAGAATATTTAGCCCGCTCTGTACCGCTTCCACACGCAAAGGGGACGTGTCCCCGGCCCGGACCAGCGGGCAGCGGGGAGGCAGAGACCGGTAGCGTGGGAGGCGGCTCTCCCGCAGCCGGTACGGTCCCCGCTCTCCCCCGGGCGCCCGTTGCTGGGGGATGCTGCGGCAAAGGGCGGCCGCGAATTTCTCCGTGGCTCGGTCACAGGGCAGAGATTGCCTGCGACAGGTAAATAGGCTGCGGGTCGCAGTAATGCCAAGAGTATTTTCAGTTAATAGGGGAGGGAAAATGAGGTGTCTGGAGCGATATTGGAAAGTACAAGATCGATGATCCGTCCTCGTGTCCAATCAGCAGCCTTTAATTGACTGTATTTTCTAGGTAATTGAGCCGCTGTGCTCCTAAATTGAAGTGGAAGATATAACAATACATCTCACTGGGAGGAATTACTCATTACTTCATAAGGAAATTTTCCTTTTGCTGCGTGGGGCCGGTGCCGTTAACGCCTTCGCCGCCGGTGGGGGTGCCCGCGGCCCCATGAGGGGCGCCGGCTCCGGGCACGCGTGGGGCATCGCCGGCGGCGGGGGCAGACACGGGGCAGCCAGCCGGCAGCAGGCTGCGCCTCTGGCTCCGAGCCACTGCCACCAGGCGGACAGGTTTCCCTCGCCTCGCCACGGCCGGGGGGAAGAGACCCTTCGAGGAATTAGGGCGAGGCCCGGGCCGCGGCCCCGCGTGGAATTGTCCCCGGGGAGCCGGCGGTGGGCGCCCGCCCCCGTGTCACCGGCGGGCGAGGGGCTGTCTTCGGGGTACCCCATGTGCCGCATCGGCTCCGCTCCCCAGCCAGCCAAATTCGGCTCCGAAAGGCCTTCCCCGCCTTGTTAGCGTTTGATTGATTGCCTTATTAAAGCGTGTTCTTGTAAGTGTGACCGAGCTGATTGCACTGCATATGTTTGGGATAATGCTCATTTTAAACAACTGAATAATAATAATACTAATAAAAAAAGGACCAGAAGAGGAAGAAGATGAGCTCTACAGAACGGATTAAGCCTAAACGATCCCGGGGAGCAGTGCTGTAACTCGCGCATTAAATCGCTCCGTTACTATCAAATCACTCAGCCCTTTTCGGCTTTACTCAGACCATCTTTGTTGTGTTTTATGTGTCACCTCCTGTACCATTAAGTGAGATAGCACCGAGACCGCCGCTTACTTTCCCGTCTCAGGCTATACGTTTTTATTAAGGTTGTATGATTAAACTGGTTCGGATCTGCTTTCCCAGCGCTATTCTTTACTCCAGCGCGCAAATCATTAGGAAATCGGCTCTCCATATTTCACGTTTTCTGCTCGGTTGTTAGGTCTTTTGCCGGCACCTGCAGAAAGGCGTGCGGCTCCTTTAGCTTTTGGCTGGTATATCTGAAGGACCCTTTTGTTTTCAATTATTCTCCTGCTCGCCTGGCTACTTTATTTTGCTACGGAGTTTAGCCCCTGAAAACACCCCCCACCATATGTCACCCCAAGGCCCGCTGTCCTGCCGCTTACAATAGTGTCACCCTGGGGTAAAGCCAACGTCGGGACGAGCTGGAGGCTCGTTAGCACAAATGGCTTCATTTAGGCGCATCAGGTTCCTGGGTGGGTGACAAGGGGGAGGGAAACCAGTCCCACGTCCTTTTACTGCATCTTTCACCCCGGAACACCCTTTTTGTTACCTGCTTCCTCCAGATCTTCTCCCTGCTCCTTTTCTAAGACGGGAGGGTCCCATCCCCCCTCCGCACCCGCGGATGGGCTGACTGGGGAGAGCTGGTACCGGGGAGGGGAAGCGGTTAGAGTCGAATCGGTCCCCATCTTTGGAAAGTTTTTGTTCTTCTCTCTCTCTCTCTCTCTCTTTAAAGTAGAGGAAGAGATAGCTAGTTCAGGATCTTCAAACACGAAAACGAATAAATCGCAAGCTCCGGCCCCCAATTCGCCGTTTGCTTTTTTGTTTTAATCGGTTAAACTGAGCGTACCTACGACCGAGAACGCAACGCAGGTTTCCGCTAATATTTACAACCCCCATTTTAAGGAATCACGCATGTATTGCATGCACATACACACACAAAGCAAACACACAAAGTGATTTTCCCTGCTGCCCTCTGTAAAGAAGTGCCTGGGACTTTAGAGCCAGAAATTGCCACTTAAGAACATCACATGAAAGTATTAAGTAATTATTTAAAACAAGGCTGTTTAGAAAAATATTTGTATTTATTGCAGCTGCTCGATTGGCCTCGTTAAAGCTGGGGAGCATTTAAATTGTGTTACAGTCTCATTTAAATCCAGTTTCGTTCCAGCAGGCTGCAAAGCCTGAATAGAACCAATCACTCCATAATGATGATGAATGAGAAATTAATTCAGATACAAGCAAGACAATTTAGGCCTTCATCTGTTTAAATAGCCTTCCAAGATTATTCGCAATTGCAGGTCACAGATTTAATCAATTGTCCAATCTTGTGAAAGTCATATCCTTGCATCTTCATCGAGATTATTTATAGCGCGGCGCAGCCCAGTGAAAGGTATACGCTCTTAACAGGAACAATTACTTAAAGGGAAGCGTTTGCAAAATGAAAAACAAATGCCGTCCGCGGGCAGTAAACGATCAAACGCCTCCTCCTTCTCCCGACACATCCTTCCCCGGCCCGAGGAAGGGAGCGGAGCTGCAGGTGTGGTGGGAAGGGGGACCCTTGCCAAACTCCAGCCCCGCCGTACCGGTCGCTGCGCTCGGCAGCGAAACCCCCCCGCGCCAGGCGCCGCTCCTTCGTGGAGTCCCCCCCCGTCCCCCCGCGCACTGGGAAGGCAGCCCGAAGGGAGTGCCTGGCACGTGCTAGGGGTAGGTCCCGGTCCCGGGTCCCTTGTCCACGGGAGCCTGAGGGTGGGAGCCCCGGGCACGCGTGGGCAGCCCGGGGGGGGGGCTCCATCTCCGCGGGGCCGGGCCCCGCTCCCCGGAGCGGTGCCCGCAGAAAGGACACGGTAAAAAGCAGCTTTTAACCAGGCGGTAACAGTAAAACCGCAGGCTGGGGATGCCAACCCCGGCTGCCGGGGGGGTGTGGGGTGGGCTGTCATTTTCGCCCCTGGCTGCCCGTGGGAGATGCGTACATCTATACGCACCACCGGCCCTGCTTCTGCCCGAGTCCTGCCTCTTCCCTCGGCCCAGCCTCACACCCTACCGACCCTCTTACCCCCCCGGTCGGGGGAGCGGGGAGACGTGCCCGCCTGGCTCGGGATGAAGCCGGGAGAGCATCCCCGCTCCTCTCCTGGAAACGCCGGCTCTTCCCTTCGGCTCGGGCGAGCCGCGCTTGGAAAAACCCGAGGTCTCGAATAGCCCGAGGTTAACGAAACCTCTCCCAAAGTTGAAGCAGGCCGCTCGGTAACCGGGAGAATTGTTGCGTTTCTCCAAGGAGAGATGGAAAGCGGGGAAGAAACCGGCTTTACTCGCCAGCGTCCCAGCGTGTGACTGCCTCTTCCCTCTCCTCACCCCTTCTCCAAACTCAGACCTATTTCCTCGCAGCCTCCATCCCACCTGGCCCCGAAGCGCTGCCTGGAAGGGCCGTTTCAGGCTCCTGCCCAAACTGGAGAGGTGGTGCCGGGCTCCCCGGGCGGTCCCTGCAGCCCCAAAGGGGCTCACCCCGACGCACTGGGAAGGCAGCCCGAAGGGAGTGCCTGGCACGTGCTAGGGGTAGGTCCCGGTCCCGGGTCCCTTGTCCACGGGAGCCTGAGGGTGGGAGCCCCGGGCACGCGTGGGCAGCGCGGGTCCGCCAGCCCCGTCTAACTCCGGGGGACCGGGAGCCAGCGAACACCCTCTGGGAGCCACCAAAGTTTGGCCGCGGAGAGGGGTGGTCACGCCGCCCACGGAGAGGTGGGTTTCCTGGGTGGGAGTGCGGGAGGGTCAGCGGTGACACGTCCTCCCGGTGAGCCGGGAGCCCCCGGGCAATGCAGTTTTCCTGCACCTCGAAGGGAAGCGTGGGGCGCACCCACCCACGGGCACTGCTGGCGTGGGGAAAGGCGAGGGTTGCGGGCAGCGGGTCCCACCGTCATGCAGGTGCGTGGGTGTGCGTGTCCCCGCTCCCTCCTTCGCCGCCCGACACGGGAACCTGGAGCAACGCCGGTGCCTAAATCAAAAGCCCGACTACAGGAACCCTGCAGCTCCGAGGAGCCAGTCTCAGCGGCGGACTTTGATGTATCGCTGTCCAATTAGTGCCTTTAATTGGTGTCCTCTGGGACAGGCAACCCGGGAGCGGGGACGGCGAGCGCTCTCCCGGCAAGCCCTGCCCGCTCGCAAGGTAACAAATAAATAATCCGGCCGGGAGGCAGGAATCCCGCATCCCTCCGAACGGGAGAAGGGAAAACGACCTCGCAAACCTGAGACCGGCTGCTTTGTAAACCGTCCCGCGGGGCTCCGTGCCCACGGACACCCGTGTGCCCAGGCAGAGAGGGAGGGATGTAGCTGCTCCCACATTTACCCCAGCCTCCACAAAAAAAATAAATCCCTTTCTCGCTGCGGAGGGAAGGACATCCGCGTGGAAACGACACCTTTTAAAACATACCGCACGTTCCTTCCAATTTGGCTAATGAAGGTCGCCTGTTAAGCGTAATTTTAGAGGTTAAATGAGGCTGACTGCAGATTTAAAGACGGTTGATAAAACGTCTTATTTAAATGACACGTACTGTATGTAAAGATGCCATTAGAGCGGTCTAGATTTACCTTGGAGGGGGGGAGGAGGAAACAAAACAAATACACAAACAGGCAGGGAGGAAAAAGCGCCGCCAATTTATTCCAAACCAAAAAGGCTCGGTCGAAAAAGAAATTGATCGCTTCATCCATCAAACGTATAAAATACGTTTCTGAGATCAGAAGTCGCTGGGAGAGAGAGAGAGAGAGAGGCGGAGGGAAAGTTCGTACTTGACAAGAACCCTCAAAAGGGGCGTGCTAGAAAAAAAAGGGGAATAAAAGACAGCTGTCACTGGAAGCTCACCTTGACGCAATTCTATTTTTCTTTTTTCCCCCTTTTTTCTTTTCCCTTTTTTTTTCCTTTTTCCTCGAGTAGTCGTACAACGCTTTAAGAAAAAAAAAAATTACCTGAAGCCAGAGGAAGATGAGATTTTTTGATTAATAAGGAAATAAATTTGGCAGGATGGAAAGCGACGCTGAGTTGCCAAAGCCACCCTTAACAGAGGCGTCTCTGGAGAAGGCAGGCAGTTCGAGGCTGCCTCGGAAGCCATCAATCCCTGGGACCCGGGTACACCTTGAAACTCAGTCCCCAGACTTTTTACAGGAAAGCATCTCTGATCGATATTTGTAAACGGAGCCATTTTATTTGCTCTTCTGCATTTCCAGCATTAAAATATTGTCATTTTCCCACATTCTTCCTGAGCAGCAATACAGCGCTACATTAGGAGCATTTTTTACATCCAGTCCCCAGAAGCTAAGTCCTATATGTGTGTCATGCATTGCCATCAAATGTCACAGCCTGAAAATGCCAATTCCCCAGTCTATAGAGAGCCTTTAATTTGTACTGGGATGAGTGCTCTCAATTTCCTATCCAAGAAAAAAAGACCCTAACCGTCTGTTCAGCCAGTTCTCCCAGTTCTCTCCTTGCTAAGTTTTCATTAAAAAGCTTTTACACTTTATACATTGCTTGCCTGGGACCATATTCTGAAGGTCCTAACTCATCCCAAAATGCGTTTTTGCCTACTTAAGTTTGAAGTTTGCTTACAGCTATTGCAGTGCAGGATCAAAGATGAATTACAGAGCAAATAAAGCAACTACTATTACTAGATGCACACAATTAATATGTGGCCTTATACTCCCATAGACTGCGAATCACTCCTGGGAGTTATTCTACAATTATTCTAACATTTACTCAAGTCTGTGTACTTTAGGGAGGCAAGTTTTCTCTAATGTGGAGATACTGAGTCATGGATTCCAAAACCACTTTCCACAAATGACCTGACCCGAAGTAAATTTTAATCCAAACCCAAAAGGTCTGATTTACTAAACCTTCAGCTAGAAAGGAGCACAGACTTGCCTCCTCCAACAACTACAAATTAAGTAGAAAATCATACAGAAGAGAGAAGGAAAAAAAAATAGAAGAGGGGGGAAAACCCTAGCTTTGTCAATGTTTGTGCTCCCCTCACATCCAGCTGAAACGTGGACTGGGATCTATTTCGGAGGCAGGAGAGCACTCAGCCAGTTGACAGGGGTTGGTTTGTCTCCAAATGATGTTCCTAACCTGTTCCTGGTTCAGTGGTGATGTGGATTTGGACGAGTGGAGAAGCCTGAGTGTCTCAGTCGTTCTCAGCCCAAGCCTTGCGTTACTGCCCATTAATGCTGGCTCACGAGGTACAAAAACCCAGAGAGCAGATGACCCTATACCCCTCTCCCTCTGCTTTGCCAGTCACAGCTTCCCACCTGAAAGCCTGCGTGTCATTTGGGTCGCAAAGGCAGGTTTTTACAACAGAGTTGTACCGCAGCACTGAGCAACCGACTCATGCATTGCTGGTAAGGAGGCAGTTACTCCTGCATCTATTTAGCCCATTTAGTCTCATCTAACT
The DNA here is from genome assembly GCA_013398295.1 of Chionis minor. Taxonomy (NCBI): domain Eukaryota; kingdom Metazoa; phylum Chordata; class Aves; order Charadriiformes; family Chionidae; genus Chionis; species Chionis minor. The sequence goes on from VZSF01004285.1 coordinate 34,563, forward strand.
TCAGATCATGACACCAGGTCTTCCAAGAAAAAAGGCAGTCGCATCACTAATTACCGCTTCCTACTTTTGAAGTCAGCAGGGCAGCCGACACCCATGTCCCCGACACACCTACCAATTTTTGTATGATAACATATTCCAGTTGGCTACTTCTATCTCAAGGACTGTGCCCAAGCATTAGCAAGCTAATAGCGAAAGACAGGCAGGAAAAAGGGCAACGTGAGCTCCATTTTCTAACGCAGCTCTGCAGAGGAAAATCCACATTTGCCAGTGAGAGTTTGGTCTGGGATCTCCAGATCCAGATGCAGTAAGAAGTGATGCTGACACCAACTGTGCTGGCTCCCAGTGCTGATCTCCCTGGCATTGTCCCGGACAGTATTGACCAAACCAGCATTCCCCAGTCAAATCCATATTGCACTAAACACCGCATAGGGGCAGTCACCTGGGATTTGGAGCAAGTGATGATCATATCATGACATTTTAGCATATTCAAAGTCTTACACGATTCCTACATCTAATGCAAATTGTGTACAAACTTTGTCTTCAGTGTCAGCCTCCCGCTTTAGCCAAAAGAAAGATACTCCACGCTCTGATTCTAAACTTCTCGATACCCAGGTAGGCAGTCAGGGTGACATTTCTACAGCATGATGCATGGCTTCATGGTGATATGGCAACACAATATCATTGGTATATGACTCCACCAAGGGCAAAATCATCTATCCTGATAACCCCAATCACTTTTTTATGCAGGAGCATAATTCTCACAACAGTCTCTCCTTGAAAAAGCAGTTGTAAAGTTGAGCATCTGTGTGCGTGTTGGTGCAGTTAGTCATAACCACCTCTTCAGCAAGGGATGTTACTTGATGTCTACTGTTACCTGCTACACGAGTAGAAATTAAAGAGTTGCCATGACCCCTTGCTTTTTCAGTAAGTCTCCAAGAAGTTATTTCCCAGACTTGTTAAAATTTTGCTTTATAAATGGATAGTTTAACACTAGAAGAACTTACAGCTTCTTCTGTATGTCACAGACAATTAGACTTCTCCCAGTTAATTTTCACCGAGCCCAGTGTGACGCGTTTGACAGTGAAAGACTTTCAAAGCAGGTGCCTGATGTGACCTGGCATATCAGCTTATGGAGAATCTTAGCAGTATATGCCAACCACAATTCACTGGCAAAAGCAAACCGAATAGACCAGAAAAAAGGAAAGCCTGCATTTTTCTTTAGTTCTATTAAAAGTTGTTCAGCAATTTATCCTTCTGTTCTTCTCAGCTAAATTACTGAACTTGTAGTATCTATTATTTTCCACGAAAGAAGTTTACATACTGTAGCAAAGTACCTGTCTTCCCTCTGACAACCTAAGCAAATGAAATATTTGTGACCTCCCAGCGTGAGGCACTGTCTTCAATTATTGAACTCTGGCTGAGGCTTTCTCTTACACCATCTCCAATTTTACAGTCTCCTTTCTCAAAGCATGGAAGCCATAACTGCCTACACAGTGTGAGGGTATTCAGCATTTGTTTCAGCAGCAGCCTGTCTTTTTATTTCTATTTAATATTTCCTGTACAGGCAGCCAAGAACTGCACTCGCCCAAATGCAGTTCTGCAGCACTGCAATGGGACCACACGTTTCTCCATTATAACACTGCTTTTCTCCACCTCTGTCTTCTAGGACATGTTCCTCAGGTGACAACAGATTGTATCCGTGTCTTATTTTATGCTTCACAATATTTAGAATCTGTTTGTTTGTTGGGTGAAATTTTTCTGTGACATTCGTGCATCTTAGCTGCAGAATTGCCCTGTTACCTGAAGAACAGATTTACCAGAGGAAAAAAAAATAAAAGGAATTGTAGCCCCCTGAACACCGTAGACATGCTAACAGCTACATAGGTATGCAGATGCCACGTACACAATGTGGCACATTCATCCTTGACACAAATCTGATCAACATTGGGATGTACATCCTCTGACCACCCAATTACAGCACCCAGTAGTGCTGAACACACCAGTCTGTGCAGAACCTTGTTAGCCGTAATCCCATTTCATGTTGATGTCCAGCAACTCTTTTTTGTGCTCTTTAAATCAGCCATTTTTTAACTGGCTTAAAGTAGTCTCTAACACGTACTGATTAGGGATACTGTATAATATAGAGATGCCGTATAATATATTAAGATTAGAATGTTGTGGGGTAACTTTCTTACAAAAGCCTAGGCTGAGACATTTTTAAACTAAACCCATAATCTCATAAAAATAAACCAAACGTGCAATGCCAAGACCTAGTTTTTGTAAAATCATGTTGATTGATGTAACTTACATGCCTCTCCTGAATTCTTTATTAAATTCATCCCATGTCAGTTCTGCTGTTATTTTCTGTTATTTTGGTGCCATGCTAATCAGCCCACAGTTATTGGGTCACTTCCTTCTTCCCTTCTGAGTAGAAGTGCAACTTCATCTTTTTTGAAATTTCACCAGTATTCCAAGATTTCTTGCAAAAAAACATGAGAGTTTTCCTCAGTCACATCTTTAAAGACTGCAAATCCGCTGATTATTATTATTTCTCTATCTCATTAGGTATTGTTTAATATCCTCTTTTGGTTAATAATCTAATTAAAAGTACTTAGTCTTCCTCTTTTGTTAAGATTACAGTACCATGATTTCCAAATGAAGATTAAAACACTGATTTTCCACTTCCAGCTAGTACTAGGTTCACACTGTTGAGAGAATTTCTTTTGTTTTTGGTATATTTTAGAACTTTTTCTTACTGGTTTTTACCCCTGGATTTTTCTTAATGATTTTTACCCCTTTTACTGCTTATTGCCCCCGGATTCTTCCTGTTGTCTTTAGCTTCCCTCGTCAACTTCCTGCATTTTATAACATTTAATGTGTGCTAATTGCTATCGAATACACTCTCCTCTGCATGTTGTATGATGATTTTTTTACTTAAGATATTTGCCTTCATTTGACTCTCTCCCAGGACTGTTCTGAAGTTAAGAAGCTGCCTTCCATGTAGATATTGTTCAGTGTTGCTCATATGCAATGTAATTTCCGGTCTCTAGCCACCCACCAGTTTCCAGTCTAAAAATTAATTCATCATCACAAAGGCCAAAAAATAGTTTTTTCCATGCTGGGCAATATTCCTTTCAAGTTGGGGAAGTATCTATGATTTTTAGAAACTATCAGCGATGGTTTACTGCTAGCTGCATGAGATAAAGTAGCACACATGCTGAACTGAGTTTGTCCAGATGCTACTATTTTTGTTCCTATATATTGCAGACAAATGTTTAAGAGGTAATTCATCCCATTCTTGGGTTTGATATGGCAGTTTGTGACATATCTCTGTCAGCATCCCTGGTCTTTACTAGGTAGTACATCAGTCCATATGCTTTTGAGACCTTTTAGTTGTGCGTTATAATTACCAAGTTGGTCTTCTCTCCTCCTGTTCACTGTTTTTATCTACTCTATCTGCTTGTCCAGGTTATAATCGGAACGTGATGCTCCATTCGCAGGACTCATCCCACAAGGTGCTAGTGATGCTGACTGTATCTTTTCTGCCCATAAGACTTTCCTGTTGCTTGACTGCATTATTCACACTCCCTACTACTGTTGTAGAAGAATCCAAAACATTCCTTTTCTTCACATTCTTTGTTACATTGCTTCAAAGTTTGTTATTTATTATACCACATTTGCAGCTGGAACCATATTTGTATCTTCAGCTGTCTTCCCTGGAGTCATTGTACTAATAGCCTCCTGCTGTTCTAGCTAATTCCTAGCCACTCCCTCATCCACGAACAAGACATACTATTCATACAGACTCTCTCCTATCAGTACGTGTCCTGTTATTCCATGAAAGCAAAAGTTCAGCTTCAGACCAGAAGGAAGGTCCTGAGGACACTTCAGGATTTTCTGCTCTTTGTAACTTGTAAACGTGGGAGGATCTACGAAAGGTTTGTATGGATATTCATCTAGCCATTCCTCTTGTTTCCTTCTCAAATCCCCAAAGTCTTTCTTTAACACTCTGCCACCAGTTGCAGTGAGTATCAGAGTGGACGCTTCCAGGATGATTTCACAAACCTGTCTGCTTATATAGTGCATCGATTCTTATTTTTTTAACGTAGTTGTTTTGGTCACTTCAATGTTTTTTTGGTTTGTTTGCAACCTGACAGGTATCTGATTGTGACTTTTTAACCTCTGTATGCTGTTTAAGCCCATGCTTTAAAGAGCCAATGGCACTAAGCATTTGGTTTAGCAAAGGATAGTTACATCCCCAGAGCCCTTAGTCAATAGCTAAGGGACTGGTTGATCTCAGTCTATTTCAGTTCACTCCTTTTCTGACAACTTTTATATTCCCCAAAGCTTTCAGTCATCTCGTGTCATTCTGTGCCACCATGGAGACCTCTAGCGCAGCGCTCAGTGATGACAAATTGGAAATGAAGGTACAGGGATGCATTAAAACAAATGTATTAAATTGTATCTGAAGCTGAATTTTAAATCTAGCACTTTTCTGAATCGTTTCCCAGTTTGTCTGCATCCTTTCCAAAGTGAAGATTGTATTTTAGTGATGGATTTAAGCTACACATAGTTAAAAAAACCTCTCTGTGCTTGCTATCTCTATTTGAATTACCCCTATGAGCTACCACATCACTTCGGGATTCACATTCTGTGACTCTCAATCCTTCAGAGGTTTCAACGCTTTCAACCACAAGCTGCCCCAGATGCACATCCTGCGACAAAGTCAAATGTGGGATCAGATATGGGGCCATTTACCATGTGATGTAATTTACTTGAAGTGACATGTCCTCAAAGTATATTTATGTTCAAAGAAATTTGCATCCTTTTCCAGTGATTTCCCCCCCTGAAAATATTGATAAAATTAATGGGCAGTGGTGATCCACAGGAGAACTGCTGGAGGAACTGTGATAGTTCTCCCTTAGGTGAGGACTGTCTCCTCTGCTGATCTATTACTTACCTGGTTTTCAACCCATTTAATACATGTTACACTCAAATAGGATTACTTTTTATGTCAGAATCTGGATTAAATCAAAAGGCATTCAGAGTCTGCTAGAAATGCAGATATCTTTGCCAACCAGATATATTATCATTAAAAAAGAAAAAAGGCAAATGCTATTAACAGGATTCTTCCTTAATAAAACAGACAAAAACCACTTTTGGTGACAATTAGTTGTGTTACCATCTTCTCATTCTTTGTTGGTTGCATCTTACATTACTTTTTCTATGGCTCTGCTTGGGAGTATTCATTTTAACTTTGGTATGCTGATTTTTTCCATGCTATTTGAAACTGCCTCAGAATTATAAGATTTGCTACATGCCTTTAATACCTCTTGTATTCTTCAGTGTCTCATGACATTCTTTGAAAGAAAGTCTAGAATTCAATTCCATAGATAGGTTATCTACCTGATTTGATCATCTGGATTTGCAGACTGCTCTTCAATCAAGCACACTTGGGACTTTTTATTCCACTACTTCAAACTCTTCTATCTCTTCACAGACAGGCTGGAACAGCTTTGCCAAATGGACTCATTTTGATCTTGCCATTTGAAATGTGCAAAGCTTTGAATTTTAACCTTGGGCACAGCACTTGCTGTGATTATCTTGTATTCTGTTCCACTGTTTATTTGGAATTCACTTTTTATCCATTTCTTTTCAGTGTCACAAGCCAACCTGCTATAGAATATACCAGTGTAGATACAATTAAGGGACTTAGTAAAACCTTTGTTTCATTAACATCATTGTCCAACTGAATTTTGCTATCGGAGACCAGTGCCAACACCTTTGCGTTGCATCAATTCTCCCCAGGGTTATTGCAAACAAAGCTGATCTCTACACTGTGCTTCCCCTTGCAGTCTCACATTCAGTTTGGGCATGTGTTTTCAATTGTACGCTTCATTCTTTCAGCACTTATTAGATACTTGGATTAAGAAAACATGCTTTCTGCTGTGTTTCAAATACCTTTGCAACTTTGAATTTGTCTCTCTCATTAAAGTTGCGGTGGTCTAGTTATCCTTTATTTTGTCACAGATAGTTTTGTTTAGTCTGTTAGTCTGTTAACATTCATGTGATTTGGCTTTACCACACAGACTGATGACTTAATGGGGCAATCATTTCAACAAGGAGGTAGTTTCTGCTAAACAGAATTTATTTCTTTTAAAGAGCTGGTTTTGCATGGGTCTTCTTTTCTGCAGCTTTGCATAAATGCAAGGGAAATTGACAGTGTTATCTTTTTCACCTTAAAAATCTACGCCAAACTTTTCCATCCTTCTAACTGCTCATTAGTTTTGCATCCTTCTGCTGTCCTCTTTGCAGTAACACAATATTGCAAGTCAGAGCATACTACCACTTCTCTCTCGTGTTGTAGCCTTGCTAGTGGTATAATTATAAATCCCTTCTATCTCTCATATTAGGCCAATAAAGGTATCTCGGGCTTAACTCCAGCAGAGCCAAGGTGCCTATCCCCCAAAAAAGCTCTGTTCAGCAATTGGCTAACCCCAGAAACATTTTATTCGCTGCTGCCAGACTATGATCACTAATGCAAAGAATCATAGAATCACTTGGGTTGGAAGAGACCTTCAAGATCATTGAGTCCAACCATAAAACTATGCCAAAACCACCCCTAAACCATGTCCCTCAGCACCACATTTACATGTCTTTTAAATACCTCCAGGGATGGTGATTTCACCACCTCTCTGGGCAGCCTGTTCCAATGCTTGATACCCCTTTCAGTAAAGAAGTTTTTCCTAATATCCAACCTAAACCTCCCCTGGCACAACTTGAGGCCATTTCCTCTTGTCCTATTGCTTGTTACTTGGGAGAAGAGACTGACCCCCACCTTGCTATAACCTCCTTTCAGGTAGTTGTAGAGAGTGATAAGGCCTTCCCTTCTCCAGGCTAAACAACCCCAGTTCCCTCAGCCGCTCCTCATAAGACTTGCACTCCAGACCCCTCACCAGCTTCGTTGCCCTTCTCTGGACACGCTCCAGCACCTCAATGTCTCTCCTATACTGTGGTGCCCAAAACTGAACACAGGACTCAAGCTGCGGCCTCACCAGTGCTGAGTACAGGGGCATAATCACTTCCCTGCTCCTGCTGGTCACACTGTTCTTGATACAAGCCAAGATGCCGTTGGCCGCCTTGGCCACCTGGGCACACTGCTGGCTCATGTTCAGCCGACTGTCCGCCGGGACCCCCAGATCCTTTTCTGCCGGGCAGCTTTCCAGCCACGCCTCGCCAAGCCCGTAGCGCTGCCTGGGGATCAAGGGAACAAGGACTAGGAACTAGGTTCCCAAACAGCTTGAGAGACTAGGCTCTACACAACTGACTCTTCTTTTTTTTCCTGAGGGAAACCCTCACGCACAAGAAGAAATGGTGTGTGGTGCGATCCAGCTGGCCTCCAATGGGGAGGCACAACGGCACAGCAGCCCCCTCCCAGGATGCAGACTCCAGTGCAGGAAGGGATGTTTCTCTGCTTGTGCCTGCTCCTCTCTCCTCTTGGAGAGGGAGTCCTTGTGCCTAATGCCTGCTTCTGGATTCACTGCTGGGACCTGGGGTACTTCTGGAGCTCCTGCTGCCTTTTTTACAGTGGCTTTAGTATGCAAACAGTATTTGTTGCAAAATATGTGCTACTAAACTTCCCCATTCTGTCAGATGCTTGAGGCAGTATTTTTTAAAATTGCCATGAGGAAGTACGTGCCTTGCAAACACTCTTACACTAGTCTCAGTAGACACATACTTAAGAATTTAGTCATGATTTTTTCATCCTAATCAGATTCAGTTCTGTGCAATATTCATTCATCTGCCTTGAAGAGGCATTGAGTTTGTAGTCCAAATTGTTGGGTCTAGAACAACTTCCTTCTTGTTTCTGACAGCATTTGCATTTTAAATAGTTTGCTTTTAATAGCCTGTCTGCACACCTCAACATTACACATTAAAAATTCTAAAATATTATTGATAAATGCACTAGATTCCAGATCATGCCTGGAGCTTGGGCAGAAATGACCGCAGCAAACGATTTAAAACAAAGTTGGATAAAGCAGAACTTGTTAATGCAACATCTCCCTCTGCAGACCCAAGCCTTCTGTAAGGGTAACTAATGATTGTTGTTAATAGCAAGACCTGACTTATAAAGGAGCGAACTTAAGACAATCATGAGGAAATGAGACAAATAATCAGCTGAAACAATAAAGATTAGCTGTGACATAATTGCAGAACAGCATTCAGGGGCTCAGGAGATCTAATGCCTTTCTCTTCATTAATTAGAGTAAATATAACATTACAGATCTTACTTATTCAAGACTGTTGTGTGTGCATATGAATGTACACAGCACGTCTCTAAACAGCAGATGCCAAATGAGTACCTGTAGCTTTCCTATTATCATCTAGGTGTAGAAAAAACTTTGGTGTTGTGTGCGGTGTTTTTTTTTTTTAATAGCAGAATTAATAAGAACTTAAAAGTTCAGAAAAGCTTTTTTCAAGCTAATACGTAGCTTTGGTGGATACAATAAAATGCAGCTTTCGTGTTTCAAGTGTTGAGGAAGAACACTTGCAGTTCTCAAAATCTCCCCCAGAAGACAAATTAAACTAGAAAGGATTGCTGTAACTAGGTTCACCTTGTGGCACTCCCACCTGGGGAAACTCTGTAAGGTATCACTTGGAAATTATGCAGTCCAGTCTGGAGAGACTTAAGGAATGTAATACTTGCCTGAAGTAATGGACTGAGAAGCATTCCATTACCGACAACTCAATGTCTTGCCATCTCTGTATATAGCAATAAAACCTCAAACATGTTTTCCTGTAAACGATGAGCAGTTAACTGACTTCAGATTTTACAAGTAACCATCAGCTATAGCATCTCCTTGACAGATCAGCGCTGCCTCCTTGAACTAGCCCAGTGGAAACTGGCTCTCTTTGCAAGCGCAGCCCCTCTTCGCAACTGCCTGCATTTCTCTTCATGGTTGAGTGTGTTTCTCTGCATACCTTTTATACAGAGGTTCAGCTTGGTCTCATCATCTTGCCGGCAGCTGAGTGAAAGTCTTCTCTGCCCCCTCCCACTTACTAGAAGGGGTCTTTAACCAGTTGTGTGCCACAGGACTAGTTGAGGAAGGCATAAGGGGCACCACATGGGCAAAACAAACCATTCCATATTATTTGCTCCCACTTCTGAGATCCTCATCCCAGCTCACAGCTTAAGCTCTGGAAAAAAAAAATGTTCCTCTCTTCTTGGAAGTCAAGTTGCTGGCCCACAGGTCAAATTTTCTTGCAGGTAGCACTAATAGATATTTTCTAAGCAGCAGAGATCTATTAGATATTCCCCCTTCCCCAACTTACTTTTTCTCACTAGCTCTTTGCTGAAATTTGTGGTCGCTGATGTGAAACACAAAATCTGCCAGTGTATGATGCTCTCTAGCCATATGTTTCATTATCGGCAGGGCTGCTAACCCTGCTTGTTACTGTGGTTGCTTGATATTTCCCAAGATATGATCCTTCTTTGAGTAACTTTCAACTTTGCCAAACACCATAGAAATTTTCTATGCTGGGTGTACACTTCATGGTGAATTTATACACACACACACAAAATTATGCAGAAAATAACCAGTCACTTCTAAGAAGGAATATGGAGAAAAACGTGGTGTTCTTCCCATGCTAAAAATTTCTGCTGACCTTTTATTTGGAAAAACATAGGTCATCTCTCCCCTATCTTGAAATCTGGCAGCCTTTATTCATTTGTGGCCTTTACTCAAGGATGCGCCTTTTACCATCCCTTCGAGACACTCCCCAAACTTGCCATCGTGCAAGCCTTTGAAAAATTATGGCTCTCAAGAGTTCTGTAGGAGTATTTTAAGGCTGAGTGGGCTACAAAGCCATCCCCTCTCTTGTGTTCTCAGTCTTTGACCCACTAAATCGTGACTTCTTTCCTGGGCAGTGATACAAGAAAGTCCCTCTACTCCGGAACGTTCCACAGCTTGGGAATGAGGACATTAGCATGACATAGGTGGTGTAAATCCTCTTAAGGGAAGTAAAGCACATGCACCTATATCCGTGCTTACAAATATATACATATGAAAGTAGGCAGCTCTTTTTCAGCTAAATTTTGAAATTAACCACAGCATTTTAGGTAGAGCCAGATCCTGTAGGTGATGGCAGAATGCATCTACAACACTTTTCTGACTGAGCCTCTTGGAGGATGTGGGGACAGACAGAGTTTCTAGTTCTTGTTCTAGTGTGGGAGTCAGAGACATGATGAACTTTTCAGAACTGCTGACATGTGACAGTTCTGGGACAGCAGATGCAACTCTCAGCACCTGGGAAGCTTTACAATAAAAAAGAAAAGCAAATATGGAGTTTAGAGGCCAATTGCTTTGCAAAGAGACTTTTAGAACTGCAGATTTGGACTTGGCGTTTAGACTCTTCCTAGCTTTTTCTTCAAGAGCCAGAGTCTTTCTTTGGATTTGGCTATAAACTTCCTGAAGATTGTCCCTGCATGGAGTTGATCCCAGGTAGTTTTCCCATCCTGTAGGCTTTTCTACTGCTCAGTCCTTTGTGACACAGAGCCACTGACTTCACTCTTCCACCAAAGCCATCTTCAGTGGAAAACTAAAGTCTTCTATAGTGCCAGTGCCAAGGTTATGAATGCTCTCCTGCCTCAGAGGTTGACTAAGCCAAGCTCTCAGAAGGCAATTGCTTCATTATCAGGGATCTAGTCCAGGTTTTAGCAAGGTCCACCCTGGGGTCTTCCTAATACGTATGACGGATTTCTGCCATCAGCTCAGCAAGTGCCAGAGACTTGTTTGTAAGCACTACGAGAAGGGCTACCAAGAACTTGGCTAGGTGAAGGACCTTTGCAGGGTTGTCACAATGGGCCTCTGCAGGTGTTGTGAACATGGACACTGTGGATCCTGCAGTGAGAAATATGATGGCGAAGTCCCTGAATAATTCTGTCTTCATGGCAAAGGCAGGCAGCAAGTGTACCTAGAGAGCACAGAGTGACCAATGCAGAGAAAACAAAATAGTAAGCACCTGCTCTTTAGGTCGATAACCTTTTATCTGAATGACAAAATATTTCTGCTGAAAAAAACAGCACATAATCACATATGGAAAGGTAGAGTGAAATCAATCTAATATTTTGCTTTACCTGAGTTTGGTTATCTGACCTTGCAACTTCAAAGCTGTTTCTTTAATATTCTTTAATTCTCTTGGTTTCCAAACACTGTTTTGTGCTTCTTTTGTCATCCGTTGTTCCCACTTCCCAGGTTTTCTTCCTCTGTTGCCGTGCTAAGCCATCTTGGAGTGAGAATTGTCTTTTCAATTAGTGTCTATGTGGCATCTAGCACAGTGGGCAACTGAATCTGATCCCAAACACATCACTTATGTACCTTGTTTTGGTCATCTCACATCTGCTCAAGTGATTTGTCTGGCCAAATGCATAGGGAGTTTCTGTGCAGTTAGAGACTGATTTGAAAGTCAGTCAAGGGGCTAGACAGCACATCAGTTATGATGGATCAGGAGTTCAAAGAAGGCCGTAACCCAGAATTGATGTTGCTGACCCCCTTTTGGAAAGCAGATCCATTGCTCCATAAAAGACTGTTGCTTGTCAGAGGTTAAAGGGATAGCACATTTGTTTACTGGGAGGGATTGGGGGTGGGGGAAAAAAAAAAAAAGAAAAAAAAGAAACCATTGTACTGTTTTCTAATATTGACAGAAGGGACTTTACTTAGATAGTGAAAATGAATTGCAGTATGTGGAAACTACTAACATGCTTCACTGCATGACAGAGTGAATGAAGTATACAGGTAAGCCTGTGGAAAACAAACAAACAAAAATATCCAAGAATCACAACTATGAAGGCTTTGGTATGGGATCTGAGAATTTCTTACATGTTTGTGAGAGGGAACTGCCTCTTTAGCAATAGGGGAACCCAAAAATAAGGCAGAAGGAGAGAGAAAACCAGAGCTGCAGTCAGCTACCAAAAGGACTGAAATTTGGCATAAAGTAGTACTATTTTCCAACATACGTTATTTAGAGAATGTGATCTGAGACTCTTGGTCTCAGTTAGACAACACTGGAAATTGTGTTGGTAATGAAAGGCAGAGGAAAGACACCGTAAGGTTCACAGCGGTTTACCACTGCAAGGTACACTAGTAAGATACTAGTATGTGTTAGTATCTGCAGGTGGTGCCTGCAATGAAGGCCAAGGCAGAGAACATCAACCGAGGAATGACTGAGTGAGCAGGATTTCAAGGACAGTAAAGAAGATGTGAGACATGTAAAGTTTGGGACCACAGGGATAAGAAGCGGGATCCATTTTTCATGAAGACATGAAAAGTTTGATCCAGCACCCACTGAAGTCTGTGGAAATGTTTCTATTGACTGGTCCCTGGCCCAGTGGTGTAGGGTAAAATAAACGTGGTCAGTGTGAGTTGCAAGCCAAATGCACGACGAAACACAAACAGTGACGAAAAAGAGTATTGAAAAGACCAGCAGCTCCATGAAAGTTTTAATTTTTGGTATGTGCGCTGACAAAGGCAGGCAAGCATTTTATCTCTGTGCTTTCCACCCAAGGGGTGGTCATTTGGAGGCGGGTGTAGGTGTATAGCTCTCCTAGTTACTACTGACACGCACTATGAGCCATGCATACGAATTCTTGGAGGCTTTTTTGGCTTTCACATAGTGATGTGGTTGTGATTTTTAGCAGCAAGTGACGCACCTCAGTGTGAAAGGAGACTGACATCTGACTATGAAGTGATGATGTTGATATTTTCCTGATGATTATTTAATTAAACAGGAGAACTGAGAGTGTCAAACAAGTACCAGCAATTTATCAAGAGCCAGTTGTGGAAAGAAGCGTTCTCTGAATCATCGGTGTGATAATTACCATTGACATTTCCCCAAGGGGAACTACATTTTTAATTATTACAAATATAATCACACTTCTACAGAGAAGTGGGAACAGAATCCTTTCAAGTCCTTTTCTGGAAATAGAATTGTCTAAAGTTTCCATGTGGAAAAAACTTTGTGATAAGAAATTATTGGGTACACCAGAATAAATATGTCATTGCAAAGGTTAACTAAAATACCAGCTACTGTACTCTAATTTCCAGAAGAAAATACATTTAATAAGGGTATCTGGATTAAGTCCTGGCCCTACTGTAACTGCAGCTTCCTCAGTTGGGCTGGAGCTGACTGAGTTTTGGTGGTGAGGAGAGGAAGGGCTGTGTGGTCCTGTTGTGTGAGCAGGAGCTGCCTCCAGCTCCACCACCTCTGCTTGTGGCCACAGAGGAGCTAATCTTCCTGGTTACCTAAGGAAGGGCTGCTTGAGTACGAGCCCAAAGACCCACGCATGTTGAAAGGGCTGTGGACAGCACCCCCTGGACAGCACCAGAGCACGTAGCCAAAGGGACCACAAAAGGTGGTCCTACCCCACGGCAGCCCTAATGTGACCAGTCACATGCAACCACCCTAAGGTGTTTCTTTTTCAAGGGGCAGATCAGAACAAATTTGCTATGTTTTGCCTCCCTTCACCTCCCTGTTACAAACAAAAGACCTTAATTACTCACATTCTCCATTTCAGTCTGGCAGGTGTGTGAATTGTGGGGCTTTTCCTGACAGGATGCGAGGAGAGTGAAGGTCTTCAAGTGCGGGCACTAACTGTGCAGGTGACAAGGCCGGCTATCGCTTGTTGCCTGCTGAAATGTACTGAGCCAATAAGGTACTTGCCACTACTTGCCAACTACAACATTGCCTTTATTAATTAAGGTTGCTGAGCTGGCCTGAGGTTAAGATAGGAAAGTTCTGCAGGAACAGATTATGTCTTTTATTGGACCAGCTGATATGGCTGGAAAATATTGAATCTTTTGTTCTGTCATTGAATGTAATTAAAAAAAACATCTCTTAAACTAAAAATGCTGTCAGGTGTTTTAGCTTCTCTGCTGGCACAGAACAGCAATAGCGTGGAGGAGAAGGCTATTTAGTCCTTCCCTAATTGTGTGCACTCTGTCATACGATGCTGTCACCATCATGGGGCTGCCCAGTCCTTCCATTTCCCCTTCCACTTATTCAGGTGCTGTGCCCATCTCTGCAGCACGCGGGTCACAGGCAGGCTGTTTTAACTAAAATGTGATTTATAGAAAGCTGTAGTCTTGCTATTCAGAGGTGTTGATTTAGCTAACAGACGCTGAACATCAGCAGATAATACGATCTGATAAGTAATCTACACGATTTAGGGTTTCAGCCTGCGAATTTATGAGAAAAAACCCTCTAAACCTGTTCGGCTCAGAACTATTTGGTTCTACTCCTTCTTCATTAAGGACCTTAGCCCTTCTTCGATTGAAATCAATGGAAATTCAACTCTGGGTTAAGCAGACACCACTCAGTAACACCGACAGAGCTATGCCAATTTAGCTTGGGCTGCATTTATTCTATTAGATTGCAATGCTCTCCTCCCCTTTATAGCTAAAATCAAAAGGGATGTTTTTTGTCCTCTGAAAAAAGAGAATGCACAGAGAAAAGAATCAAACTGAAACAAAATGTAAAAATACACTAGCTCATCACTTCCTTAAGTGGTTAAAAAGGGAAGAAACTATATATTCAGAGAGCTGCAAATAGCTTAAAAGAGCACAGTTAACTGATTAAAAGCAAGATTTTTTTAAAGTTTTATATAACTGAACATGATATAAAATTTAAAAGACGAGCAGAATTTGCACACATTTTTACACTGAATGTGCACACAATCAGAGATTGCAAGTGCAAATAATTGATTAGCTATATTTTTTGCATATCCACTTTTTGCATCTGTGCACCTTCTAGACAACTTCACACAAAATTTAGGTGCGCATGTGTATGTGGCATTTTCTGGAAAAACAAACAGACAAAAACCAAACCCTAAAAACCAGCCTCCCAAGCCCTCCAACAAATCAGTTTCTCTTTTTATGGGGCTGTGGGACTTAACTTTCTTGCAGATCTGTTTTATGACATTGCCTACAACCGGAGTCCCTTCAATGCCGAGTTGTCCACCCTCTTTTCCCCACCCATCATCTCAGTCATTGCTGTGAAGCCATATGGAGCTTTCCAACTCCAACTTTAGCTTCTGTGGAAGCTCTGGGCCTGGCAACAGGCCTTGTCTTGCAGCTGGGGTTTCCAGTCCAAGCATTTCATAGGTCCATGTCTTCTTAGTTGCCGAGATCAAACACGACCAGGTGAATTTACTCTATTACGGCCAAGTCCTTGTGCTTACCTTAACTCTTAGAAAAATTAGAGCTTGCAAGAGAGGTCTTCTAAATGAGGCCAGTATTTCAAGGGGTTCACTGCATTCAAAGGTGATGATAGATGATGTTAAGCAGTAATGTATGGTACTTACATTTCACAGAATACTAAAAGCATGGAGTACTTTCAATTATAAAAATAATTATACAATGGCAAATGGTTGTTAAAATAATTCTTTCAAAAGCAAAGCCCCGAAGTGTTTGGCAGGAATTTGCTCACTTCAGACTTACAATATATAACAAATTCATACAAACACTTTTTCCTGGATGTCTCAAGATCTTGCTTCCAGTGTAAAGTCGGAGAGCTATGAGATCATTTTCCTATGGAAAAAAAAAATTCACTAAACACTTCATGATGCCAGTTGATTTGACTGATCACACTTGATGGGATTTGACACATCAGAGCAGTGTGATTCATAAGCTAAGAGAGGAGGACTTTTTAGCAATTTGTTCCCAACTTATAATGTGACATCAGCGCTTCTTGAAAGCTAATCCAACATAGAGTAGGCATCCCATTTTTGAAAGATCCATCTCCATTTATACTGTTCCAGCTAATATTCCTTAGTAAGCCTTTAGACTTTGTCTGCTTAAGATTAAAACTTTTTTTTTTTTGAATTATGAACATTCATCTCTCATCAGAGAAGATAAGTGTCCCTTAGGAGGGACGTGAGAGAAAGATTTGTGAGACCTAACAGATTTGTACAAGAGAATCATGACAGGTATTTCATAATGGAAAGATCCTCAGAAAGATAATTCTTTAGCATACAGATGAGTTTGCTACCTTAGCAGATGTTCACCTTTTAAATAAAAATATGCTTTTAAGAGATCTTCTGAAATGTCACAGTTATCCCCATTACTAAAAGATATCTTGATTTATACTATTACAGTTGTTGAAACATTCCTAAGCAATAGGTTCTGAAAGCTGTACTTTACCTGCCCTGCAAGACATTTAATTAATTCCATACTTTCATTGTAGACACTGCAATTAAAATAATTCTTGACTACCTCATGGAATTTTAAACGTTTTCAAGAAATGAATTCAATACAAGATAGTGTGTGTGCAATTCTGCAACTTGGTCTCCCAGCTGTGCAATAAATTGCTGGGAGAAACAATTAGTGTAGAGTCATTTGTTAGAGAATGAACCAAAAATGTATCTAAAAATGCCAGTACTAAATGTGCTGACAATTAAGAGCAAATTACTTAGCAAAGATGCCATGTGTTCGTATGTTCCTTCAGCTACATGCATTTGATGTTAGCACCACGGTTTTGTTTAAGACATAATTGCACATTTTGTTCAGTTTTGTATCTGTACTGAAATAAGATGATAGGATGCCGATGTGTTTTAGGCAGGACTCCCCAGTGACTCCAGTTATCACCACACCTTTTCATTCCAAGGGCAAAAATATTTTTAATTAAATGTGACGCAGGCCTTATTCATTCAGTTTGATTATTTTTCCCTTGCCCCCCAGAAAGTTTTATAGGGCAACAGAATGAGAAACAGAAATGACTTACTGTGGAATTGATGTTATGTGAAAAGATCTCTCAGGGGAAGCAGTAAGACTGTCATTGCCCAATCAACTGAAAACTAGACTAGACAAAGCATTTATTAACCCTTTGCAGAAAACATTCCTGCATTAGTTGTGACTTTTAGGATGACCTACAGACTCTCAAGCCCACAAAGGCTACTCAGGAGAATAATTTGTGGTGAGTCACTACAAGTTTCAATGAAAGCACCTAGACAGATACAAAAAATTTTACTTCATAGTACACACAAATTACTTTTTTCTTCCTCCTCCCCCTCCCCTATCTTACAAAGAAAATTTGATAGTGTTTAAAAATAGATTTACTGTTTATATTTTTCAGATGTGCTTGAGTAACCAGGAACTGACCCCTTCCCTTTAAATAAGACATGACATAAGGAATTTCTAGAACTGGAATTGCTTCTTTGAAGTCTAGAGAACAGGCAGTACACTGAGAGATGCCAGTGGCAACGTTTCACCATCCATGTTTAGCAAGACATGGCCTTAGCTTTCCACAGACTGCTAAAAGCAACACGTTTCCATTTACCTACATTTCAGTACGAAGCTGAAATATGGACATGCAAAGGAAAAACAAAACAAAAGCACAGTATTCATACAAGTTTATCCAAATCCCAAACTGTGACCTAACTTTCCAAACAACGCTATACTAGAAATATATCCTTCAAATCAAGAAAACTATTTGTAGAGCAACAAACTTAAAAATCTGTGGCACTTCTGTCACATTTCAATCAGACTTCTTTCAAGATGACTTAATGCACTACTTCCAAATCTGTTTTTGATAACAATAAACAAAAGCTACTGTATCATACACATTAGACTGTTGTGAATTAATAGCACTTTGCAGTTAAAAAGGCAGGGAAGAAATCTATTTTAGTACCTATAACAAAGAAGCAACTTCTCTTTGACAACCATTTTTCTGTACTTGATAAGTGCTGAGTGCTTTTTTTGAAGGCAAATCAGGACAATGGGCTGGGAATCTGTTACAAAGGAACCAGAGGAGCACACACTTCTGTCCCTCCTGATAAATCTCTAAGGGTTATTGCTTCAAGTTATGACCAGATAAAAACATTTGTATCGTTCATATTGAATAAGTATATTGTCTATAGAGCTATCTAATAATTTGTAAACATCACGCATTTATAGAGAACATCAAGAATATCTTTACCTGCTGTTACTCATTTATTCCATATCAGTAAGTCATACAGTATGTTCAGATGAGATTGATTGGTAACATAATCCATAAGAACATTAAACCAGTTCATCTCTGAATAGATTCATTTTCTCCTGCTTACAGTTATTCACGTCAGTTTTTAGAAGCTTTCAAAGCCTTTTACCACCCTGAGAGAAAAGTAAGCAATATTGTCCTTACCTCTAAGAGCCTGGTCTTCCCAGGAATCTTGGCAGAATGAAGAATAATGTCTTGCAGCTATGTCCTTTCACTCAGATCCTCTTTCATAATAGACTTCCATTTTGGACAGTGAAATAACAGAGTGTGGTGGAGGAACAGGATAACTAAACATCCTTTATCTGGGCAAAAGTTTTTCTGGCTAAAATGTTGGCAATAGTAAAGTCAACAAAAATATCATTAGCCTTAGGCTTCCAATGTCATACATTTTTTCTGTCCTCTTAATCTCCTCCAACCTAGACTGTAATCTGCTTTCTGCAAAGAAGCCATTTTATCCAAGGTCTTTATTCTCCATATAATGGTAATTTCTTAGGCTTCATTTGTTTCTTCCTTCCCTTTGCAACTTACTAACTTCAACAGCACCCATCTTTCCCACATCTCTTATTGCCCTTTCATTATTTCCTTTGAGCAGTTCATATTTTCCCATTTCCTTTTCCCTGAGGATGTAAGTATGCCAGGAACAGTATCATTCCTGAACCTTTAGCTATAACTGTCTGTGTGGACCATCTCGGACTCCAGAAGTTCCCTCTCTCCAAGCTCACCTCTCTTTTATGACTACTCCTTGTCTTTAAACCCTAAGCAAGGGTATTCTAAAATTATGTATTCTAAAATATTCTTTTCTTACTGATAGTTCCTAAAGGTACCTGGTTTTCACCTTCTCCTGTCCTAATTAATTTTGTATTCAGTCTTACCAGCCTTTTCCTTTTTGTTTTACTCTGTTCTTTTTAAAATATTGCAGTGAAAGCTATTATCATCTTCTGGCAATCTGCAGTGGACAAATCTTTCCATTCTTCTGTTGTCCATTGTCTTCCTTTCATTTGGCTAGTCCACTTCTAATGTCTTGTTCTTGTTTAGAGGGTCCTTATCCACATCTTTAGTCACGGTTCATCTCCCACTCTTCTTTTCTCAACTTCTCCCATTCCAGTTCCCGTTAGCAGACAAGGATCTTACGAAGACCTCTTTAGCTTTCTCATTTTGGGAACACAGGCATTCTGACACATTTTTCAGTTCAGGGAACACCTTCCTCTTCCTCCTGCCAGAGTCCTCATTCTCTCTTCTCATTCAAGTCTTTTTTTTTTTTTTTTTAAGGATCATTTATTTCTCTGGGCCAGCAGTCTACAAATTCTGTCTTCCCTGAGCAACTCTCCTAGAATTTTTTGTCTATTCTATTAGACTTTGAAAACAGTGCTATACTTCTTTCAACAATGGCAAAGTTCTGTGCCATCTTATTATCAGGGAAATGCGATGGTCGCTATTTAAATACATAATGCCATCATATTAATGCACGTGTTAAAATAAAAGCATTTTAGCATGGCTGTGTCCAAATCTGATCCATATTTGCCATTCCTCCTTTTTTTTTCCATTTAAAAATAGTTTTCTGCGATGGCTGGCCAAAAAACTTTTTCTCTTTGTTGAAAACTGTGTAAGCTTAAGTCTCCTCAGTTTATTAAAGAAAATATTAAGAGCTGGTTTGATTGTGATCTATCAATGGGTAGAGGTATTTTAATAGAAGTGAGTTCTTCAGACTGTCAGACACGGTGATATTCAACATCTAAAAGCTAGTATATACAAATTAAGATGGTAAGTAAGATTCAGTCTTTTAAGAGTGACACTAATTAGCCTTTGAATTAACATTAATAGGTATGCAATTAATTCTTCTTTATTTTTACCCTTTAAATCAAGATTGGATATATTACATACATAGCATATTTCAGACAGAAGTTCTGATTTTAACACAGGGATTTCTAGATGAGTTTCCACAACTGGCCATCAGACAAGATGAGTGTTATCCTTTAAGTCTATGGGTGAAGGCCTGGCCCCACTCAAGTAAATGAAAAATATTTTTGATTTCAGTGGGGTCAAGAGTTTAACCTGGGTGGGTTTGAAAAATAGGGATAGCCATGGACAGACATCCAAACCTCCCAGTGCCCTGCGGTCCTTGTGGGCCTGTGGTGGATCTGACATGCCAAAATATCTTGGCAGCCTCCTGCCAACAGCACCTTCACATGTTTCTCACTAGCACTGGTTTATCAAGTGACATAATGGCTTTAAATGTTTTAACCTGCACATCCTCTTTTCTTGCCTTGCAGAAGAGGAATGGGTTTTCATATGGGCTTTAAGATAAGCAAGTACTTTGCAGAGATGAAGTAAAACATACGACACTCTTAGTTGGTTAACAAGGTGGTTATTTTCTTGTTGATGAAGGAGAGGAGAGAATATTTTCATTTTGTTTGTCAGGTTAGGTTTCCTGTGGGGTTATATCATGTGAAAGAAACCTTTCAACCCTTTCATGCTGCAGGAGAATTTAACACAGTGTGTTTCTTCCCATGAGGCCAGAAACATATTTCTGAGTGCAACAACCCAGGCTACTGCCTGCCAACTCTGAAAACTAAAATTCTCTATACAGCAGCTCAGGCTTCTTGCCACAATCTTGCGTTGAAGTGTTCACTTCAAGAGGTGCTTGTTTTTCACCACATCACTGAGCAGGACACCATTGAGTTTTTGGCCTCTCTGCTGGTACCTACCAAATTCAAAGTAGGTTGGATTTTCGGGGTACCTATATCCAAATCCTGAAGAGCACTAAGGTGGAGTTATTTTTATTTTAGCCACTAAAATACCTCTGGGGACCTGGGTCTTTGGTTTTGGGAACAAAGCTGAAAACACTGTCTGAGTAATTTCTTGTACATCTCCGAATAGCCATAAGATGGTAGCATCATTGACTGTTTTGATTAGAAAGAAAAGTAGACAATGAATGCTCTACTGAGAAATGTATTTGAATTATTTTAATACATTATGCAGGGTTTTATAATGTAGGTTATCATCTGTCAAAGGTTAGGTTGAGCCCATCACTCATTTCACTTGTGACCTGTCGAGCACATTAAAATACAAACATCTACTAGTACGAAGCTAATGCCTTAGACTGCAACATCTCCTCACCTTCCTGCTACTCTGAAGTTCCCAAATGAAATACCAGGTCTTTTCCAATAATGACCACACAATCAAATGATCAAGTATAATTAAAACAAGAGATTAATCATTTTTGCCTGCGTCTGCACTCCTGCTTAAACATTGTCCACATGCCGCTACGTAATTAAGGACCTAACTGCCAAACCCTCTTTCTGAATCCAGCATTTCTCTCTTTATCTCTCCCTCTCACCCATCCTGACTTGCATGTTAATGTCAGATTGAAAAATGGCAGAGAACCAGGGTCTGCTCCCACAGAAGCCAATGGCAAAACTCCCACTGGCTCCAAAGCTTACTTCCCCCATATGCACTTTTACCTGCTCATGGCTTCATATAAAAGATAAGTATTTTCCCTAAAAACTTAATTATGCTTAATTTAAAGAAAGAAAACCCCATGCAATGGTCTTTGTTGCATATCAGCACATGCTTTCCTCTTTAATAAAAGATTAAGATCCATTAACCCTCAAACTGTCAAATCTCATCTAGAGTAACGGTTCCTAATGCTAAAGCTGGCTTATAAAGTGTGGGAGGACAGATAAACTGTCTTTTCCCCTGGGTTCTCTCTTTTTCTTTCCCTTTCCTTTTCAAATGACCCTCCCCAAATAATAGAACAGTGTTTTATGTTTCAAATGTACCATATGGCATGACGTGAGTGCAGTTTAATTACATATTAGCATATTCTTACAACAAGGGTTGGCTGTTTAAAGCAGCTTGACAAAACGTGAGTTAAAATATTTGCATGAACACTTTTGGAGTAAATCTGCCTTTGTTATCATGAACATTGTTTTTAGTCCTGGCTGTGTAATGATCTCACTAAACTTTCACAGCATGATATGTGAAACAGCAAAAAAACCTAGACCATCCATTTTCTGGTTGGGATTTTAAGAGTTATATTAAGGACCACTGAAATATATGAACAACAGCAATTTGCAGCTCCCTATGATTACCTGATTTTCAATCTTCCTTCAAATTTTGAGGTAAAAAAAAAGGTAAAACTAACAATAAGGTCAATATTCCTTTAAATTACAAAATAGTGAAATTTGCTGGTCAAGATTTACCCTGCTTTCTATCTCATTAAGAATGTTTCTTTACTGATACATTTAACCATCCTTGTGCTGTCCTCAGCATTTGCGGATGATCAATGGCATCATTTGGTGTCTTAAGAAGAAGGAAGCAATTAGCAGCAAATTTATATGAGAGATTTCTCTGAACATGAACCCTCTCCTACACTCTGCCTTCTCTCCTATTATTTCCTCTCCTGTTGCCAAAGCACCACATTTTAAAATATCTTTTAAACAAAACAAACTGAAAAATACCAACCCAGACTATCTATACATTGTCTTCTGCCCTCGGATGGTGGCAGGAACATACTTCTATTTGGTGATTGAAAAACAATTTTGGGCATTTTTTTGCAAATATCTACACATGAGTTTCATGGAATTACTTCTGTGGGTAATCACTCACACAAGTAATTATTTGAAGGCTCAGACCCAACATTTGTTAAGTGGTCTGGATCTTTCCTGTACTGCCATTTCAACTCCCCAGTGCTCAATGAATTTGGGGCATTCTCCAAACGTGCTCCTGCAATCCTTTATCAGTTACATTTTCCTCACAGTTTATCTTGAATTGTTTTTATTTTACTTCCCATGGGTAAAATTCTTGGCTCTCTATGTTCTGGATAAAGCCTATATACCCCTGAAGCCTACAGAAGCAGGATTATGTGGAATTCATACGGTGGATTGGCCGGGTGCTGGCTCCCTGCGCATGGATGAATGGCATCCATGTCAAATCGTTAGTCTCACCAGAATGCTCTCTAAAGTGATAAAGACGACTTGTGTTTCATGGAGATTGGTGGGCCAGCAACATCTGATCAGACTTTTCCCATCATTTGTTCCAGCCACTCTTGGACTGAACGTTATCTTTGGAGAATTTTTAAAAAATATAAAAGGACCATTCAAGAGTTTGTCAGTAAAATGTATATCTAATCCAATCTGTGGGATAATTTCCATTTTAAGCCTGATTTTAGCCTTGGCTAATTTTCTGTAAGGAAAATAAAAGCTACTTTTTTACACTTTCCACTGGTAAGCTGTGTGGGAAGAGGAGCACTGCTACTGGAAGGAGTCATGAGGTGAGGAATAATCAGCCATTTTAGCATGACCTCTTTGATAGGTGATCTTGGCCCTAGCTACAAACTTTGCCATCTAAAATTTGTTCTTTCTCCTGACCCTCCATATGACTAGTACGGTGCATTCATTTTCCCAAACCAAAATGCAAATTGTTACTCTCCATGTGCAGAAGTCTCCTGGAGAGTGATCTCTTCTTTCCATTTGTGCCTGGGGGTACTGTCTTTCCACACGGTGTGTGCCGGGCCGGGCTAGAGGCAGCTTGTCAGGCAGGACCTTGATCTGAAACCACGGGGCCAGGGCTCAGCATCTGCCGGCAGCAAAAGGGGAGAAGGAGGCAGAGGCTGACTGAGGGCTGAGAGGGCATGAAGGCAAAGCTTGCAGCCCTTGGGGCAGAGGGGCTGTGAGTTTCCCTGTAGTCTGTCTCACTCCTTGTCCCACAGGGCAGCAGCCAGCCCGGGCTCTGGCATTAATTACAGGCAGTACATTGCAGGCAGACTTTTGCAGGCTGTTGCGTTGGCCTCTGCTATTTGCTGTCCTGCCTGCCTTCCTATTATCTGGAGCCAAACCTGGTTGAGAGGTTTATCCCCGCTCAGCTGAAAAGTCACTCATAAACAGGACAACCAAAATCCTCCTTTTACTTCTTTCCCCTTTGGTAGTATGAACTAGTCTCTTACTCGTTCCCTCAGGACAACGAGAGGGACGAGAGGGCAAGGAGAGGATGCTATTTCCCCCCACCCTCTGAGGTGGGGGAGTGCACTGCCAGAGGAGACCATATGACAATGAGGTAAAATGGGCAAGATTTTCAGGGAGTCCTTGGGAAAGGACTGTAGGCTTTGGGTTAGATTAGGAACAGAGCTAGAAAGGTGGTGGCAACAAATAATGCAGAAAAAAAATAGGGCAAGAACTGCCTGAGGGGCAAAGAAACAAGGGCAGGCAACAAGTGAGAGGGACAGCTGACTGCAAATAATGGAAGAAAAGGAAAAAAAAGCGCAGGGAGGTGAAAAAGGGAAAGCAGTCTTTGGATTGGGAAGATCTGTTCTCATATGGGCTCAAGAAAAGAGCCGTTGCTCTGCAGGTAGCTGCGCAGAGAGGCAGTGATGCCAGCCTCCAGCCCCATCCTCTGGCCACATCAGTATGGCATTGTCAAGGCAGCCTTTAGCTCCTTTAGGAGCTCACCACCAAAATTGTTGGGATCTCTGAGCAAACAGGTGCATTCCCTTTCCTCTTTCACACCAGAGAAGAGGAAACTACTTAGCGCACTTGGTTTCTTTGGGTAAGAAGTGTCGAGAGTCATACTTATCAACTAGTCACATTACTAAGAGCTCAGTTAAATAAACTTTCATATTAGGACAACTTTGAAAATAGGCTGTGTGGCTTGGCATATTCTAAAGCTAAAGTGGGGTTTCAGTTTTGCAGTGTATTTCTGAGACTTTTAAGTCCATTTTTACTGAAGGACATTAGAGATACCAGAAAATACGATTTAGAACTGGACGAGTACCAGTTGACTCACATCTGAAGGTTTGCAGGTGAAATGTCTCAGCTCCCTAAAACACAACTGAAATTGGGTTTGAAGTTTTGGCTTTGACTAGTCTCCTTCCAAATGGCTCTTTTGGTGATGTAAATTATTTAGGGAGTACAGAGGCAATAATATTGAGTTATAGACCGTATTTATAACTTCTGAGCTCTCAAACAAAGCCATAAATGTACATTCCATAATTCCCAGACAAAAATAAACAGACCCTGCTATTTCTAATCCATTCCTCCTCTCCCTTGGTGCTGATTAGATTGCGTATCCTGAAAGGGATGAATTTAGGCTCTTCTGAAATTATTTCTTAGAGGTTCATTTGTGACTTAATGCAAATGTTTTGTAGATTTGAAAGATATATGGCACAGCTGTTTCTTCTGCATATGACAACTTTTGTCTAAGCTCTTCTGAAGGAAAAAAATCAGCTCACAGCTTTTCGTTTGCCATGGGATGTTGTGGCCTTCTTAAAGCCTGAAGAACATCTTCTCATTCCAGAGTCTCAGATAGGGGATGATTTTGACCGTCACTTATCTGACACTAATTCCATGTTTAGAATACTGAGGGCTGGTATGTTTTTATCTTCTCTCTTAAAAACAGAAAGACATTTCCTGGGCCAAAATGAAATATCTTGTAATGAATTCTGATAAGCCTAAAGTAACTAAATAAATTTCAAGACTTTACAAGTAATTCAAGTATCAGTGTTTCAAATAACATAACGTGTAAGAATTTGTTTCCGCAAAAATGAATTTCCCATGAGACTTAGCTGAACCCATACTACTGGCAACTGTCCATATCTTCCCCTTAGATGTTGCATTTGTGCTTCAAAACCAAGTGGCTAACACCAAGCTCTCCGGCTTCCTCTTTGTACTGCTGTCAGCCTATTCACATGTAAAACAGCACCCCACCGCCTAATCTCTAACGTGCATTGAAATACAGAGTAGCCACTTCAGGTTTGATGTTTATGGGTCATCTTTACCTTGGTAAGGCTGTGGGTGGTGCCTCCACATCCTGCTTCCTCCCAGTATACCACTGCTAAAAGACTAGCGCATTAATGACTAGAGAAGTTTTATAAAGGCCAGTGCTTCCAGCAATCTGAAGATAAACCAGTGCTCCTTTGCCATCAATGATCTGCCTGACTCATAGAAAACATGGGCATTTTGGCTTTTCCTGTTGGGAAGCAAAATATGCTAGACTGAAGGACAAAAGCATGTCATAGCATCAAATTCCATTAAACAATATATGGAGTCAAGTCATTGAATACATCACGGGAGTGACAAATGCCTCAGGCCTCCATCTCTGCTTATTCCACACTTCCTATCTGATTAGACCTACAGGACCAAAAAATGTTAGCATTCAGTGACATTTAAAATCATGCATTGTTAATACAAGAACATTATGCTTGTGCTGTAATCACCCAAACCCCGCCAATTACAAGCCCAGGAAGTTCATGGTTAAATTGTTCTTCCAAGTAACGCGAACACATAAAGATGTGGAAATACAGGTCTAAGTAATAGTAGCTCTGCCCTTTCCTACCAGTGACATGATGGAATAAAGAAAATTAGGAGGAAGTCAGATTTGTGTTTTGAGTCCCAGATCGATTAAAATGATTTGCGGTGACTTTTTTCAAACACCTCTCTTCTGGGAAGGAGCAGAATGACAGGTTTTGGTATTTAACAGCACACATTCACAAGTAATACATGAAATGTTAAACTGATGCTGTTGTCCCTTCTGAAATCATAACAGTTAGATGAAGTAATCATTGATAACAACGAGTTTCCTCAAAATGTAGCCTGTTCTGATGATTTGTATTTGAACTGTGCTGGAAGGAATACCCTACAAGTATTCCAGCGTTTACTGATTTATTTCACTGGCAATTAGCAACGGATTAAAAGGTCTGCTTGAAAAGTATAACATAATCATCCCACTTTTAGTGTTACAGTACGACAAAAGGAGGGAACATCTGAGCTTCATTGTGAACATGAGGGGGTGGATTCTATTTTGGATGACATAGCTGCATCTTGCCTTACAGAAAGTAAATAGCTACTCCAGACTATTTGTTCTTCACCTGTAATGGTATTTTTCCTCATTCTCCTAGGCCATGCTGTATACTAGGGAAATTCTCCTTCTTCTCAGAGTAAACTGTTCTTTTTTTAACTTTTTTTTTTTTTTTTTTTTAAGCAGAGGGAGCTGCAAGCATCACACTGGTATTTTTGGTAAGATCTATATTGCAACGGTAGTCTGTATCATTCCTTTTCTGATGTCTCCATAAGCAACTATATTATAAAGAGGCAAGTGTTAGGAAGAGAAGGATATCTAAGCTCACTTGCAGGGGAAAAAAGGAGGAGATGTGTCCATAATGTCTTCTCTCAGCTGCAAGGAGGCACACAGCTTCTATGAGCTTTACACTTCCTTGTGTTCAGCGGAAGCAAAGAAACAGAGGAAAGGAGTCTGAGGTTCTGGCCAAATATCAGGAAACACTTTTTCACTGTGAGGTTGACTGAGCAACTGCACAGGTTGCCCAGGGGAGGTTGTGGCATCCCTCTCCTTGGAGATACTCGAAAGCCATCTGGACATGGTCCTAGGCAACTAGCTGTAGGTGGACCTGCTTGAGCAGGGGTGTTGGACTGGATGAACTCCAGAGGTCCCTTCCAACCTCAGCCATTCTGTGAGAAGACTTTGGCATGGGTGTACTTATTTTACTCAGGTCTAATTCAATATTTCATTCCTGCCTTACAAAATCACCTGAATTTTGAGGACAACCAATCATTTTAATCTGAAGGTTGTTTTATCTTCTAAATCAGATGTTTAGTCTTTCTTTGTGTAAATGATCAACATCAAAATGAAATAATAAATGTAAAGTTATGGCAAATGTCTCTTGCACAGAGAGTGTGGATATATGGAACCTTAAATTTTTTTACACAAGCAGTATTTTTGTCTTCCTTCTTTGAGTGCTGCTGGGTTAATGCTCATGGACTGCAATGGAATCATGCATATCATTCACACCAGGGTAGATGCTGGCAGCAAGATCCACTCCAATAAATCATTGGAATGCCTTTTATGTCCCTGATGGCTCAAAAAGAGTCACTATAGTATTGCAAACACTGACCTCACAGAAAATCAGATTCTGGACATTAGGTCAGCTTTTCTTGGTAAATAAATTAAGAAAACACAAACCCAAAGAAAAATTATAATAATTTATATGGGACAAGAATATGAAAAGGTCTGGGCTACATACACACCAAGGGACTTGATTTCAGCTGGTCTTAGCTTGTTCCAGCATTTCTTCCATGTGTTTTACTTATTGCACTCTAATTGACCTAGCCAAATGCTGAAAGAACAGTTCACACAGCTCAAAATTAGTCTTGTTCTTTCTTCTTCACAAGCCAGAGGATGAACAGAATAATTGTAGAGACTTAATCCTGTGGAACTGTACTCCATTAGATTCCAGCATTAGCAAATAGCTGGGAAAAATTCCCATACTGACATATGAATAGTGCAAAACCATGAGTTTTATTAATTCAATCTAATTACATTATTCACCCCTTATCTATGCAGTAAGTCAAAATCACTGTTATGCTCCACAAAGACAAGAGTCTTAATAAAAACCAAATATTAGAAGTGTTGTTTGACAAGATGCAGCTTATGACAGAAAGTGGTTTCCTTTCCTTGAAAAGAATGTCATTATGATCATGTTCACTGATGATTAATTGTAATTATTGTGTTTTGTTTCACTTAATTCCCTCTAGATAGGTTCATTGGATTCCTGCTGTGTATGTGTGTGTGTGAATGTATATTTTACTGGACCTCTAACTTAAATATGAACGATGAAAATCTTGTATGGATCTGTTTGGAAATGGTAGCCAGCTTTGTTGAAATGCAGAACATCACCCAGCTGGCATAGTGAAAGCAAATGACACTCAAGCTTCAGAGTCTTTGCAAGCATGCTTAAAAACCATTTCCTTTACATTTTTTAATGCTTCACAGCATTGCCTCTAATCATAACTAATGCTTACTTTGCGCCTAATGGTGCAAATATCATGTATGATGGCATTTTATCTGAGGTGGCATAAAAAAAGTGCAAGAAATCATTAGAGAAAATGTTAAGCAAATGTGAAAAATCAGCAAAGTTTAAAATGAAATGTTCTCTCTTGATTTCATACATTCCTGGCATAATAATACTGTAGCATATCATTATCATTAGTTGTGCTGCTTGAATTAAGGTTATATAAACCAGTTGGGTATATCCTTGTGTTAGAAGGCATTCTTGGCGGTCTGATTCCACCACAGCTGTCTTAGCTTCACTTTTATACGAAGTATTGGAATGAAAGACAATATATCTCACCACCAGTTTGACCCTTTCTTCATTTTGGGTATGGATTTGCTACATAAAAAGATGGAGAGAAAGCTTGCATTTCCACAGCTCTCCAAACAGAGGCCAGAAATACCCAGTTTCAAACACTGTCCCAAGTAGCTGGTGCTGTAGTCAAAATAGCAGTTCTACTTGGGAAAGGAAGTATTTAATCATGATGACTTTCAGTTTTTAGTTTGTTTTTTTTCCTAATTCCAAATAGTGCTGAACTCTCACTTGAAATCAATATAGTTGCAGGGAGCAACCGGCAGGATAATGGCTTTGTACACCTATTTTCGCCTTTGCAAACCGTGACTGAAAGAATACTGTATAGGCTATATTTTCCCCTCTATTTTTTCCTCTTCTCTCCCCTCAAAATAATTCAGAATTTGTGCTCGTGTCCATAATGCTGTTTCATTCCATTCAGCCATTCCATAAAGCAGGCATAGATCATTGAGCTACTTTGCATCCAGAGCAAAAATCTATATCTTCTGACAACAATCTATATCCCATCCTCATATAAACATTACAAATTTAATCCCACTTGTTATATACAAATTTAATACAGTTATAAAGGTAGGAAGGTGTATATTGATAGGAGAAAACAAAAAAATCCCATCCTAACACCCCAAAAGGTACCATGGTTTTAAATTGCAGATGCTATATTATATGCATTGTCTACGTGTCACAAAAAACTGTCTTCTGGACACTGATTTGCACCCAAATAAAAATGTATAGGATACATATAGGGTACGAATATTTCCCATCACTCTTCCACATACAGAGATTGGGCATGTGCACAGATTAACGCGCACCAGGCGTCACATGGACTTTGGCACCATCACTTGAGATAATTCTAAATTTGGTGCAGGATCTCTGAAAGGACATGGCATTATTATGTTTCTGAACAGTTTGCTTGCATTTCGGTGCATCTGCTGCACTTACCGAACCTGCTGGCCCAAGCATAACCGGGCGGTGAGATGCTGATAGTGGTCCCTTGGAATCAGATCAACAAGACAGCCGTAACGATTAGCCTGACAAGCCTTATAGTTTATAGTGTGAACACATACGCAGCATGAGGATTTGGGAAGCAAATGTCAAAGTCACTTATTTGATGTTTGCGCGTACCAATATCTTTCTAATTCTTCACTTCTGTTTTACAGCGTCGGACTACATAGCAGAGAGAGAATTGAAGTAAACTGAGTCATGCTTTCTGATGGAGGCATCCTTGAAATACAAGCTGTGGTTGGCAGCTGTAGTCTAATTGAGGCAAGAGGGTGTTCAAAAGAAGCAGAGCCCTTTTAAAAAGCTCTATTTGTTTTGCAGGCAAATTTTATATCAAACAACAAAGCCATTTTCTTTTTGTGCTAACGATATCCATTACAAAGTTTTCAGAGCTGGGAGTGGTGAAGAACAAGGAGACAGAGAGGAAACAGAACCTTCAAATACATCTCCTTCCTGCACACTTTCTGCCCAACTGAATTTTAATTTTATGTAGAAAACGCTTGTGCCATATCTACATTCTCTTATATTCCCAGGCATTCTCTCAAAAGGAAAACCAACAGCACAATGCAAATTTTTATGCACCTAAGTGATGTGTGCCCAGAATAGTGATTGGCCCCCTGTGGTACAGGGAAAAAATGAAAATCTTTGTTAATTAGACACCTTTATAATAAGGAAATCTAATGGTTACTGTTATGCAATCAAGAATGAGAATTCCTTCCATTACAAAGAGCTATTCTTCACTACCGTGCCAGACCAACCACTAATTTTATTTTCAGATCAATAGTTTGTATGTTGAGTTAATAAACGTGAAATAGTTAATGCAGTATCAAACAGCAATTTAGGCCTCTGGGTCCTAGTAACATCGCTTCTAATCAGCACACTCTGCAGTGATATATAGGGCTATCTATAGGGACAGATGAATCATACAATATAGAGAGCTGCTGTTGGCTCTCATAATGATTCCGAGCTGGACAGACCTCTCCAAAGAGGAGCTGACCAGACACGCTTTTTTGTCTTGTTGGTCTAATAAAATCTGTATAATTGTGAAACTTGTTTTCTCAAGAGATATAATGCATATTTATTCTCCGTCTCAGGCCAGTTGAGCTAATAATGATTGCAATCAATAAGAAAGTCTTTCATCAGTATAGTTTTCTAATAGACACTTCGAGGGTCTCCAGCTATCAGATGAACCTACTTACATCTTGCGGGTAATTTACCAGAGACATCTTGCGAAAATTACTTAGAGGAGTTAGCACTTATTTTCATTTGAAGCTTGTGAAACCCCTGCGAGATCAAGGGAAGGAAAAAATATTTTATCTCTGCATTAGAATGTTAACTAACAGGTTCAGTTTTCAAAGGCCCCTCTTCACAGCCTCTGAAATTACACAAGGAGTGGTTGCATGCCAGCTTTCACATGCAACTCGACTCAAAAAAATGAATTTTACACAGGCCAAAAATTTTCCTATGAAAACCAGGCATGCAATATTACATTAAAAGTTAAGAGAACACACTTGAAAATTTGCCCCTAATTGTCTCATGTGCTGTGCTTGCAAATGGATTCACTGCCAAGGTATGTTTATGGGACACGTGAAAGTCATTGTTATTCTTTTTGTTCCTCTTGCCTGCTTTAGTCATTTGGTTTCTCTAACATTTTCCATATGCAAGCGACGATGGCAGCAGAAGGGCTCGACATGAGGCTGTGTGAGTGCCTGTAGCTCTTCTTGACAACCAAGTCCCTTCTTGGGGCTTTCCAGCGCTCAACAAACTCTTTGGCCACGTGAAGCCCAGCCTAGCAAGTTGTATTCTAGATTAAGCAAGTCAATGTAACCATTCTGTGGTGCCACAAGGCTGCCAGCTGTCCTAACTATACCGTGATTCCTGTAATGTTTTGTTTTTCATTTGAAGCCCCAGGTCCTAGGACCAAGAGGATCCTGGCTTCTCTTCAAGGAAAATGAGTTTCCAGTCCTCTTCTTTGTGAAGGAAAGCTTGAAAATGTAACTGAAAGGCAAACATGGAGTGTGCAGCTTTTTCTTTTTAAATACTCTGATGTCTAAACAAATCTCCTTACTTCTAAGGTCTAACTCCTGATTTCAGAATTATATGTGATGATACTGCAAGTATCATACCAAGCACATCATTTCTACTATGCTGCTGTTGTCATTTTTATGAATAACGGTGTTTCTCTCTCAATGGCTATTTTCAAGTGACGCTTGAAGGCCAGCCAAGCTGAAGTTTATTCACATCAAATTTTATTTAAGCAGTTTGCAAATAGTGATCTGTTTCAAATGTATTACAAAGATATTATGTAGGATTTCTCATGTAAAAACCTATGTCATTTTTTACTTAAAGATGGAAGTTAAAAATGTTGGTAAGCTGAAACAAACTGAACCAAAGGTGCAGATATTATACCTTCATGTGTTACTGCTGTTATTATATGGAAAAAAAGGTAAAAAGCATCTTACATCCTTCACACAGAGGACTTGTCTTACCGAACTAGAGTCACTACAAAACCATTTGGCCCATTTCCATTCAAATTTTAAACACGTGTTTGAGATTCAGTGGGATGGCACACACTTCACTATGCACAGGATAGTATGTAGTAGCTGAATTAGCATGGAAAGAAGTTCACACTAGAAAGTTTTATTGATGTGGGACTTCTCATTTTAAACATGAACAGGTATGTATTTCATTGTGGTACAGACCAAGTTAGATGAAAACAGAATTGTTCTGGATATCTGCCATTCTTTTCCTAACACGTGTAGCAGGCAAAACAGCTACTAAAGAGAATCTCCTATGTTAAATACACCAATTATAAAGCATGTGTATCTTCACATCAGTAAAGATACTAGCAGAGACAGATCATTTCAGATAAATGAAAACAAATTAGATTATAAGTGCCAAGCAGCACTGCAAATTCAGCGTCAGCTGAATACAATTCTAGCATTGCTACCAAAGTGGTATGTGGTTTGCCTGTGGGTTACCTATACAGAGATTGTCGGGACCTTGCAATATTCATACGGGAAGATTCAGTCAGTGGTGTAACTTTCCCATCTGATTGTCTCTGTGAGTCGTCATGCAGAGTTCAGAGGTCAAATTCCAGACTTTATGGCAAATGTGAGAAAAATCACCTTTCGGTTCAGGACTCCAGGAGGAATCCAGCCATTGCAATAGTAATTTAGAACACCAACATAATGTGTATGCCAGCAGATAGGCAAATGCTGCCTCTGAGCATGGTTGTCCATGCAAGATGAGTCTTCACATAAAGCAATGATTCTTCGTTATTTATACACTTAAAAATAACCCTAACCTCCAGCAGAGCTGTCCAGGAAATTATTCTAGTATGTAGTGCCTTAGACTACACCAACAGCCACTCTGTAAGTACTCCTTCTCCTTACACCCTTTAGACTCATATTTTAAGGTCTTTTGCATACCTAACATCAAACTGTGAAATGTGAGTCCCGGGTGAGACCTTGTTGCTTAGCTTAACTTTCTCCCCCAAAGCCTTCAAACATACCTGCTTCTCACCACTGACATAGTCATATAGACAACTTAGCTTCTCATTTCAGATTGTCTATATTGTGTATGAGAAAGATACCTGAATGCAAACAAGATGCTGGTTAGGCGGACTCCAACCCAAAATATTTTTCCTGCTTTTACATAAAGACCTAGGTACTGACAGAGCACACCATTGCTAAATATTAATTAAGCACTGATGTATAATTAGGTAGAAAAGTAATTGAAAAAAGTGATTTATTATTTATGAATTATGGCATTTTAATTATACCTAGACAACTCCTAATAGTTCCTTTGAAAGCCTATGCACTTTACACATGTGGAAATAAGCACTCAAAATGACTTTCTATCACAGGCCCTTCTGTTTAATCATTTAAAATACTGGCACAGTTTTTCATGGCAGTAATCTGCATTAGATTTTGCAATGTCTGGGTTCTGTTGAGAACTTTCCTGACCTTGCTTACATCCCCTGTGAGAACAAGGCATTTGTAATTTGAGGACTGTAACACTTAGCATCATGTTGGGTAAAAATAAGCTTGTTACCTGGTGAATATACCTGAGTATCTGCTACACATCCTTTTGTAAAAAATATTCCTTAAAAAGAACATTTTATAAAAAAGATCATTCAGATGTCATTAGACTTGCAGAATGAAGGTCACTTGTATGATGACTGATAGAATGTGTGGGCAACTTTTCAGACTACTCTGAAATAATAGCAGTCTTGTAGACCAATCCTCAGAAAAGATTAGCTGATTTTTGGACTGGAAAGGATGTAGTCTGGGGACTGGCTGCTCAGGGGCTCTCACTGGGGAGGGTATCCCAAGATCTGCTTAATGTTTTGCTAATGAAATAATCTTTTAACTACAATCACATCTGTGAGTCTGTAGATGCATAGTCTTATCACCATTTTAAAGACAGTGTGGAGGTTAAATTTCTTAAAGTAAAGTTTGAGCAAGAAAGGAAAAAGAAAATAATTTTTTCTGTGCCAGCTGGAAGGAAAAATTGACGAACTGTTATGACTAGTTTATCATAAAATGTGGTACTTCTTGCTGACATGTGCATGTTGGCAAAAATTTTTTCTGCCCTCTATCCTTTGATACATTTGTAGAAAAATATTTACAATGAAAATACTGCCTATTCCGTAAATTATAATTTCACAACACGAACAAAGCTGCAGCAATTACTTTGCTATCAAGTAATTCTGTGTATTTATGCTATAATTTAGCAGGTGGCTTGTTGACCTTCAGCCACTGGATAGTTCTATGTGTTGTAAAGTGGCTGTCCTTAAAATACAACGTTTACCTGATGAGAACAACATTATACTATTTATGAAACCATATAATTTCAATAGCTAAACTCAGCAAGATTTTATTGCTGTCTCCACCTGTAATTGTGGAACAGCTGACTCATCAGTCCATAATCATCCCTTACCAGTGAACAGCTTCACTAAAACTCTCGAAGTGACTTGTTTTCTCATCATTCCTGGAAGCACTGCCTCTCCTCCCCAACCCCCCCCACTTTTTTGGACAGTAAAAGGGTTGTCTCCAAAGGTTATAATTAAGTGCAGTTCAGATTAATACCAGGGAAACATTCATGCAACAAACCCTTCACTGCCTTGCTGAAAGAAAGATGTATACTTTTAATGACGTGAAGATAAAATTCATTAATGTTTTAAAAAATTATATGCATTCTAAATGTCAGTTTACCTTTTATCAAAGACGTATTTAAGTAAATATTCCTTCAAGGATGTAGACAGTTTCCTCTGTTTTTCCTCATTCACTACCACAGAAGACTTCTTAACAAGCTTTCATCTACCGAACAACTTTTCCACTTTAAATCTTTTGACAATAGACATTATTCACTATGGTCTGCAGTATTTGTTAAGGGATCAAACATCTAGGAAGCCAAAAATTTTCTTATTTATTCCCTTCCATTTTTAGTTCAGGGACAGGGGAGAAATCTTTGCTTTCATAATAGCTGAGGTTCTATATTAATACATGACTGTAGTCAAGTCATGCTTCAGGGTTTTAGTGAATTAGTTGCAAGGATCAGGAAGGAATACCCGGCACTTTGGTATGCAACTGGAATTTTAATTTGGATTTGCTTTTTTTTCCTCTCGTTTAGGCATTTGCTCTGGCAACAGCTGGGGTTGGGACACTACGCAGGATGGCAGAGCACTCTGAACCCCTTACCTCAGGTGTTTCCTGGTACACGGTGTTACGACTTATTCAGAGGCAAACCCTTGACCAGAACTGGAGTCAGGCAAGGTCTGGCAGGAACCCCATTTTTTGCAACATGGAATATAGGTCACCTGTCAGAACAATCTGAATCTAACAAATTCCCTGCCCTGCAGCAAGACGAACTGTTAAACTAAAGAGCATGGCCACATCTGCAGAGCAGTAAATTAATGGTCTTCAGCAGATAGATGCTTGGAGAGTTCACCGTAAATACCTCAGACTACCCGTTTTCTACTAATGGCATACAATCAGCGCGTGACTGACGAACCGAAATACTTCAGATTCACCTAAGTCATTGGACTGAATCTGTCAACAAATGTACTAAACGGCCTGGCTTGTGCTCTGCAAAAGGTCAGGCTGAACAATGCGAAAGATTCCCCATGGCAAGAGGGCTTGGGAGTCTGGGGGATTTGTGCAACAGAATTTTAATCACATGCTTATGTTTGCAAGGGAAGAAAAATAGCATCATAGGGACCAAAGAAATGCCGCAGTAGAACTCAGCATGGATGACTCAGTAAATCCAGGAACCAGGCTTCAGGAAGGACTCCTGATGTCAGAGCAGGTGATCCCCTTAATCTCTTTTTTTTTTTCTTTTTTCCCCAGTAGTGCGTGTAGCTGTTGTGCATAACCAGGTGGTCGTGGCAGGTATTTGTCACTACACTCAAAGTAAGGGTTG
This sequence comes from Chionis minor, assembly GCA_013398295.1. Taxonomy (NCBI): domain Eukaryota; kingdom Metazoa; phylum Chordata; class Aves; order Charadriiformes; family Chionidae; genus Chionis; species Chionis minor. The sequence goes on from VZSF01004285.1 coordinate 71,167, forward strand.
GTCATTGCTCTGAAGAGAATTACCTTCTCAGATGGTTTCCCAAACTCCTACTAAAACAATGATTAGTCAGAAACCTTCCTATAATTCTTTCAATGGCATTACTGGCTGGGGAGGTTGGGTTTTCCAGATAAGCAGCATCCTGCATTGGCAGAGCAGGTGAATAGGCAGGGCTGGCCAGAACAAGCTGCTCTCTCTGAATTCCTTGGCACTCCCTTGTCTCTGAACCGAGTGCCTAAATCAGAGTAGTTCCCCTACAGCTCTATTCTATGTCAAAGTGACATCCACAGCCATTATTGTATATTCCATGCTCCTGCATCCTCCATCTCCTCCTTTCTTTTCCCAAAGGGAAGGTGATATTTGACTTTTATAATTGTCTTGCCAATATTTCTTTGAAAAGCAAATATTCTTTGTTTTATCACCTTTACAAAGCGACTTACATTTCTGTGGTACTGGCTTGTGGCACATTGTTCAGATAAACCAAGAGGAATTTTATTTGATTCATAGCTATACAGGAAGTGTTAAGAGGGACCTAAAGGAAAAAAAGAAAGATGGAAAATACAGACGGGGTCAGATTCTCATCAAGTAAAAACTGTCATATGCTCAATGCTTTGGAGTGATTTTGCACCAGCTAAAATTTGACCCAGCATTAAAAACGCTGGGAAAGACAGTTTATTAGTCATCCCAGGTAAATGGAAAGAATGCTCAGAAATGAAAGACAACACCCTTTATTTGACTTCTTCAAAACATTTTTAGGCTTTATTGTTAATAAGATTAAAAAGGAGATGAGCAATAAAGATATTGGAGCCGAGTTTATTATGAGAAAAAGTACACTTCAAGAAGAGTGCTCTCCCACCACTTAGACAGAAACTTTGTGTACACATACTTCCATTCACGTTTTTTTATTGCTGTTTGCCTAGGAGAAAAAAAAAATAATGTCCCTATTAAAAGAATGTGAGCGGGAGTGCATTGCCTCCCCTCTCCAGGTTACTCTCAATGCACTGATCCACGTATTTCCCATAACTATGTAATTTTCTGCCAGTCATGACTGTAGACCCTTCAGTAGGTGAAACATAATACTTCCCTTGAAAAGAAAGCAAGTCATCTGACAAACCGTGTTCCTCCTGTCTTTTGCGGGCCGTTCCGCGACTTTATTTTACTGAGGGAACAAGGGGAAGTTTATAATAGGATCAGTTTTGTTTGCAATTTGTTTCTAATAGATGCCAATAAGCCGGTTAACTAGGCTCTAGTTAATGGAAATTTTATTGTTTTTCCCCCTGCAGTGCACATGACCTTTTCTTACAAGAGTTTGTGATTCTTGAAAACATGTATCTGCTGCCTTGCCTCGCCTCGGGGTCTGCTTACAACAGCAGGGATATGACCATAGGCTCTTCTGAACTTGTTCACTAGCCCTCTGCTTTGAGTAGACCAAAATACTTTGATCATCCTGTCAGTGGTAAATTTACAGCAACGTACTGGCTTTTGTTCCATGTGTATTTCTCCAAATATAATATCTCCCTCAAGAAATCAATGATAAGCTGTTAAACTAAAGAGCATGGTAACATCCACAGAGCAGTAAATTAATGGTCTTTTGTGGATAGATGGTTACAGATTTCATCATAAAAAATGGATAAAAGATTACATATCACACAGAGCGAAACTTTTAATAACTCAACATGACTTTTCTTAATGGGTTTTATTCATTTTAATCATTATAGTGTCAATGATGATTATAGCCTTATTAGATTCTGGTGATTGAGGAGCCTGTTTATGAGATATTGAAAATCTTAGTCTGTTCGGAAGTGTAGCTGCAGTCTGTGTAGGTTTGATGTGTAACTTCATCTGCAGGAGTAGGGCTTGCCAGAAGAGTTTCAATTAATACTTTTACTAAATTGCTCCTGTCTGTAGTGACCTAGGTCACAGATGACTTAAGGATTCCACAACATCGGTTTCTCAAAACAGTAGACCTGCAAAAGTCTAAATCAAAGAGAGCTGAGGAACTAAAAAATAGGGAAAAAAAAGGAGGAGTGGGGATCACATAGCCAAAGAAACCAATCTACTTTCCTTTCTAGTAGCCACATAAGAATCTAGCCTTAAGTCACCACTCTAGGCCAAGTCTTCCTTCCTAATGATGGAGCTTTTCACATAGACTATACGAACATTCACAATTAGAATGGCTTTTAAGATTATCTGGAACATGAATAAAATAAACAAAGCTGGTGCAACAATACCATGTAATTATCTTTGCACTCTGAGGGAGAATTATCATATAATTTTTAAAGAATTGTTTTTAAAAATGCATATCTATGGTAATTCCTTTTAATGTGGACAAGAATACACCAGACCACCATTTTTTTTTTTTTTTTGGCTCTTGTTTAAAGCTTGTTAGAAGAATCCTTTTCCTTGTGAGGCCACAGATATAATCTAAACACTACAAAATGAAAATGATGCCGTAAGTTTGTTTGTAATTAAAATGAAATATTTTTAGTAATCACATGTAGCTGTCTCTCAGGAGTGCCAACTTCCCCTTACAAATCAACAGCGTTATGAACTATAAAAAGGCTTAGATCAGAGCCACAGAGATCTATCTAAATCATGATGAATTAATTCACCTTTTGGATCCCGAAAATCTGAGCAGTGCTTCAGATACATCCCAGGCTCATTCTGCCCTGTGGCATGTCCATCACCATCAAACAAGGGGGGCTCAGACTAGCTGCGTCCCCACAGGTGCTAGCAGGATGCTTGTCCCGGTCACTTCTGTCTGCTCCCAAGTATTACAGGAGCTGGGAGCTCCTCCTATGCTAGGGGAATTGCCAGGATGTCTTCAGAGCTGCCCGTGTCCTTCCTCCTCCCGTCTGCTTTTCTGGGTATGTTCCAGGTACAGCAATAGCCAAGTCTGTAGCATCTTCCCTTCCTTGTCTGGCAACTGCTTCTGGGTAGTGTCACACCTCTTGCAGAACTTAGGCAAAATTCAGTGTAATCCCCAGAATCCTTTATGCTGAAGATGTCAGGAAGAATGTCAAGATTTGTCCTGATAAGGATTCAATTAGACCTCATGGTGTCATGGGATGTATTCTTTTTTGCTTATTTTCAAGCTCTAAAGCAGTCTTCAAATACGTAAAGGCAGTTCAGACAGAAAGGAAATAAGCTTTTCTGTGCCCACGGGGGATAAAACAGCGAGTGCTGGGTTTAAATTGCAGGAAAAGAGGTTTGGACTAGACATTAAGAAAAAGCATTATAGATGGCTAACAGTACAGGTAGTTAGGGATTGCTGTTGGTCACGTAGGGAAGTTGTGGAAACATCATCTGTGGAAGTGTTTTTAAACTGTAAGGAGAAGAACTAGACGATTTTCGAGTCTGTTTTAGCCCAATTTTTTTCATAATTTCTAAGGTTCTCCCCCCTCTTCTCAAGTTTACACTAGTGTTTTGTTGTTGCTGTTGGGCTTCTTGTTTGTTTGTTTGTTTTTAAGTCCCAGGTGGTCAAATACTTTCTGACTTAGACTTACTCCAGTTTTGAGTTCTTCAATGTGAGTGTTCAAGTACTGCATTTTCTTCTCTATCTGTTCGAATTGTACCAATCATAATGAACTGGCTATCAAAAACTACTTTCTTAAATCACCATATTTGTTACTGAATAATCATACTTACGATAAAGGATTACAATAAAATCTCATCATTATTACAATGCTACAAATGGATGCCAGAGGAAACAAACATGAATAAAAAAAGTCTGACAAAAATCCTTCAACTCAGTCAGCATGAAGTCATAGTTCCATACAACAGCCATGTGGGTCTGTTTGCTATTCTTGATTCACTCCTCTATTATTCAATTTACATTGCAGACAAAACACTCCAACTGCAGACCAAGACAATAAGTGAATGAGTATTTGCTATGTTCATACAGATATATCTGGCAGATGATAAAATACAGACTAACCCCCCACTGATTCTCACGTTCCTTTTCAGCATGCCAAGTGTCATGTATTACTTCAGATGGTTAATTCTTATATTGCTGTATTAGGCAACACACATGTACACAATCAAGGTAAGGAAACAGGCCTTCAGAATTACCATTTCTGCAGCTCATTCACTTGATTCCTCTTTTCTTGCTAAGCCTATTGGAAAGGTAACAAATATCTCAAAGAAAGGGGAGAAAGGACAAAGCATGTTTGTTTTAGAAATGTCTGGGGATTTTTTTTTAATTAATGTGCCAATCACTTAGCAAGCTGCAGGGCAGACTCAGTAGCTGGGACAATCCAAATAAAGCCCACATGCTCCTGTTTCAGTCGCCTCCCTTTCCTCAGGGCAGGCTTATTAACTCAGAAACGGGAGCCCAAGGTTTAAAGTAGTGCTACGCGCTTAGAAGTAGAAATCTTTCCAGCTCTGCACAGATGAAAAGTTGGGAATCAACCTCTCTCCCTCTTGGTGTCTCTATTTGGCGCATCTTGCAGCTTCGCAGCTAAGCCCATGTCTCTCTCGCTCTCTCCTATTTGCTTTTATTTCACAGGAAAGCTCTTACACGCCTTCAGAAAGGACCAAGTACAGAAGTAGCGAATGTGGCCTGCAGTTTGCCGTGCCCCCTGTCCCCCAAAAAAGGGGCAAGCAGATTTTGAGCCTTGGAGCTGTCGCACAGCCCTGTCTGGCTCTGCCCTGGTGCTCACCAGCGAGCGAGCTCCTCCGAAAACCCAGCTGAAGAGCTGCTCCCAGCTCCCCTGCCCCGGGAGCCAGGGAGCAATGCTTTCGTCTGGGCTTCTCCCATTAATCAGAGAGCAAAGCAGGCTGCTCCTGGCCCAGATCACCAGTAAATTACTTTCCGCTGCATGCTGGGGTGGGAGAGCGGAGGGCTGGGGCTCTGCCGGCTCCCTGGCAGCCTGCTCTGCCCGTCAGGCACAGACGGGGGATGCGCAGGGGCCACCCAGGGAGACTTTCACTTCCTTATTCCCTGGCGTGGGTGCGCGGGGCAACCTTGCCCTGTATTAGCAGGAAACACTCAGCAAGTATATCAAAAGCACCAAGGCAGAAACTTGCAAACCGCAGTCTCTTTGTCCTTATGGGAAAGGCTGATAGCATTGAAGAGAAAAATACCTTTCTGAACTCTCCTATCAAGTTTCATAGGGATTCCTACAGACCGGGCTTCGCAGACAAGCATGGAGATGGACATTGCTACAGGATTCTTCAGAGCAGCGTGAAAACCAGATGTCCTCCTGGTTGGCTTTAGTCGCCTAATGGGCTCTCTAGGTTTTGCCTCTGTCAAACGTTATGAGACGCCGTAAAGCTTCGCATCGTTCCAGCAGAAGACGGGCCAAGTTTCTCTAGCGTGGACAAACGTTACGTTAGGATGTTCAGGATTTGGCCAAGCGTGCTCAAGTCTGCATATGTTACCACCTAGTGACTATTCAGGGTACATTGCAGCACGTTCTGCACAACGTGATGATGTATTAGGAGACTTGTAACCCAAGCAAATAAATGGTGATTTATCAAAGTGACTGATGAACGCTGTTAATTTAATATAGAACAGTATCAGTAGTAAACTGGGTGATTAAACAAATGCCCTGATTTCTTCAGGTGATTTCTTTTCACCAAAAAGCCTTCTCCAAGTATTTGGGTTTTCTTCAAGCAGCCTATGCTGTTTCCTAGAATGTGGCTGGTAGGTTCACGGTCCCATCTTTTTTTCTTTTATTGCGGTAATAACTAATCGTTTCTGCTCCATACCTTTGTCATACGTAATTGCCATTTTATTGTTCCCTAAGGTCAATTTTACTAAGACTTTTAAAAAGCTGAATTTAAAATGACTAATGCCGATTAAAAGTAGGAATTCAAGGTTGCAAAGCTTATCACAGCCTTATGCCATTTCCTGTAGCTGTATTTTAAGGTAATTAAGAGCAGATCTCCCTGTTGTGCATCTTTGTGAAGTGACTGCAAGTGTATTAAGGCGCAGGCCTACCTAGTAAATATTCACGTTTGTTTGTGAGACGGGAAGCTTTTCCCAAGCATTTTTCTAAATTCTTCTTCACTTGTGTGCGTGTAAAAAATAAAAGTTCTTCCATATGGCTATCACCAGAATTACTTTAAACTGTTTCCCACAGAAGAGTCAAATCCAGGGATGGTAGCATGTCATACAGCAACAGTTAAATTCCACCATCTCTTACTCACCTGACTGAGGCTCATATAGTTTCTGGTAGGGCTGAAAATGGCTCAGGGTGGGATCTCCATTCCAGAGCTTCCTATCCAGCTGGAGAGGATTACCTTCAAACTAAAATCACAGCTATTTCTCTGCCAGTGCCAGCGTTGTTGAAAAAAAGGGCCACTAGCTTATAAAGATAGTGAGAGTTTTTGCATGATTGAAGTTCAAACCACGAAAAAGTAGGCTTCAGTAAGCCAGATGGAGTTAATGAGCCCGGTCGCTGGGTGTGGAACTCTTAGCAAAGGTAACAAGTTTTACCTTTCAGCAGAGCTTGCCAAATTTAGTCTATTTCTGCTTTTACTCCAAGGGTTTTACTTCTGCACCCAGAATTCACAGCTGAGGAAAATAAAGGTACGTACTCAAAGTTTCTGGAAAGACACAACACAGCCTGTGAAAGAAAGTTGGCTAAAGTATGATATAGAGGAAATATTTTTTATCGTAATTATTATGATTTTTTTTTTTGCAGTTCTATGATGCCTCTTTTTAAAGGTACTATAAACATTATTCGAACCAGGTTCCCATTACTGGGAAAGGTCAAATCTTACAGTAGACTCACAAAGTCAGGCTAGCCATTAGTAAATAAGGGTTTATGGAAAACTCATAAAGCACCTAAAGTGCCAGCTTATGTAATATATCTAATATAATAAACACTCTGAGGGGAGTCTAGGAGTGGAAAAAATGCAGTTTCTTATTATAAAATATTTGAATGTAGTTGAGACTTTAGAAATTGATCAAACTGCATGAGTCAGAAGGCTTTGTTACGAAGCCTGAAAATCCAGTAGACCTTTAGCTTGCTGAGAGGAAGCATTTTAGCAGAGCCTACAAAGTGAATTGTTAATACAAACTTATATTCACAATGCTGTCAGAAGCTGCGTAGAGAGTTATGTGGCACAGCCATTGTTAGATTCACTTTACACTAACTACTGTACAAACAACTGCCTGGTTTTCGATTACAACAACCATACTGTACTGCCGGTGAGACCAAGTAACGCGGGAGGAATGGAGCATATCACTCATTTCTGTTGCATAGATGCCTTTTAAAGAGTCACTGAGAAAGCCAGTCATTGACGGCTGGTTGGCGCTGAGTTAGACTGTTTTCCTGAGCAAGGATATTCCCACAACAGTTATAGTCACCTGGTATTGTACAAACTACCTGCACAGAGGCGTTTGATTTGACACTCCACCGTTGTGCTATTTTTGGCACGCTCATTCCTAATTTGTGATTAACAAGGATTAGGTTGTTTTCACTTTGTAAGGGCTATTTATAGTTCAATAGCAGATTTCCCTCCACCCCTTCCCACTCCGACAGTGCATCAATGGCACGATTTTAGTCTTAACATGTGATCACAATTATACAGTCATGTTAAGTAATTAAAAAAAAGGAGCTGATTATGAAATACGAACGACTAACTAGAAACATATAAACAATGCACTGCATTTATGCAACATACGTTTCTTCTAGGAGAACTAGATCCTGACAAGACTTTGTGCGATGCTTTCACAACTAAATGACTCCTTCAAGTGGACCACGCTGTTTAGCACTTCCAAAACACGACAAACTCCTGTGGGACAGAAACTGTGGAATAAACCTGAACTTGAAATAATAGTAGGACTCAATGACCAAATCTTTCTGCCCCTGAACTCAATGGCAGTTTTAAGACTGAATTCAGCGGGAGCAGCAACAATCCTGGAAAATAGTTACCTAAGAGGGAATTTGGCTGAGATGACAGGGTCATGATGGATTTGTAAATTCACGAGTGAGACCAGTGTGACATAGGACAGTGCCCATAACAAATTAACTGGGGAGTATTCTAAGTGGCTAGTATGCGATGGATACTTTAGGATGAAGTTACTAAAAGGGATGAATGCTGGAACAGCTATGCTCCCACTGAAGCTAGCAGCTTAAAACAAAAAATGAAAACTTTTTTAGTATTTATTTTAAAAACTGAATGTCTGTGAATCTTCAGATAGGGACAGGAAAAGGGATTTAACCTGCTTTCATCTGTGTTGCAGACCCCTCAAAAGAACACAGTCATGTGAGAGGCAGCAGACAAATAGCTCTACCCAGAAATTACTGCAATATACAGGGGTCATCTATGCTGATTACTGTTATCAGTACTTTCCAACAGACAACAGCTGTATCGACGTGAAATAGATAGCAAGTGCACGTGTGAACAGCAAGAAGAAATAGTTGTGGATTCAAGAAAAGGTATGGTACATAAGGGAGATGAAAAAGTACAGTAGTCTTCTCAGCTTCTTCCATCGTAGAAGTAAAAGTCCTCTCAAAGTAAGTTGGCTGGATGGTGCAAGGTGCAACAGAGATACTGGCCACTGGTCCAGGAGAATGGCCGGTAGGAGGCTGCTGATATCAGTGGTCCAACCTCTTTGACAAGACAGATGTATATACTAAGGGTGGCATTCAAATCCTGTACCTATGCAAAAAATGAGCTTCCTAGTCTAAGCTAGCCATTGAGAAAAATAGAGTTTTTCATCCCATTGTGAGACAAGTGTGAGAAGTGTTAGGATGAAATTTTCTCTGGAGAAGCTTGTCGCCTTTGGGGCACAACTGCACGAGTCTAGACAGCCGAGATGCCAAGCTTTTGGACTGCTTATGGCGCATGAAATGCATCCAATGTCAATGGCTGCAAAACGCCTGCCTGGAAGCTCCTTTCTCCCTTGCTATGCATGTTTGCGTACTCTGCTGCAGCCATATGTTGTTAATGGGTAACTCGAGCCTGAACAGCTAGAAAGCTGGATCTGTGCTTGCCTGCTTAGATCCCTGGCTTTGTTTGCTTTCCCAGTTGTGCTATCTTCATGCCCACTTAACTGCTGCACGCAGTCCGTTATGCCTGCCCTACTGAGCCAAACTTGTGCTGTTCTGTTGCAATTCTCATTTACTCTTCCTGTGGTTGTCTGTCAGCAGATGGGTCCATTACCAAAGCTTTGTTTGTGCTGTTGTCACATAGCCTCTTTCCTCAGCGTTGCTCCGTATCGGGGGGTAACGTACTTTGCTGGAGCTGTACATCTTTGCTGAACCCCAGGAGTGCACTTAGAATAAGCGCTGGGATATCAGAGTGCAAAAATCTGGTGGACAGTCCTACATATGATTGGCAATTTCCAGTTCTGCATCTCCCTTAAGCGTTTCTCTCAGTTCAGCCTGCCTGGCAGCCTTCAACCCAGACCACTCTCTGCCTCAGGGTCTTCTTTCAACAGTTAATGCTCAGAAAAATTGTGGTCCAGAAAAGTTAGCAGCAGGCTGCTGCCAATAATAAAATGGCCACCCTTTTAATCTGTTACAAACCCATCCCCTACTCGCTCCCTCTCTGTTTTGTCCCCTTAGTAGATACGCCCTTTGGTGCAAAGATGCAAATCTCAGCTAGCTTTGATGTCATGAATACAAATGTTGTTTTTATTAACCTTCTGAATGACTGCTACACTGGGCCACATCCTGCTTTTAGGTAGTCAAAAGTAAGTAATGTTTCTGCTTGATTTCTTTTCTGTTTTCCAGATACTCATGTTGCTTTGATATAATTTTACGCGACAGTGTTCTTATTTTCATGTACCTTTTTGATTAGTTGGTCACTTACATATTATTCTCCTTTGCTGATCATCCTTTCACCTTTACTGTATAGTTTCCTACCTTTACTAAAAAGTGAAGCATAAATAAGAGCCATTAAGCATAACCAAATATAATGCAACATACTTTAGGAAGTCATTATACTTGTTCATTTGCATTCTTTATTGCTTGTTTGTCTTATAAAGTATCAGGAAACATGCAGATTACCTTTGGTTTTATTACTTAAGAGCCCCAGCCATCCTTACTTGAGATTAAAGTCATTGTTGCCACAATAGCTCTTCCACTTCATTGCAAATGATTGAGCTTGCAGAGAAACACATTCAGTAAAAATGGGTTCTGCTGTATCTCCAAGACTCTTGCCTAGATTAGGGCAGGTTTTTAAGCTGGGAAATGACGTATCTGAGCTGTGATCAGTTGTGCTATCCAGGCAAGTCTATTTAAAAGCACTTTCCATTTTAAATATAGCAATAAAATACCACACTAGCAAACCTTCTTGATAAGGCTAAAAGCAATACATCCAAATCCAATCTAAATTTGACATTGCCTAGAACAAGAATTCACATTGATAAGTCAGGACTCATTTACAAGACCATAAATGGGTGGGTAGCTATAATTTGGGTATTAAACTTGTAAAATATATTGATGGCATGCAAGGGCTAAATAAATAATTTACTACAAGAAAATTGGAAATCTTTACACAGTACTTAATTGACCAGCCACTCTCCCATGTTCTTGATAGCTTCCTATTTTGCATTTTTTTTATTTTTCACACACTGAAATTTTCCCCATGTGTATTTTTTTCCAACTTCAGTGAATGTTCATAAGTCACTATATTTCTGCAAACGTAGCCTGTTTCCATCTTTGTTTCATCAGTCAATTACATTCTTTTTGACATTTTCATTTGTTTGTTTAAAAGCATGAATGAATCAAATGCCCTTTCTGGGCACAGTTCAGCTGGTGCTATTCTGAAATCTAAAATGAAATTGCCTCAGTGATTGGCCTAACTTTGAATATTAGTTAAATCAATTTCCAGTGGAAAACAGACCAAGGTATTGTAGTTGAAAGGTATTCCAGTGATCACAGTAAGAGTGGGATTGGCAGCTTTATACACGCTTATAAAAATTCTTATGACCACCTCACTGGCCAGTGTAACTCAGGGTAGTTGCTGTAAGGCCAATGAATTTTGACTTTAAAGGAGTTTTGCCATCCACAGATGCTGAAAATCTGGTTTTGAGATTCCATACAGGTCCTTGGTTGACCTTACCTTCTAGAGCACCCCATGGCTCACGAATCAGACCTACCACATGTATACAATTTTATTTTTAAATCATCACACTTGCTTTTTGTTAGATTTTTCCTCTGAAACAAGACCTCCAGGGTACACTCCCACCTCTTTTTCCTGTGCCCAAGGAAGAGAAGTGGGGGCTTCCACCCACCTCCCCAGCTATTGTCATTTCTTTGAGTAACCCTGGCACTACTGTACATGCTTGTATCCCTTTGACGCTCGTGTGGACTCACCATCTCTCTGCTGGAGCGCTGAGAGGATAAAAATGTGCACGTTAGGAGTGTTGTGGTCTCAGTGCAGCGGCTTCCACCAATTAAAGAGTTCAACTGCTTTTTAGAGGATTTATAGAATCATAGAACAGTTTGGGTTGGAAGGGACCTTTAAAGGTTGTCTAGTCCAACCCTCCTGCAATGAGCAGAGAAATCTTCAACTAGGTCAGGTTGCTCAGAGCCCTGTCCAGCCTGACCTTGAGTATTTCCAGGGATGGGACCCCTACGACTTCCCTGGGCAACCTGTTGCAGTGTTTCACAACCCTCCTTGTAAAAAATGTCTTCCTTAAATCTAGTCTAAATTTACCCTCTTTTAGTTTAAAGCCATTACTCCTTGTCCTATTGCAAAAGACCCTACTAAAAAGTCCATCCCTGTCTTTCTTATAAGCCCCCTTTAAGTACTGAAAGGCCACAAGAAGGTCTCCCCTTCTCTTCTCCAGGCTGAACAACCTTAACTCCCTCAGACTTTCTTTGTAGGAAGGAGAGGTGCATTTGAATTCAAGTTCCTCCTGGACTGTTTTGGTTCATTCTCATCTTCAGCCATTCACAGCAACCTGCTGTGCAAAGAATTATGCTCCAGACAGGCAGCAGTGGTGCTTCCTCATACATACATCCTTGGAGAGATTCCCACTGGAAGCTCATGCTAGCAGCAGAGTTATTTTGTTGGTATAGTCTACACAAGTTTCCCAGGAGATATAAGGTACAGCGCCTGAGGACTTTGCAGGCTTTAGTGCTTCTCTGTGAGGGTTTTTTGCCAGGATGAAATGCCATGATGAGACACATGCCGTACCACCCCAAGTTATATACCAGACCCAAGGTAAGCACCACAGAGGTAAAGGAGCAAAGCTGGAGGGAGTACAGCAAATTCGTGGTACGCAAAGGGAGAGCTTTGTTCCAGCTGCTCTGGGCCACTGCCATCAGCTTCCCTATTGTTACAGGCACCCGGAGACTCCCATCTAATTTCACTTTCCACCTGCCCTTACCAATAAATTCCTTTTAAAATGGTAGTTATTTTTGCTTAAAATATTTCCATTGTTTCCTGAGGAATGTCATCCCCCCTCCCAGCTGGGACCCTGCCCCACAGGTTGGATTGACAGCATTTTGCTTAGCAGCCACATGACCGTTTTGGAGGCCAGACCTAGTTTCAAAATGAAGCATTTTGAGGGTGAGGGGAAAGACCAGTGTTCCTTGGACAGTGGTAGGGTGGGATATGGGTTATGGTTTTTAAGCGAGGGTTGTTGTACCCAAATGCGGGTGTAAAAAAGTCTCTTGGCTGTAGGAGAAAGGGTACATGCTGGTGGAACTTACATGCAAGGGAGCCAGAAGAAAGCAAAACTCAATGCTCTGCTTTACACGTGTGTACTACGCTGCTGCCTGAGGGAGTAAGAACCCACTTACAACCCCGCATGGATTACCCTGGCTTTGTCCAGGTGCATGAAACAAGCAGGGCCACACATCTGCTTATTTCCTCTCTGGGGATTAGAAACTGGAGGGTGGGAAATGAGTAGAGCCTGGGGTCCGTTCTCATTTGCCAGCTTAGCTGAGCTGGTGAGCTCTTGAGGGGGCTGGGGGAGGAATCGTGGAATATTATTTTATTTCTGGCTTAGGCCAGAGGTAAATGACTGCCCGAGGGAATAGGAGAGGAGAAGGTGTGCTGCTGAGTTACAGTGCCTCGGGGGGCTCCTGCTGCAATGGCACAGCTATGTAACGTGCTCCCTGGGGGATTGCATCTGAAATAAAAATGTAGCCTGTTACTTATTGGCATTAATGTTCACTTACTAACGTCTTTTATTGCTTAACTCTTCTATTTTGGCGCCTGGGTAACTACTTAGGCTCTTTTAAATTCACTGGACCAAATTCAGGGATCACATATCCAGAGATCTATGTAGAGTTCACAACTGGCAGAGTAGTGTGGATTGAAAGTAATAAATTTAAGAAAGTCTAGGGAGAGAGTCGTAATGAATAAAAGGATCATGGTAGATTCTTAAGAGTCCTGCCCCCACCCCCATTTACTTTTAGTCAGCTTAAACTGAGTGGGACCTTGCATCTCCCTGGCTCCTTTAAATACTGTAAATTATTTCTGAATCTAAGGTGTCTCTCAATGAAAAAGGATGCTGACTCAGAGTCAGGAGTTGCTTGTGGACTTCTAGCACACTCAAGAAACCTTTGTGCAATACTTGGTAATATAACATGGAGGTCTTAGCCCTCCAGTGATACAAAGTTCATAGGCAAAACAAAGTCATGATAACTTTATACGAAGCTTTCCATGAACTATGCCACCAGTAAACCTGTTCTCAACATGAAAAGAACACCCAATATTCCATATATTTCCGGAATCAAACCTCTACTCTCTATTTCCTTATTTAATTACCATGAAGCATGTCACCACCCTGTGTGTACTCTAATCTGTAACTCAGACTTTTTTTTTTTTTACTGGGCATTTCTCTGGGTCCTTGCATCTTTGTCACCTGCAGAGAAAACCTAAGAAACAGGATTTCTCATCCAGCTCTCATGACTGACTGTGTTGGCTCAACCTCAGATGTTTCCCATGCACAGCATGGACATGGATGGCAGGGGAGGACTGTTTTGTTTTCTGGCCTTGGCTAGCAGACTGGGCTGGTTGCTGACCATCAAGAATGCTGATGTCAGGTTCCTTTTCTCAGGCCATCACTTGGTGCCCATCATGCTTTTCTATGTCACCTCCCACTCGTGGGCTGTCTGCATTTTCAGGCTCCCTCACTTCATGTGTTCACTCTCTTTCACATCCCTTTCTAGTGCTTCCAGCTCCCACTTCCTGCATTCCTCAAAACTGTTTTGTGCTTTCTCATCTATTTTCTTTCAGATATGGAAGGTACATCCTTAAATCCTTACCAAACGACCTCATTATCTACAGTCGAACTCTGTCCTGAAGCTCTGCTCTGCCACACTGTCCTCAAAAAGGCGGTCAGACCTGTTGTCTACAGTGGGCACCACTGCTCCTCCATTAGCATCTACCCATTTGGTGTTCCCTGCCTTCTAAGAGGGAGAAAAGACTATCTTTTTACTGTTTGTACAGCCTTTAGCACCCTGGGACTGACCTCGTTGCTCCAGCCATACAAAACGCATGTAACAGTATCATCCCCAAACGCCATGGCCATCTTCCACGAGATGTAGAATTACATGCCAGCCCAAAGGTCCTCCCATGCTACTGAGTCATTGCACAGCAGCTGGGCAGGAGAGGGGGGAAAGGGGATACACAGGGCTCCTCAGTAAGGCAGGGGGAGGAGAAGAACTAGCTCTGTGTATTTAGTTACAGTTAATTATAAGTTTATGACCTTATGATGCAATTGTTGTATCCCTTCCTCAATATACTTTTCAAGCAGAGTGTGCTGAACATACAGAGGGGGTGTATTTTACGGCTGCAGTGTTTGCTTGAGCTGTGCAGATAAGAGAGCGGTAGAGAGGTCTCTGCGCAGGACAAAGTGGAGCCATTTCAGCCGTGTGGTATTGGCGGGGTCTGGATGTCTCTGCCAAAAGAGTTTACAAAGAGTAGGTGTAAGGCACGCTGATCTGTCGTCCTCTGCTTTTTCTGGCAGCCTGGGCTGAATTTTGTTCTTGCACTTTCGGAGGGGAGGAAAGCTACAGAAGGGAGTAGGTGTCATTAACACATAAGGGAAACTAGAATAGGATTTTTTTTTTTCCCCCCAAGAGACACAGCTTTGGAATTTGTCATTTGTTTCACCCAAAGATTTTTCAAATGCTGCGCGATTGTTTTTCACACTGTTCATATATACTCTGCCCATTTTATGGATAAACCAACTGATTCAGAAAATGAACAGTAAATAGAGTGTCATTTGCAGGTCTGTGAATAGATTCAAAGACCCTTGAAACCTTAATCCACTTGATCCCACTTAATGCCTTCAAGATGCAGTAACAGGACAAAAAGAAGTTTAATCGAAGCGCATCAAACTCAGTTTAAGCACTGTAACCCTTGTGCTTAAAAGGGTAGCCACATAAAGAAAAATAAGGAAACATTAGCTTGCATTTCCCGGGAAAATAAGTAAGCAGGAATGTATGCCACTTCCCAGCTGGCATTTTAATCTCATCAAAGCGAAGCTTTAAAAATGGCTGTTCTTTCCCTACTGTGCTTTCCAAGATGCACAGCACAAATGTGCTCTGAACACAACAGAACTAATTGAACAATCACAGCAAAGGAGGTCAAAACCCAACAAACAGTGTAGCATCTAAAATGACTCTGGAGGATTTTAACAGATGGACACTTGTAAATCTAACAGGATTTCCTACTGGTGAGAATGCCTTAGGTAAAATTCAGAATGTCTCATTAAATTGTCAGCCAGCTATGAGGCATTGCTCATGTGAATATGAACAGCTATGCAGCTTTACTGTAAATACACACAGCCATGTATTAACATAGGCCTGAAAAGCAACATTTGGATGCAAGTTTGGTTAGAGAACCCTTTCAAAATTGATGGAGGATCAGATGTAACGTTCCTGGCTGGGATCCATTAGAAATACAGAAGGGAAATTAAGTCAGGGGTCAGGCTTTTTCTCTCCCCGTTCTCAAAGTCGTCTGTCTTTTCCTCCATGTGCGCTTCCATGCAAATTCACAAACTAGTTTGTTTTAGACTGCTCTAAACCCTTTTGCTGTTGCTTTCTTGTAACCTTCCGTGTTCTTATGCTGTTGATGAAAGGCATCAACAGACCCAACACAGGTATAATAGTGCTCTGTGTCTCCCAGGTCGATGTTCTCGTGCCAAGAATGTGAATGTAGGTTAGCACAATGCAACAACACAGCGGTTGCACGTTTCCATTTTTACACGTTTGTTTTACATAGTGCCAGTGATCTGGATAAGGGCAATTAGTCTGTTTCTCACCAAAATGCTGTGTGTGCCCCTTTACCTCCTCCAGCAACCCTACTGCTTATGAGATCTGTGAGCCCGTTGTTCAAATCCACATTCCTGTACAGTCCCACTTTCTCGGTAAGAAATAGTCTCTGCTGGGTTTATTGGCATTTCTCACAGTATCTGAGTTCAAAGAAAATGATTACAAGTTAAGACAGAGCTCTGTTCTTTAAAGCACCACAGTGTATAGATCTGTTGAGTGATATATAACATAGAACAACTTCCAACTGAGGAAAGCTTAACACAGCTCGGGCTAGCTTGCTGATAGCTGCTCAGCTCCTAGAATTACTGCTTACAAACCATAAAGGCCCCAGCTTGAGTTTCATGGGGGGGGGGGAGCGATGTGTGTTGTGCACACCGCAAGTACAGCCACAGGGCGGGTAACCCGCCAACTCCCTAACCTCAGCCAAAAAATCTGGCCACTGCCTGACAGGCAGAGTATGTGTATTTGCTGTCTATCAGTGGCAGCAAAACAGCTTAAAGTCAAAAAAGAATCGTGTGAAACCACCAAGTTCAGTCGCGGGAGTATTAACGTGCCAAATCGACAGGCTTGGTATCTGTTAAAACTGCCCCTCATTTCTCTGATATTTTTGGCAAGGAAACAGCCCATAAATATAAACAGATCACTTCCCTCCTTACTGAAAAGCAGGCACCTCGGAGGGAGGAAGCACAGTGCATGTTTATCAGAGTCATAAATTCTGCACAAGGTTTTAGAACCGGCACGCAGGGGCAAATTTCATGATTGAGTCGAGAGAGTTGAGGAAGGACAAGTTAGCTGTGAGAGAAAAACGTGTGCAGTGTATCCCCCAAACCACAGCGTATGCCTCTGTTGAGGACTGTTTGCATTACTGTGAGTAGGGGAATTGTGCCAGGACAGGACGCATGGATCTGTGATTATTGACCAAGTCCTTTAGCCAAGAACAGGCGCACCACTCCCGGGCTGGAATAGTAACCGTGGAGGTGTACTCCTGTCCAGCATCCAGCCGGAGAGCCTTCATCTCATTGACGTCCCTCTCCCACTCCCAAGGCTCTTGTGCTCAGGGCAGCACTGGAGAAAGAGTGTCGGAGGTGTGTACATGAAGATGGGTTGTGGTAAAATGCCCACACCACTACAAAAATTGTGTTTGATGTCACTGTAATTCAGAAGTAAAAAGCACACAGCATATTGTTACACTTCATAAAGCAAATGCAATCTTCATTAGAGCTTTAACAAAAAAAGGTAGACCCCAAATGCCACGCAAGATACCTCGTACTATGTTATATGAATACATTTACTGCAGTTGATCAGAAATAGAAATTGATCTTAATGGAAAACCATAGGGGGGGCATGTAATGTGATATTTAAAAGAATAAGGATTTTGATTAAAAAATGAAGGCGTTATTAAAAATCCATTATTTAAAGACTATTTTCTGTAGAGGCTACTACTTCTGTTTCAAGTTTAAATTTTCTTCATTTTCCCAATCCACTTCCCTCCATCTTAACTGCCCACCTTTGTTTGAATTCTGCCATCATCACGCATACACTAGTACATTATTGCTTTATCAGAAACTTGATCCACATGCCCCTTTTTATCTTTCAGCATCCTTCTCCTTCCTTTGTACTTAAAAGTGACTTTTCACACGTTTCTAAATTGAGCCTGAAGGACAGAAGGAGGAAAATTACTAGCATATTAATGATAGAAGATATGCTAAACCGTCAAAACAAGAAGGCCATGAAAACACACATAAGGGTGGAGTTCATATATGCCTGGTGTGTGTCAGAGTCCCTTCTCAGCAAAAAAACCCCAATCTTGAAATTGTGTCTCTTGCATTGGAGTGATCCTGGTTGTCATGGTTATGAAGTTGCACTGGCAAAGCAAGGGAGAACCAGGCACCAAATCTCTGCAGTGGTAGAAACCCCTCCAACAGCCCTCGGAGCTGCAGCGGTGTCCTTCCCTGGCGTGTTGCTGTCCCAAGCAAGCCTGGCAGGTAACTGAGCATTGTGCCTTTCTCCTACGCTCTGGCAAATGAAAGAACTCTAAAAGATTCGTGAGACATGACATGTTGACAAAAGCCTTGTTGACTCTTCCCTGTTACGGCACATTTATCTACATAGCTGCAAGCTCTGTTCTGTACTATAATCTCTACCAGGGTGCATGGCAGCGAAGTCAGACTGTAATTCCCGTGATCAATGCAAGAGTCCTTTTTGATACCATCTTTGCTAGTTTATATTCAGCTGGCATTAAGGTATATTTGAACTGTAAGTTACCTGTACCACAATTCATAAAGCATTTTCGTACTTAAGTTTGTTTAGACCTCTGTGTGAATATTGCCTGACTCTGGCAGTTTCTTACTGTTTTGTTTACTGAGTTGTCCTACAGCCTTTACTATTAACAATAAAATGTGAAAATGATACTTAGATTCATCCCTTTAAAGAACAGCTCTATTGTAAGAATCTCACTGAGGTACTCTTCGTGAGCACAAATGCAAAGGATTCATTTAGATTATCAGTAACAGTTTTATCTTTCCTAACTGTTGCTTTTATATTCGGTTAGTGTTTTCACCATGCCAGGTCTTTGGAAGGCATCCTGTTCCCAATGAGTTTGTTATTATTAGTTTTTATGGTTGCAGCATAAAATATGAATCCAGATTTGAACTTTCCCAGATTTTAGAGGTTCAGATTTGGACTATTATAAAAATAGGATCAAGATGTGGGGCCTGAGGCATGGCCTTGAGCCTAACATTGTTTGCAATGGTTGTGCCCTTGCAAGGTGACTCAGTAGAACAGCATGATGGGGCTCCAGGTGCTCATTTTCAGCTCATTTATTCCACATTGAACCACTCACAAGAAAAAAATACATTGATCATGCTCTGCAAACGGGACACAGGAACTGGGTTATTTTCTCTTTAGGTGTAAACATCATCAAGGCTGCACAAATACCTCACAGAGTACAAGGTAGTCTGGAAGTTCTTTACTGCTGGTGATCACGTAGGAGAAGAAAAGGACCTACTTGTGAGACAAAGCCTGTATGTTTTATATCCTACAAGTCTGTTGGCCAACAGCTGTTGGATCATCTACAGGGGCCACCTACACATTTGCTCTTTTGTGTTATAAGCCAGCTTGCTGCAACCAACTTCTGAGCTGACTACCAGCCATGTAGCCATAGGGGAGATAGTGCCCCAGCTAGTTAAATCCTTCTGAGACACAGGTATATTACCACTAAGATGGGCTGACGCAGCTCTTAGTTATCTTGTGGTGTAGGCTTACACGTGTTGGGATTATACCATTTAGTTTATTTTGCAGACAGATTATGGACCCACCTTGAGGAACACAGCTGACTCACTGACTTCTAAGTCTCTTCTCCAACCCAGCAACCTCACTTTAGTTTTCTACAAACTGCTAAAAGACAACCTCTCAGACCAGTGTCCGTCTTTTTTATTTGCCATGTTCCCCTCTGTGGAATATCCCATAGTTTTGCTGTATGTCAGCCCTCATTGTAACTTCTTATTCTGTCATTGAAACAAGATACATAGGTGAAAAAATACATTAAAATGATGGTGTTGTGTTTGTGATACGCTGTGCTGTTTTTCTGTCACACCATTTCACATGAGACAGACGAGTAAGGAGAAATTAGTTTTGCTTCTAGGAAGTTGGTTTTATAAAAATAAAAGCGATGGGGAAGGTTAAATTTTGATGAGCTGCTTTTTAATTTCTTACCATGTACTCCCGCTCTGTTAACAGTAAACAAACTCAACAACAGATTCTTGTGTGACTTTTACCTTACTTGTACTATTATTCATTGTCAGAAAGAGAAGAGAGAAGTGGTGAAGAAAGGAAGACAGAAACTAGCCCAAGAGGCTTATTTTGGGGAAAAAAACCCCCTAATTTGCAACTTCTGCTCATGCATTACCTTTTCCCTGAAAACTCATGGCTTAATATTAAGTACAACGGTACCAAAGACCTGATTTACTGTGCACATCAAATACAGCAAATAACTCTCCCATGTGAAGAAGCGAAAGCTTTTCTGTAATTGAGCTCTCACCAATAAGAAAGTGGAGAAGGCAGGGGAAGACACAACTCCTGACATTATTCACTTGTTATATGCAAATTTAAAAGATTACCCAGACAGCTAAAGAACCATGGGGTTTTTTGCCTTTTTTTTTGTGGAAAAATTAGGCATTCTTTTGGTGGAAAAAATTCATATACAAAGAGGTAAATTCTCAAGAAAGTCTCTGACAGTTCATTAGAAACAGAAAGATTTATCTTCCAGGAGAAGGAGAATGTGGAAGCAATACAGACACTTTGAAGAAGAAGACTGCTTGGATTAGGGAAGAGAGGGGTGTAAAAAATCTCACTTGTACTTGAATAGGAACTATTAAAAAGACATAATACTCTGATAGACTTTTTTCTGTTTTTTAATCCAAGCAAGCAGCATGTCTCTGTCCTCCTTACTCAGCCAAAGCTTTGTCAGAAGAGAATGAAGAATTTAGATTGTATTTCTAACATGAATGCAGTTGCAAGGGATGCATACCATGTTCACCTAGCAAAACCATCTCACTTGGCTCTCCCCAGCTAGGGAGTATTCTCCCGAGGAGGGCTGATCCTTACAGAGCTGGAATGCCAGGAGCAGTGCCAGACATCCTGAACCTACCATGTGTCTTGAATATGCTGAGAAGATGTGGACACAGGGAGGAGTTGCCTCTCCCTGCTGTATTTCTCAGTGGGCAAGGGCTTCAAGCTGCTGTCAAGCCACTGCTAATGTGCATGTTAAGATGGTCCTACGTGGTGACAGCATATCTTTTTTCTCTGAATATTCCAGGATTTATCAAGTCTCGTTGAACTGGCCATGCCAGTAAAGTGTCCCTCTGTAGCAATCATAAGGCATGCAGTGGAAATACAAATGTATGTAACAAAAATATTTTGGCAATCCATTCATGCTTATAATAAGCCTTCCAGATGGCACTAGTGGGAGAATACTTGATACTCTCTTGCTCTGTAGGCCAATCTGGCTCTCTAATTAAATCCAGGAAAAGCAGCAAACAGTGAGACCATGTTGGCTTCATCAGTTTTTGGGCCTTGAGTTATGGGAGCTCAGCTAGGTCCCAAGACTGGGAACCAGTGCAAAATCCAAGCATCTTCAAGGCTACTAGGTGTCTCATATTAAAGATCAGTTAAAAGTTCTTGGAGAACTTTTTATTTTCCAGGTGAATTCAGTGCCCTGTCTGTAGTCTCCAAATAGGTGGGTATTATAATGCCTAACGTTTAGGCACACACCCATAGTGCCTGAGCACGTCTTGCACAACTGGCAAGGGTTGCCAATGTCATACTCTGCCCTTTTGACAAAGAACCCAGCAATTAGGGCTTTCCTCCAGGATATGAAACACCCAGGACCAAACCATTCTTCTGCCTGCTCGGACATGCACACACATCCTCTGTGAAAAGCCCCACTGCCCCAGGCAACACGGAAAGTTAGATTCAACCACTGCTGCTGAAGATGCTCTGCTGCATGTGGGATAATTAAATATTCATGGTGGGGAAGGAAGGAGAAAGAACAGTTTATGGTTGGTTTGGGCCACAGAGAGACAAACAGAAGTATTAGGGTGCCCTGTGCTACCTGCTCCCCACAAGGTCTCCATCCCCTCCTCTTCCTCAAGGTCCTTCTCTGGCCCCTGACACTGAGGGTAACTGATGCTGGGATGTCAAGGGGGATCATCAGAGTGGAGTGAGAGGTGCAGCATGTGCTGCAGATAGGTGGGCAGCAGCACGGTAGAGTCTCCAGCCGCTCCAAGACCTTTATTTTTGTCCTGACTGGGTGGCCTATCCACCCCAAGGTCTCCACGGGTGATTTTTAGTTCTAAAAAATACTTAATTCAAACACAAAGTGACTAAGCTTCAATAAGAGAAAGAGGCTTTCTGACCCCAAAGCCCTGTGAAAGATAATGGACAGACAGAGCACACACTTATATGATACTTGGTCAGATCCCTTCGGGCTTGAGGCAGCAAAGGCACATAATGTCACAGTGGCACCGAAGTCCTCTTGCAGGACCAGCTGTAATTCTCTTCTAGCTGAAAACCAAACCCATTTACAGTAATTACACATGTATTTACAGCTTCCAGAGGGAAAACAAATAAAGCAATTAATGTAATTTACAAAACCAAAGTGACTACTCCACATTAGGAATGGCTCACATGACAAAACAATATTTTCTGAAGTGATCAATTTCTTAACAGTTCATAAATCTTAGAAATAAAGAAGTAATTAGTCAATATTTTTTATTAAAAATTAAAAGGTATAAAGTTACTTAATGCCATTAGGATAACAAAAACTCCCAAAACGTAAATAAATAAAAACTACATGCTTTCTACCTTAGGAAGATTTTGCCTTAAGAGATTGTAGAGTCCCTGAAATGAGTACACACTATAGCACATCCAAGATCCATGGGTCGTGGCACACACGTCTACAATAGCTATCGCACACAATTCATGTACAGAATCTTATACAGAAATTCTGCATCGAGGGAAATACTGTCTTTGACTTCAGTGGGAATCGGAGAGGCCCTTAAGGGAGAGTGGAGTATACCATAACAGAAACAAAGCTTAGTTTAAATGTGAATCACAATGCTGCCATTGAGTTTATGCTCAGTTTAACCTATTAAACAATGTGAGATGAGCAAAAAATTACTCATTTCCATACTGCTGATTTTGCAGACTGCAGAAACCCTGAGTATGAAATAAATAACTTGCTCTTAATAACTTTCAGTATGGATAATATATTTAAATGTAGGAAGATGTAAATTACGTATTTTTATTGCATTGCTGGTTACCTCTCCGTATCAATTCAGATAAACACAAAAGTTTAAAATTATAATCATAGAATCATGTAATTGTCTAGGTTGGAAGGGACCTTTAAGATCATCAAGTCCAAACGTCAACGTAACACTGCCAAAACCACCACTAAACCATGTCCCTCAGCACCACGTCTGTCCATCTTTTAAATACCTCCAGCGATGGTGATTCCACCACTTCCCTGGGCAGCCTGTTCCAATGATTGATAAACCTTTTGGTGAAGAAAATTTTCTTCATTTCCAATCTAAACCTCCCCTGGCATAACTTGAGGACATTTCCTCTTGGCCTAAAAGGAATTGCCTAAAATAATTTGTCTGTTCATCACAAATAAAGCAGTGGGAAGACCATGTTATTGTGGAAAGTTCTGAAGTTTGAGTCAACTGTATCAAAATAATTAGTACTGTGTTTCCTGACTGACCGGCCTGGTTGTACAGCTATGTCTGTACCACAAAAATGCAATGATAAAACTGCACAGAGGAAAAGATTGGAAATCACAGTCCACAATCTAAGTAATATTCCTCTACATTATTCTTCATTAGATGGATTTTCTTTGTCAATATACCATGTTCATTCCTAAAAAGAGCACTCTGAAAAGACAAGAACACTCTAAAGTGCTCTTAGCACTGGAGAAGCATGTAGCTGCTGAGTGGGTTTTTTCATAAATAAAATGAACATTTCTTACAACCAGTGCTTTGGGAGTTTAAAAGATAAATTATTCATATTGGAAGACAGGATGTATAAGAACTAATTTGTCTGACATATTAGAGAGCAGCGGGGAAATTGGTGATTATGAAATTTATTTGCTTTTCTACTCGCTAATTTGCAGTTATGATAAATTTTAGTGAAATGGTCCTTATTCTTGGTAGGCAAAGCTGTGGTCACTTTTTACTTACCTGCTTACCTTTGTGAGTCTTTTCATCTCTCTTTTTCTACTGGACTTAGTCTATGACATTTTCACCATGAAATCTAAATTCTACATATAAAACTGAACAAATAATAGAATACACAAAGCCCTCTAATCTCTTCTCATTCCTTCCATCAACATTAGTTTGTCTGCTTTCTCCATTTTACTACCTTTTTCTCCTTTTTCTTCCACTTTCGTTTCCTGTATCTGTTTGGTTTCGGTTTTGTTTCTTTTTTTTTTTTTTTTTTGCCATGACCATAAGGAATTGAGAGAGACAAAGATGTGCTCGCTACCTGCAGACATATCATCTCTGCGCAGACCAGAGTCTTAACCATCTTGGCCCAGACACTTTCCTTTGCAATATTCCCAATGGGGACACCTGCAACAGTGGTGTTGCCCCTGTGAGTGGACACAGAGAGATTCAAACTTGGCAGGTACACAAAATCCATCCCTGAGACACTGGACATCACCAGCTTGTTTCATGCAGTTCAAAAACCTTTTGGGTAAACTGTGACTTCCAAAGTTTTGAAAGTATTTAACTTCTTTCTGAGGCCAGGGTGAAGCAATCCCCTGAGTTGAAGATGATCTGTAGCTGGACATGAGCTCCTGCAGTGCCCTGCCACTGTGCAGCAGCTGAGCTCATGCACAGTAATTCATCCTGCAAGACTTATTATTTCTGAGAAATTCAATGTGCAGAGGGTTGAGACAAAAATCACACCTGATAAACAGTCAAGTGAAAAAGTACTTAACAGGTTTCTAGGATTTGGGATTTGATTCTTACTGCAAGTGACAGAGAAAAGGGAAGAGACAGAGGGAGGGAGGAAGACATCTTTAGAGGTCTACAAGAACAAATGCCCTCCTGGGCTTTCAAAATCTCCTCTTTCACTGTGACTTTATTATCTTATTTACAACAAAAATACTGTATTGTAACATATACCAACATATAAACATAATATATAACATACCTGGGCCACATTATACCCAATCCAGTTATCTGGATCACTGCTGTAATCTATTTGGGTAAGGACCCAATTATCTGGGAAAGAGATGTTGATTTTATTTCACGTACAGTTCTGGGATTATAGTTCCCTGTCTGTTTAAAAATATTAAGTTAAATTAGACTTTAAGATACAGCATGCTTCATTGTGATTTCTATTGTAAATCCTGTGGAATACATGTTAACTTCCTGCTTTCTTATTAGGAGAGAGAGAAAATAAAAATTTTCAATATAGAATTTTTTTTTCTGTGTGTGATTTTAAAGCAGCATGTATGAATTAAACTTGGAACCACCTTTCATAATAAGTTGGTAAACTTAAACACATGACAACAAATTTGTAAAAGTGTCTCTGGAGACATGCTCAGAAAGACTGCAAACTATGTATATTTTTTTATTAGTAGTGACTAATTTTTTTGGAATGGATGAAGATCAGATTTGCAGCAATTAAACTCACAACAGATATAACCTCAATAAACAAGACTGTATACAAAGAACACTGTGCTTTAGCTGTTGCTTTCTTAAAGTTCGTTTTGTTTTCCATCTGCTTCTTATCTGATCGGAAAGAATATAATCAGGCTGGTTGTATGAAAGGCATGTAGCAAAAGTTTCTCCACCCCACTGAAAAGACATAGTAAATTTGTCTTACTTATTGTTAAGGGCTCACTTTAAAAGTTTTCATCATTCTGTGTTGTTTCTTTCCAAATCATCATTTCCAAATTCTCACTTCTCTTAGCTACTCTTCTTTCCTAAATTACTTTTCTGAATTTTGAGTGCTAAAGCTGTAAGTTGTTTCTGCCTGATCACAATATCAAATCAATTTTGGCTCTAACTGATTGTGATCTCCAGTAGGTCCACCAAATCATTTTCATTCCCAGTTCTTAAAAAAAAACCCAAACAAATGTTTCCAGAGATCTTTGAATGCTCCTTTTAAACAGGATTCTGTTTAGCAAGAGCAAATGAAGCTTTGTTCACCATAAATGTCAAGAAACTCAAGACATAGCCTCATTTATTTCCTACTGTAGTGACCCCATTAATGTCCCACCTTAATGGCCATGTGCATATTGATGGTCCTCTGGCCAGGATTAACAAGCCTTTCTTTCTACGTGCCATTTGAAGCGTGTTCCTGCCATGACCTATTTGGTACGGGCTACCAACCGTGGGAGGGCTAGCTGCAACCTGAAGCACGAGACCATTCACCAGTGCCACTTTGGCCGGGCAGTGAGTCTGTGGTTTGTCTGTCAGCCAATTTCAGCTCTTGCTGACATCAAAAAGAGGAATCCTGTGGTACTTTAGGATCAAGAGGCTGACTGGAGAAAATATTTCACCTTGCCATGTCAGTCAGACAAAGCAGCTCTTTTGTTTTCTTTCAGGCTAAGCCCCAATGCTTCATATCGACGCTATTCTCAAACCTAAGAGCTTGAGTACTTTCACTGGACCATCAGGGAGGACTATGGTTAAGAGCATGGAGGCTGCTCCCATCCTGCCACCGGCGCAGGTGCTGCTAAGCCCCATGAGAGGCTCACAACCGCTCACACATTGTCCCATGTTTCAGGAAGGACAGCAATTGCTTTCCCAAGGTGGTTCATGGAGCCAGGCAGATGCTGGCTTTAGTCATCTCTAAAACAATTGTCCAATTGTCACAAGCTACCTGAGGAATGAAATAAAGAGGGTGAAAATACCTACCAGAGCAAAGATACTCCATAAGACAAAATCCATCATGTTCTGTAGTCTGAAGTAACGATGCTTTCAAGTTGGTGTTGCCCTCTTATACAGAAGGGTTAAACATGAGAGTGTAAAAGAAAGGGACTAGTTGTCAGAGGCTTACCAGTTATACTAATTCTTTAACTCATTTTGGTGTAATGCAATATGTACATTTACACTTTACACACAAATCTGCTTTATTTACTAGATATTCGAAAATCTCTTCACGCTACCAATAATTTTCTTTTTTCTGTAGGTGAAGCAGATGAGATTTTAAAGGGGAAAGTTGCATCCAGCAGCAGAAGATAGAGTTCTCTGGAGTAACAAACCTCAATGCTTCCTGCTGCTGCAATTGCCATAGAAACAGAAATGCCACTTATACTGCTCTCCCTTCTCTGTAATGAAATATTGCCACTTGAGGGGATATAGAAGGTCACATGCAAAGGCCTTGATTGCAAGGTACGAAACACCTTTGGTGAGGTGCTGGGACCCTGGTTCCGAAGTTGTTTACGTATATCACATCTATTGATTTTCAAAACCAAAGGAAGCTGATGTAAAAAGACTTCTGAGGATGTGAATCCTTCTAATTCTTGCTGAAAGGATTGAGGGTTTAGGACTTAACTCATTTCCCGTTGCTACTATCTGGGACTTCTGCTGTTTAAACAGTAATAGGCCTGATCCCTTCGTAAGTCTGCTTGGTAGTTATCTGAGGTTAGAAAGGGTCACGGAAGGCAACCACCGATGCAGCACAGACAGATGCCAGCACAGCTCGAAGCACGTTGGTTTACCTTGCCAAGTTTTTACTCTTTTCATATCCTTATTTCAATCCTATCCAGTCAAGTGGCTGAAGAATGATACATTTCCTTATTTACTGCTGACGGTACCAGCAACTATCCAGAGCAAGTGGCCAGATAACTGCCTACGACTTAAATAAAATTTGGGGTTTTTTTAGATCCACAAAGGGATCTCATTTTTTACAGAGAAAGCAAACTGGGGCAATAATAATCAAAGTAATATTTGCCCCTTAATAACTGCCTATTTTTATACTGGTGCTAGAGGTTAATAGCACTGTTATTTACCCCTCTGCCAAAAAGTACTGAAGGATATGAAATGTAGCAGTCAATAAAGCTGAGCCGTCAGATAAATAACATTCATATTACTCTCTGACAAATTCTTTTGCTACACAGGGATATAAATAACACTAAGAAAGCAGCTCCTACATTACAAGTTTACTGATGTGTAAAATGTAATTTTAAAAAGAGCCCAAAGCACCAGGAGCGTGACTGGCTGTAACATGATATATAGAAAGAGATATATGGCATATCTAACACCTGTATGTAGAAGGAACTGGGAGAGTGAGACATCTTTGTGAAGGTGGGGTGCAGCACTAGAGGGGGAAAAGTGGAAAGAGCAACTCCCATTCAGAGAAGCGATGATAGCTTAGCTCACTGAACAAAGCATCAAAATAATAATGATAATGTTTCTCTTTCTGTGTTCACAGTCCTTGGAGGGATGGATTGGCCGTGAACAGGCTGGCTCTCATAGCAAAACTGCATTATGTTTCTGCTCAGAAAACAGAGGATGTGATGAGCTCCTGATGCGACACAAGAGATTTACCTCTGAGAGTTTTCTTTTTCATAAGCACCCAGGATGGACCAAGCTGTATCTCTCCAGCAGTGAACAGCCACAAAGAGGGGCACAACAGTGCCCTTTTGGCCAAATTGTCTGACCTTAGAAGAAAGCTTTGTCGGTTCAGCTCCTTGAAAGTGAATAAGAGCATTGTTTTAATTTTTACATTGGATTTTGGAGTGAATCAGTAAGAAGAGAGATATGGGTAGGTAGGTAGGTAAGTAGGTAGGTAGATGGATAGATAGAGGAATATGTTTCCTAAACTGAACAGGTACAAAATACTGGCATTAGAAAAAATGGATGTGCAAAATGGCAGCATGCATGAAATGAGTCTTGGGGGCAAGAAAAACATGTGGAAATGTTCTTCAGTGTTGTTGATGCGTCATGCAGACATGTGTCCCTTTGCAGCATGTATGACGGAGAAAGAAGGAATCGCTTCATCCATTTATTTCTTCTAATTGCTCTGCCTACAGGTTCTCTATTGTTCATTCTTTCAGAAGGCTTTCTTTGTGATGCTTTGGATAAAAAACTGTGCTGGCTGAGCTACCTCCATGAAGAACATTGAAAATCAGTGAAATCTTCAGCTTCTCCTAACATAAATCATTAAAATTATGTTCATACCATTACGACAGAGAGGCCCTGCCGCCCTTCCTGCACTCTTGATTGCCTTTGGTCCCTGGTTGGGGAGAGCTGGAGGTGGGCAGGAGGCAGGAGCCTGCCTTGGACCCATCTCTGCCCTGCTGGGGAGAGCTGAGCTCTTTGACAGTTCCACAGCTCCAGAAGGGCTCTGGGGGACACCTGTGTGCCCCCAATCAAAATGCCATATAAGACAACTCTTTGGATGGCTCCTTCCAACAGGTTTTATTTTGGAGCTTATTGAATAATTATATCCCACTCACAGTCTCAGGTGGGTATTTACAGTAGCTCTTGTCCTGCAAATTGCCATGTGCTGTTTTTTCTGCTGTTTTTTCGTGTCATTAAAGAGAAATTCTGCATCGTGTTACTTATCAATATGTACAAATTATGAAACTTTCAATTTCCTGAAATTCTCGTTTAAGAAAATATTGGTCTTCCCTAACATTTGGTGCAATAAGCAAGCCTTTCTGCTATCACCCATCAAAGACCCCAGCAACATCTGGTCAGTGCCTGCTTTTTGTAAGAGAGAAAAAGAGGTGAAAGGAGGACAGAGAGAAAAAAGAAGGGTGGACCGTCAGCTACTGACCTTACAGCTGAGCTTGGCTATTGCTGAGGTGGATGACTGTTCTTGAATACTCTTGGATTTTGCCTTTTTATGAGAGATAATAAAAAGATAATTTAAGATTATTGTCCATATTAATATTTTGAAACTTCTTGGAAATATTATGTTGATATTTTAAGGTCTATTTTTCCAGAACATTTGTGTGTATCTCCTCTTTTTGAATTCCAAATGATTGTCCTCGGACCATTAACAAGCACACAAAGAAATGAGAATAGGAAAGCCGTTTCTAAAATGCCAGAAATGTCTTGTCCAGCCAAGAAAATTTGTAGCACAAGCCAGAAAAGGCAGAGTGTTTAAACTGTAGCAGCATAATGACAAGAATAAGCAATTGTACTGATGGCTTGGACTAAATATGTAAGTAATACATTTCCATCAGATCTTGATGCTGTGGGATTATTTAGATGCAAGTGGAAAGATGTCCCTTTAGAATTTTCCCTACTAATGGCAAAAGCATTTTTGTAATCCAAACAACTTTATACTATGTCTTCTTCCAAGAAAATACAGAAATTATGGAAATTAATATTAATTAAGGATATATGAGAAAGTACTCCTGCAGCAGAGGAGTGAGACCTCTCTAATTTCTTTTAAAATGTGTTTCAGAGTTGGTAGCTGCCATAATCAAAAGGATAAATTTTGCAAACATTATGAACATATCCATTTAGGAAGTCAAAACAAATATGATGTAGACCTGGCTTCTGTCATAGATAAATAGTTCTTTTTGTAGCAAGCCCTGGAGTATTTAGAGCAACCCGGCAAAGTCCAATGAAGTGTCAGCTCAAGCCAGGAGCATTATTATTTATTGTCAGTTAGGACCTTCATCACTTACAGATATCACTGGAAATATTACTGGTGATTGATACTGATGGCAATGATGATTACTCTTGCAATAAGCTTAATTAAAATAATGAAGTACTGTTGCACAGAACTTGGTTGTTGTCCAGGCAGGATAATGTATAAGCAGCACAAGGAAGTCATCAGCTCAGAGAGTGCTTCATATTTCAAGTGTGACATCGCTAGGGAAGCAAAGAGGCATTGTGTGTCATTTCTCCACTATTCCTGCTCCATCTCCTACGTGTGTGCATATACAAATAATTGCTGGAGTAGACACCACAGCAATTGCCTCTTAGATATTAATTCTGACTCTCTACCATAATGAAGTGTATACTGGTCATATCGGTGGTATTGCTGTTTTTACAAGATGCTGCAAGTCTCCAAGAACTTTTTGTGTTCTTCAGGGAGCTCTTCTCTGACCATTTGGTTGTGACAGTTTAATTGATCGTCATCTGCCACAGCAAGTAACCCATGCAATCAAAGGTTATAAGGAACCTGGGGAGAGGAGAGTCCTTTCTGACCTCTCTTGGTCTAGGTAGCCAATGCCAGAAGAAACCCCAAGCACCAAGCCGTAACATCACCTCATTATTCTTGGATAGTCAACTCAAGCTATTAGCCGCCGTGCATTTAAAAGCTCAGAATATAGATGTAAATTCTGAACCATCCAGGCTGGCTGATCTGGTCTTAAACCCAGGTATTCTACGGCATGGGGAGCAGCTATAAAGACCATGGGCATCTCCAATCTCAGAACAGGAAGGTCTGCATTTATAAAGGAGAATACCATCCCAATATTCTACGCTTTTTGGATTGCGTTAATTAAGACAGTAAGCTGTATAAACTTTAAGGACAAGCTGATTATAAGGGTTTTCATAACAAGATTTGTATATCTGGCTGGTGTAGCTTAATGATTCAAAGGGAACCAGGGATCATTTTAAAATAAAGAACCACACATCTGTTGTATTAGGTAAGACACAGACACTCATTTAAGAAGAAATTTCATAAGAGTTTAGGAAAAAGCCTTTTCTGAGCAAGTAAAATGCAACTGTGCAATCAAATTAGGAGCTAAGTCTAGAGTTGCAACCACATTGTGCCATTGAGACAGTCTAATTTTGCGTATTCTGTCACTTGTCCTTCCCTGTTTCTAGGTCAAAGATTGATGATGTTTAATGTTATTTTGCCTGGAAGCTTGCACCTTGTCCCTTTGCCTCTCCATAACTTACAAAACATGCCAAGTGTTTGTTTTTATTCCCTGCAACTTTCCACTTACTTTAATTCACTGAGCACTTCCCTTTGCACTCACACCAAAGTTTTGAATATAACCTTCCTCTTGAATGAGAAAATACTGTGAAGCTAAGCAGTATTTTGTATAAATTACACACTCTGCAAGTGAAAAGGAAGAGACAGATGATGTCGAGATGGAGGAGAAAGGGCACGACTGAAGCACTTGTGTTACTCGTACAGACCTGCAGGCTCCTCCAGCACAGCTGAGGATGCACCCTCACCAGCACCATTCCAGTGCTCCGGCCACCACAATTCCAGTACCACCAGTGTCCTCTCGATTTATGCCAATAAATTATTATTTTGCTTGAATGAATTACCTTTTCTCATTAGTTAAGCCTGCATCCTGTCTCTGTTAAGAGGAAGGGAGCTACAAAAGAGATATGGAGTCAGCTGAATAGTGATGGTTGTAAAACTGGTTTCACATAAGATGTTATCACGGTTTGAATTTTCTTGTGCATACCAAGAAAGTATATTTGCCTTTGCAATAAGATCTTTTGCCTATGAAACGCAAAACAAAGTGCTAACTGCAAAGTGGGAAACCACCTGAAACCTCTCCTACAGTCGTTACAGGCAATCATACAGATTTGGTCTAATATTTCTTAAAGAAGGGAGAAATGGTTCAACAAACATGGATATGTTTGGTTAAGCATGTATATTCTCAGTGGAGAGCAGAGTGGCATTTTCAGAAGGTACCTTTGACCCTATTTTGTAGCCCCATAAAATCCCTGTGGCTTTGTGTCTTGATAGATCACTAAGAAGCTGAGGAAAAACGTTGCCCCATTTAGGCCATTTGATAAACTTACAGGGAAATGCATTCAGCAGCATTTTCTGAAGAACTGCGTGAGGAGTGGAGCAGCAGAGAGAGAGCAGAAGGGAAAGAGGAGAGGAAGACATGGGTGTGAGTGCTCGGATATGTATGTAGGAAGCTGCCCTGCTGGCGGTTTTGCTCTCCCAACCATATTCTAGCGCAGAGAAGTCTTATGCAAGGAGAACAACTCAGAGGACAGGCACAAGAGAGTTTCAGCTGAGCAGGAACAAGAAGCCTATTTGGTGAAAGTAAAGAAAACCTGTTGAGTTAACCAAAACTTAAAGGTTTGAGCTGGAATGAGGAATGAGTGGGAAAAAACCCAAATTAGTATAAAGCATCTCAGCCACTCAAGACTATAAATCTAGTGGCTACACAAAGCAAGACAGCTTTATTCACAAAGCAGATAGGTGCTTAATTTTAAGTACATGTACTTAAGTGCTTTATTGAATAGGGAAGAAAATAGGCAACATTTTAATACTTTTCTACACAAGACAGCGGTGCATGTTATATGAATTAGGGCTTCAAAGAGTTTCCACAGAAAATGTAGTCCTTCCATCAAAAAAATCCAAACACAGAAAGGCTCTAAATTTTCCTTTCAGACTTCAAGTGTATCTATGCAGACATGCCATTCACACCTGAATTCCTCCCTTTCAATGCTGATTTGCCAGTTTTGCCTGTAGTGTAGTCAAGCAAGGAGTCTCAAAATGCACCATCGTACATTCCTCAGAGAAAGATTCTGATGTAAGGTCAAATATGAGGACCAATTAAGGAGTTTAGAAGAAAAATTAAAGCATTTCAACTCTGACTCCCATAAGGCACCACAACACTGTTCCTGTTTAATTGTTTTTTTAAAATGCAAGTTTTCAGTTCTGCTGAACTTTTTTCATTGTGAAAAAGAAGACTGTTCAGTAGAAAACTTTGATGACAATCCCTTTTTCCTAAGTTTGTTAAACTTTGGAAAGGACAAATCAATACCAACTTTTTTCTGTCCTAACATTGTTTTTATGTCCAGATGCGGAACATACACATTTCATGCAAGCAGGTAATTAAAAACTGTATTTTACTATTAAAAATTACCTAACTATTATATATAAAAACATAATTACAAATGAAAAGCCATGAATGTATGAGAGTATTTCTAGTGGGGTTATGTGGCTACTGGTTCTCTGCTAAAAGAAATACTAATCATTTTATATGGAATGTAAAAATTATGAAGCATGTCTGATAAGGATGGAGGAAGTGGTTAAATAATGATGAGGATAGGTCAGGTATTATTATAATCCTGGTAATGTGATGAACTGGAAACAGTTAAACAATATGCATTTTAACATACACATTTACAAGGTCATATAAGTAGGAAGAAATCAGGTAGAGAGAATGTATACTACTAACACTGGGAAAGAAATTATTTTGGAAAGGACTGAGAGGTCATAGCAGACAGGCAATTAAATATAATTTCTCAGTGTAAAACTATGGCCAAAAAGTTATATGATGTTTTGATATATATAACTGAGGATAAGAGGCTGATACTGTCTGTAAATACAGTATCAGTTAATGCACTAGTAGAATGCTGTGTCTCTTTTTTCAGTGTCCCTCCTCAATAACGATATCAAAGCACTGGCTGAGAAAAGATCTATAAGAATAATCTGAGACCTGGAAGTTTTGTCTTATGAAAGAAATTCTATATATTTAGCTTATGAAGGTGGAATTTAAGAGCTAACTTAATTCTGGTTTATAAACATCCAGTCCAAGAAAGAAGTTCTAAGTAACTCTGATGCTTCTCAATTAACAAATGCATGACAGGATCCAGGCAGCAGAAACCAAAAGCAGAACCGAAACTAGAAACATGCAGGTTTTCAGGTGAACAAGGCAGCTCTTACAACAGACTGATAACAGAGGAAGAAGTTTTCCACAACCTGATGTTTTTAAATTAAGATCGGATTATCCACTAATATCTGTGCTGTAGTTGAACTAGAAGTGGGTATCAGCACCTGATAACCTGAGCCATCTACAGGTTATGCAAACAGTCTGTTAAGATGATGTTTATTGATCCATAGAGTCTTTGCCATTTATTGATGTATCAGAGTAGGACCATTGTCCGTGGCGCATCATGGAACAGGCTACCCCAGCATGTCTCTGAGGAAGCTGATCTTACCAAGTACGGAAACCAAAGAGAAGGTAGAACGCCGCATTTCCCTATGAGGCAGCATTGTACAGAGAGTGAGGGAAAATAATCATCACTTTTTGTAAGAGTGGATAGCAAAGTAGCAATGTTGCAGAGAAGCCAAAATGGTTTAGGAACTTGAGGTAGGATCCTATCCAAATTAGCTGAAAAAGCAATATGCTGATATTCATTCTAAGTGATAAACAGAAATTAATCCATACTGGAAAGATTAATTTGAACTATCCAATCATACCTGGTTCTGATTTCACTACAGCTACTCTGCAGTCGCTTGTCAGCACCACCCTGAAACAGCAAAAAAAAAACAAAAAAAAATTAAATAAAGAAAAGAATAGAGACTAAGCCAGGGACTGTTATAATGGCATGATATAAATCTTACCAGGATTCTTTTGTTTTCCTATCTCAAAGATGACATAACAGAAATTGGAGAGCTTGGAAACAGCTAAAGATGATAAGGAGTATGTAAATGCTTCTTATTTTGAGAGGATTTACATTAAGGAGAAGATGAATTTAACAGCTAAAAATAGGATATAGCACCATATCTAATATAAAGAGGATGGGACACTGCACTTTTGATTACCCACTCTCTTAATTAAAAAATAAAAAGCAGTCAATAAAGCTAAAAGGCATTTTTTTTTTTTTAACACTGCTTAACCTATGCGACACAAACCCTCATTTTAGCCAAGTACTTAACAAAACTGAAAACGGTAATACCGTTGCCTAAAAGAATAGCTGGCATCGTCTTAAAATGAATTTTAAACAGATTTTTTTAAAGCATCCAAATAAACCCTCATGCCCAAGGACAAAAGCCAGCCACTAGACGACAGAAGTAAACAAGCGTCTTCCCTAACGGAGCCATTACTCCAGAAGGCCCCAGCTCAGCAGTTCTCCTCTGTTTAGGAAAGCACGTTGAGTGGAATGTTCAAAGGGGTAGAGAACAATTAGGTGTGCAACTCCCATCCGAAGCGGGGGGGAGGAGGAGAGGCGAATGCCAGACTTCCACCAGGCTGTTGAAAATCTTCCCATGTTTGAAGTTAAGCATGTTCTTAAATGCCTTGGACTTTCACGGTAGAGACGGGACCCTGGCTTAGAGGACTGATGGAGTGGATCAAGCATGGGGAGCCCTACGCTGCTGTACAATAAAGCTGAAGTCTCTTTTCCTGTTGTTAATGTCTTTCCTGTCTGTTAGCCTCAAGGCACAGTGAAGAGTTAATTGATTTTCATCCAGGAAAAGAGGACTTCACTGAAAAGTGCAGTCATGGAATTTTTTATTTTATTTTAAGCACCAGACACACCTGCCAGGCCCCCAATTATTCCTCAGGAGGAGAAAGTCTACCCTTTTTCCTGTGAGGAAACCCTCTGATCCAAGCACTTGTCAGAGGTTTGTACTTCTATGCACGGCGTTAATCTGTCTTCCCTTTAAAAGCCGTCTGCTCGTGGAGGTTTTGGGGGTGCCTGTCCTTTTGTTTAGGTGTTTAGTGGTTAGGGCATTTAACCAGAGGAAGAGAAAGCCAGGGCTAGTTTCCTCCTCAGCTGGGGGTGCTAAAAGCCCGGGGAAACGTCCCCTGCAGCCCTGCTGGCTGCCCAGCAATAAGGGAGATGAGGTTTTTGAGCCCCTTGGGCTGAGCTGCCCATCATTCTGGGGAACTTGCCCAGAAAAGGTGAGTTTCCTTCATGTAGCATCTTTTAAAATAAAAACATTTTGTGGGGGACCTGACCCTGCTTTAGGAACCAGGAGCTGGAGAGAGATGTTTTGCACCGTTTTGTGCAGCAGCATTAGGTGTGAGGTTGAGCTCCAGCACAGACTGTTGAAGCTGTATCAAGATGCTGCCTCACTGCAAGATCTGGACCATTTTGGGTGAAACCCAACTGCGAGATGTCCTCTGGGAGAGCACAGAGTTCTCCAGTCATTCATGGACGTCTACCGGTGCTGGTCTGGAAGCTCCTCAATCTCTCCCCCAGCCCTAACACAGACAACATGGACACTGGGTCCTCAGTACCAAACATTTCCCTCTACAGATCCACTCCTTTTGCACCGTGTTACATGTAGATGAAGTCTTAAACGTTCAAAACCAGCCTAATTCTTATTTAAGATACCTCTGTCCTTTTTTTACGGTTTTTATCAGTAATGTTTTGAGCCACTACTGCAGTACTTTGCCAGAAGAGTTTTTATAGTGTTACATTGGGAAATGAGACCTGCATTGCCGAGGTTTAAAATCTAAAACAAAAATCCAAGCAAAAAAAAAAAAAAAAAAAAAAAAGCAAAAAATATTTGTGCTAAATTCAAAATTGCACAGGAGGCTATAATGGCTCTACATTTTTTTAAAATACCAGCACGAGTTCTGTTATGTGTCTTGTACCCACTAATGGATTTTAACTTTATTACTATCCAGTTTTATTGGAACTAATCAGAAGACTGTAGGAATGAAAGGACTCCCACATTACTGAAACAGTTAATTTTTTTAAAGCCAGGCTACTGAAGTGCAAGTTAAAAGGGAGGAGCAGATCAAATCCATGTGCGGGTCATTTAAGAGCTCAGTCTCATTTTTGAAATATAGATTATCCAGGATAACATGAATTCAGCATTTCTATGTAATGTTGTTTCATTGATTGATCCCTTAGGCCAACAGGACTTGGCTGTAGATAGATACCTAAAAAATGAGTTTTAAAACTTTACTGTCTTTTAATATTTTATAGCCTGTCAAAAAAAATCAGTTAGAGGCTCTGCCTTTTTTCAAGTTCTGATATCACGGCAGCAGATCTTCCGTAGAAATGCGTTTTTTTCATACAACTAAATGGTAGTTGCCACGAAAGCACACAGCGAGTCATGACTCCGAAGAAATTCCTGGGTGAAC
Source organism: Chionis minor (assembly GCA_013398295.1). Taxonomy (NCBI): domain Eukaryota; kingdom Metazoa; phylum Chordata; class Aves; order Charadriiformes; family Chionidae; genus Chionis; species Chionis minor. The sequence goes on from VZSF01004285.1 coordinate 108,652, forward strand.
AGTAGCAAAGGTGAAACGAATGGCTAACACCTGCCAAAACCTGCGTGGAGAGTGCTGATGTCATCAGCAGTGCCATCACTTCACAGGCAAAGCCTCCGCTCAGGTCTTGACAGGTAAGGGTAGGAGGCTATGACCTTCAAATAGTCTATTTTAAGATGCATTTTCTGTGTGGTCTTTTTAAGTCACACTGAAGCCTGGGCAGGACCCAGCCTTTTACTCATCAGGTCCTTATTTATGTTTATTTATAAGCTTTTCCATGGAGGTCATCCTGGTACTATGTGAGTGCATTATGTATATTAATGGCCTTGTCCTCAAGCTATGCCAGGAGTGATGAAAGTGCGATTCCTCCCTCTGACAACAGGGAACTGATGCAAAGAGGGGTAAGGTGATGGGCCAAGGTCACAGAGAGAGTTTGAGGCAAAATCTCCTGTGCCTCAGCCTCAGCTCTAACTAACTGCTCTCCTTCTTTGGTTAAGTTTTAGCTATTTACTTTGGTGGGAGCTGAAGCTTTCGCGACACTTCCCAGGGTTGCGTCTAAAATGTGTGTGGCATATCAGTAATGTGATAGATGGACAGTCAGACGGATATATGTGTACACAAACTCCAGGACTGAAGCTTCACGAGTAGTTTCACAGACATCCCTAGAGCTCCACTGGGCACGTTCTCTGAGCAATATGGAGACAATGTCATCCAACAGACACAAAGCTGGAGGATGAATTTCTGGCTCTGCCATAGGCTCAGCATGAGAGTATTGGCAATTTATTTAACTTTGCTGCAGTGTACTATAAAACTATTCCAACCATAGAGCCACTCTGCCAAAGCCTTTTTGAACAAAACACTCAGATCAAAAGCAGTTGTTCAGATTTTGATATCCTTCATGAAACAATTGACTTTTCAAACCTTGTTACCCTAAAAATACAATACCGTACCCTAAGAAGCTTCCTTCCACTGAAGCACTGGGAATACCCAGTCAGCATCACAACGATGCCTAATACAGTTAGGTAGCAGCAGTAGCAACAAGAAGAAAGTGTAGTATTTGCCCATTTGGGACAAGACCGCACATGGAACTAGTTAACCTGCATGATAGTAAAATACTAGCAATCTGTATTACGTTGACATTTAATAACCAGTCAAGAAAGACGGGAAAACACAAAGGAAATTGCAGTCCATCCTAAGGTATGCTGAAAAGAAAAGCACATTAGTCTCATCTCTTAAAAGGCTACCATGATGTAGCATCAGAACTGATAGTACAAGCTAACTGGCCACGGATTTAAGGTTTCAGGACACACAGCAGCTGAAATTGAAAGTAATGTGGACGAAGGTGATGTGTTTAGCCTCAGGAAGCATGGAATTAAACTGTCTGCTGGTAGGAGGTGAGAGGGAAAAAGCTGGAAACGCAGCAGTCCCGTGTTTCGGCAACAGCAACCCACAGGAAGGTGGGAGGGGGAAGGAAAGAGGGGGATGAAACCACAGCAAGTTTTCCCTTCAGTGTACCTAGCAGGAGATTAACAAAGAATATGCTTAATTATTGCTTCCTGCCCACCTGCCTAGCTCCTTCAAGAACCAGAGCTCACTCAAATAACATTCACTCCCTTGGCAAATGCACTCCCAATGGAAGCGGTTACAAATTAACCCGACTCAGTTTGCTTCTTTTACCTAGAAGGAATTGCAATTATTTTCCTCCACCTTTTTTTCAGACCCACTGGTGAACTTTCAGTTCTCAAGGATCAAAATCTGGATGTCACGCATGTCACGCTAGGGTAAATCAGCGTAACTTCTGTTCAAGTCAGTGATACTGTCTGCATTTACACCAGTCAGTCATCCGTCAGTTCTGGATCATCAAATTCACTCTCCTATTTACTGCCTTCAGTAATTCTCTGTTATCCTAGCCAGTGCTAGAGTTATTTTGTTAATAATTCATGGGTTGCCTTCAACTTATGACTCTCTGTGCTACGCAAATGATATGGAGTAATTAAACTACCTTTAAAGCACCTTGAGTGCTGTTGGCAGGAACAACAGCAAGTATTTAAGAGAATATTTAATACCATGCGCTGCCGGCATGCATGCTGGGAAACAAGCTCACATCCCAGAGCCTACCCTGGGCCAATCACAAGAGAATGGCTTAATTGCTTAATCATATAAATTACAGTCACTTAATCATTTTAATCACCATCAGCCAATTAGCTCGGAGTTATGGGCTCTGAGGTAACAGTTATGCAAATGTTTGTTCCACTGCAAGCTATTAACAGCCATATTTTCTATATCAAGCTGACAGTGACTGATGTGAAGAGGGAAGTGAAGAAAGTGAGCATTTATTTAGTATAAACTTCTCTCCTTCTGATTATAATGAAGCAAATTATAGGAATGGCCTTAAAATAGAGAAGTTGTTTCTATCATAGAAATTACCCTCCATCGGCTATGCTGGTGTGGGCATGCTGAGATGCTCTCCTAGATGTTTTTGCAGAATACTACCATGATTGCTCCAGTGTCCCAGCATCTCTGTCGCTATTAATGAACCGTTTCACTAGTACGATAGGAATAAATGCTAGCATTCAGTTACTGTACATCTGCAGTAGTGAGTGAATGCTAGTTGGTTATAGTTCATCCACAGCGGATAATTTCCTGGAACACAGGCACAAAACCTTTGCTGTGAAGCTTTGTGTCTCACCTACTGTTTCTGTCAAAATCACCCCAAAGTTTCATCTTCATGACTGTAGTGTCATTGTGCTGGCTTAAGTGATACTACTCACAGCAAGGATCAGAATTTAGCCACAGCTCTTTCTCATAGGTGAAAGAGTAGGGATGAGGTTTTTCAGTATCATATGGATCATTTGGATTGCTTGGGTAAAAAGGGACGGCACAGCAAAAACCCAGATGCAGGAAACACAGAGCAGCAGAAGCATCTTTGGTACAGTAAGACTCATGGGTGCATTGGAGCTGGGGCATACAAGACTTTTGTGTGATCAGATATCCATTGCTATTAGTTCTGTTCAGGAAATACGTTGTTCTGCCCCATCGCCAACTCAGTCTCGATAGGCATGCAGAAGTTTCAGAGCTTCATTCCTACAATAAACCTGCTACAGAAAAAAAACAGGTGGAGTGGAAGGGGACATTTCTTAAGTTTACTCCTTTATAGTATATATTTATCAGCCAAAAGTACACTTAGATATCTAGTGGATGGAGAGGGTGCAACTGCCATGATTCTCTGGAGCATTCAGAAGTTTGTCACTAAAGGAGGAACACAAGTCTCAGAGAAACGCTTAGGAGTTGCAAAGCCTCACATAGCGAATGTGCTTGCTGTATTTGGCGTGAGAAGCCACAAATTGACCATTCTCAAAAATGCCTCGCTACCGTCAAGAATCTGAGTTAAAATGTTTCCACGAAACTCCACTAGGTTCGTAATATTTTAACATGATTTTTTTTTGTGTGTGTTGTGGTTTTAAAATATGTGGAGTTGCAAAGTTTCATATTTGAGGCACTAAGGATGCATTATTGCACATACACATATCCCTGTCATCAGATCAGAGTTGCATATCATGGTTTAAATTAAATGTGCCTGCTAAGGACATCAGTAGAAAAAATAATACACAGTTTTAAGCTGTGGTTATTTGAAACCAATTAACCTGTTGGTCTCTATAATACTCAATTAATGAATTATTACAATATCTATTAACCATTTATTAGTCCTTCACCAGTTACTCATAAATAGAACCTTAATGTAAAGCATGATCATTTTGGCTATTTAAATTAAGAGTCAGTTTGGGGAGATGACGTATGAGTTAAGAGGAACTTATTTCAGGACAGAGGGGCTGATCTTGTCAGGTGAAGCAGAAAAGTCAACGCCCTCACTATATATTAACCAAGAGAGAAACAACTAGGGGCTGAAAAAGCTGCTCACAGAGTGTTTCTTCTTTGGTGCAGGGGAGGAGGAAAGAAATATGTTTCTGAGAATTTCAGCTCCGTCTCAGTGATGCCATGAATAAATCAGATACATATATTCTAAGTGCCTTAATGAACAAAGAGCTACAAATAGGTTGCCACCTCTGAAATGCAAAAATACCTGGCAAAGATGGGGAAAAAATTGCTGCTACAGCTACAGATGGGTCTGCACATGCAAAGCAACCCTGATGCCAACCAGTAAAGTCTATAATAAAGGCAGCCAAACTGAATGGCAACCACCCAGAGGGCAATCCCATTCATAATAGGTCTGTAAGCTAGGAAAATATTTGCATACAAATTTTATGGAGGAAATTGAAATTGGGACTAAAGCCTCGATCTTATGAAAAGACTAGAGCAAGCAGTGGTCTGGGCATACAGAGACGGGATCCATCCACGACACAACACATGAGCACAGCACCGTGCCAGCATGGACGGCACAGCCCCCAATGGCTTGGGGATCCGCACCACAGCTGCAGGAAAACTGGGAGCTGAGGCTGAATCCCAGATAAGGCAACCAGGCCAGGAATGACATGTCCTTCTACAAAATGCCTCATTTCGTAGTTCCAACGCCCCAGTGCTATTACACCTTTTGATGACCTCATTTCGGAAAAAGCCTGAAAGTTACCTAAGCGATCTTTTAAATTTCTGCCTCTAAGTAATACCTTACCATTCGTTAGCACCAAGGAAGCTACCGTTGAGTAGCGGTATCTTTCATCTGTGTTGACAGGGTCCCCTGGTCTTTGCTGTGCCCTCGGCAGAGATACTTATGCCTGGTAAGCACTGCTTCCTCTGTCAAGGTCGTTCCGCAGCTTCACAGACATACTCTGCCTGAAATAAATTAATAATGGAGCACACCTATCAATATTTATTACAATTACTCAGGCAGAATGTGAAACAAGGGCTGCATCCATCAGCAGCGTGCAGTCAGTCAGACCATTGCAATGACCCCAGGACCAGGCCCCCAAAACCTTCACCCCATGTAAATGGTGTTATGTCCTGTCAGAAGGGAGGGTTGGAGCTGCTCTTCTGCTTCTGGAAGGAAGATGGAGCCAGGTACAGAGTCTGAACAAGAGGAGACCTTCCTGCAGAGGAGGGAGAAAGCTGCTAGGGCTCTAATTAGCCTTCCACTAAAGCATTTCCCAATGCCAAAGAGGAAGTGTGTTGTCTAGGATATTCATTTACCCTGTTAGGCTGAAAGCCTCCAAAATCCTTCTAAGGCCACATGCCAGAAGATGTGTTTAAGATGGGGATAGTACAAAACCACTCACTTCAGTAGTTAAGTGGTCATATTATAGCCTGTTGCTTTTCAGCTTTAAAAAATAAATACAGCTGTGATTTTGTATGTGTGCATGCATTCTTTAAAAGCCTTTAGCAGAAGAAAAACATTATTTTCTTGCTAGTTTTTTGAATGACCACCAATTGCCATAGTTTGCGTCTGCTACTAAAAAAAACATTTTTGTGGATGTTTAAAAAGATGCTTTAATGTCAGGTTTTCTTCATTTCTTTGCTGGTGCTATTGTATTCCTACATTCACTTCAACCAAGCAGTGTGCAAGGAATGCCAGATCAGGCTTCCTGAAAATTAGGCTCAATTAAGCCAGGTGGCCTTTGATTGTTAACGATTGATTAGAAAGCAAAAGACAGATTTACAGCAGATTAGTCAATAACTGAACTTTTTTCTTTTTTTGGTAAAAGAGATCTCCTTTCTGCCTGTTGTTATTTTTTGTATTCCATTAAGATGCCTGTATTTATGTTACCATGTCTCGATAGAAATGCTTTTTTTACTCTATTGACAAACCTGTCATTTAGAAAAGAACATAATGCTGCTGCTGTTTTTACTGATTAGTGATAGCGGTAACTATATTAAATACGATAATGATCTTAATATATTGTCATTTAGGTACACAATGGCGCTTGTTTTCTGCTTGTAGGGAGGTCACGCTGTACCACACTATTTGTTTTCATTAGTGTGTTGAGGGTGGAGAGGTACATTGGTGCCTAATCCCAGAGCAGGAGCAATCTCCACTCAGGAGCAGTGCTGTGCAAAGGTTTTCCTCTCTGATATTTCTCACCTTACAATGAGCATGATGAATCTTTGACCTACCTTAAGCAACAGTGTGCCTAAGGAATGGCTTGCATCACAAACCCAGTCAATATTTGTTTCAGGCAGTTTATTCCAGACAGGCAAGTTATCTGAGGTTGTGAATACCGGCAAACACAGGTAGAGGGCTAGAGTTAAATTCAAGAAAGGGCCATGGCAGCAAAGGGCAGCCCCAGTAGAATTTAGGCACCTCAGGGAGCAGCATCTGGACAGGGGATTTCTGAATATCAATTTTGCCCTGAATTCCTGTTTGAATTGAAGTCTGGATGATGGTATGTCCACTAGCTGTAATACCAATTACAGCTTAGTAGCAAGGTTGCTCTGAGAAAGATCTACCCACTTCTGGTTTTAGAGGCCTAAATATTTTTGGAAATCGACTCCATATTCATAATGCTTAGAGAAGCGTCTTACAGCCCATCACCAAAGCACAGGGAACCGACAGGTGAACAAGATTTTCTTTTGTTCTTCCTCCCCAACTCCCTGTCTCTGACATCTTCACCAGCTGCAGGAAACAATGAACAGCTGAATGACACCCAAACTTGAGAGATGAGCGCATGGAAGAAGGCTGGTCCTTGCCTGACTTGCAGTTTGAAAGCAGATACCAAAATCTGCTAAAAACAGTTGCAGCCTGTTTTAAAATGAGATTAAGTACCAAAACCCGCAACTCTCCTTCAACCACCAGTATAGCTGGGTGAGCCTTGTCTTGGGCATGTCAAAGCCTTGAGTGCACCCAATGGCTATTCCCCTTTGGTCCAGCACATATTTTTACCCACTGGTAGTGCAAAAGCAGTGTACAACTGCAGATTTCTTGAAGGCACAGGGAACTGCAAATTCCCCTTTGACTTTCTCCCTTTGCAGTGATTGCATATATGGATTCGAAAGATGTTTAAGGGCCACAGGGAAATTAAGACAAAATCACAGCTGTACTGCTTAAGAAATGTAGGAATAGAAAGGACATGGTTAAATTAATAGGGGTGTTCTGTTGTTCAGATCTGGGGACATGGAATACAAGCCAGGTCTGGGCAGTGAATGTTAAAGCAGCAGTAAAATGGGCAACATTAAAAGTATAAAAGGACTATTATAAACTCCTGATTTAGCCTTCTTAATAAAAACTGAAAGCTGGCATTGCTTCCAGTAAGGGCTACTGAAAGTGTGACTGTGTTAGTACAGGTGGGGCCAGGGAGAGGGAAGGGAAGAGAAAACAGAGCATCAGGAGAAAGTGTGCTTTTTTTGTCCGATTTCAGGTTTTATTAGCAAAGTTTGTAATGAAAAAAAAGGTAGCTGGATTCCTCCACTTCACATAATGAAGGGCAGCCTGAAGAGTTCCCACAGAGAAAGAAGAGAGAGAGCTTATCTTTTCAACATGCTCCATTTTCCATCTTTGAATCCAGAGGTTTTGGGCTCCAGGCATCAGCTAAGGCAGAAGTTAGACTAAGGAGAGACAGAAGAGTTTCCTTTCTTCTTCTTTTTGGGCTGGCTTTAAGTGAGAGGTTGTTTGACTTTTCTTAAAGCTCTTTTATTGTGCATTGAGGTAAGTCAAATGACTTTGCATTGGCTATGGGTTAAAAAAAGCAAGCTATTCCTACCCCACAAAAAATCTAACTGACCCTCTGGAGGGTTCCCTGTCTTCGTCTGTTGCCTGCACAAGGGCCTTCATCAGCAGGCTTCCTCACAGAAGTCTCCTAGCTACATGCTGAACTAAGGTGCTGGGGGCACTGCGGGACAAAACATGACCTATTGGGACATTGTGAGCAGCTCTTGTCAGTGCCACTTCCATGGAAGACAACAAGCTCTTCTCCATACATGCTAGACTTGTTGCATCGTGTCACCAGTCAGAAATTCAAAGCGCCAAAGGTCTGACCCTGCCCCGGACATTGGCTAGAGACTTTATTATTAGCTTATGACCAAGAGAACTCTGTTCTGTTCGTTCTTTTCTCACACACCATGTATTGAATTAACTCATGAATTTTCCCCTGAAGAACTCTGTCTTCTTCCCATCGCTCGTTCTCCTTTAACCCTTAAGTATAGCAGCTAAAATAATTGAGAACTAGAGTTAAAATAGCTAAAAATGAAACAGCTGTTGACCCTGATCCCTGATCTTTCAACTGTTCCTTTCAATTTTAGTTACTCTTGTAAAGACCTTTAATAAGGGACACTGTATTTTTATTATCTTAACTAATTAAATTATTTTCTCAGTTATGTCAAGCAATATGCTACTATTGATTAAGTTAATGCATATTTATTTCTTCTTAGAAAGAAGTAGGTTAGATCTATTTGTGACTGACCAAGGCATTTGGTTTATTCTTGCTATCTCTCATTGACAAAAATTAAAGTAAAATAGACAAATAATTGAAAGACCATTTACCACCAGTTCTGAGTTGATAATGGATTTACATAGACCTATGTCTGCAGTAATGTGGGTGTGAATCAGGATCACTGAGTATTAATTTCTGTTTCCTCAGTGAATACTACAACATATTTTTATATGAATGTCTGCACTTACAGGATAGGGCTTCATGAATGATTTGTCAGATCAGCTTCAGTGAAATGGTGTGATTTGATGATGTAAAGAATAAGGTAGGTGGTATACTGAGTACCTGCCCTCACATACAGAGTGTTTGGCATCTTGCAGAATTAATCTCTAACTGAGGGCTGTTGTGATTCACATTTGTAAAGACCAGCTCACCCTAATAAGAAACAAGCCACATTTCAAACTTTGATCTAAATGTAAATTGGCTGCTGGTCAATTAAACAGAAATTAGATCATCACTCACTAAGCCAAAGGCATCAACAATATGTTGATGTATTTCTCAATAGCAGTTTCTCAAAATCATTCTGCAGCTGTAATCAGAGAAGGCAACAGAGGTTTGTTTCTCTGCTTTCTTGTAGGTCTGTCCCTTTTGGGTCCAAGAGGAGGCAGCTGTGGTTGCGCTCTGGTGCATGGAAGCTCTGGAGATCTGATGAAAGGAATCAGGTGACAATTTGCAAACAGTGGTTTCTGATGCTGCACTCCTGACTTGAGCAGGGTCTCATGCCTCCCGTGCTGGGAGGAAAAGTCTGTTTAAGAGATCTAGAGAAAGAGACTCACTAACTAAGGGACAGGTGTGGAAACAAAAATAGGAATTTCTGTAGATTTAGACCCCCCGAGATGAAAAGAGTGTGGTAGGATATTATGGGAAAAAATGTCCTACTCGTTCCTTGAATTTTAATGGAAGAAATTATAGAAAGAGGTGAGGAATCAGCATCAAAGGCTCAGTGAGATACTAGGGCAGTAAAGACAGTAATTGTTCATGGAGGGGAACAGTATGTTAGGAACGCTTTGTAAAACACAGGAAAAACAGCTGTTTGATCCTGTGTTCACGAGTAATACATGTCTTACAGGTCTGCGATTATTTACTATGCATCATGTTCTCTGTATTTCTGTTTCTATTTTATTCCAGATAATTATAAATGGCTAATATTCCCACAAGTACAAAGGTACAATGATGTACTTTCATCTCCTTCTGAGGACTTCATGTCATTTTAAGAATAAGAAAACTTCCCCTAACTAGATCAAGCGTTTACACCAGACCAAAAACGTATCCGTGACTGTAAGAGACTCTGAGAGTGTCTCCCAGTCCAAAGGGTGTCTGAAGATTCCTGTCAAAGATCAAAGGACTGTGCAAAGGGCATGTGTATGTGGGAATCTGTGTGCAGTTTATGCACTCTTCTGGGTGAGAAATGCTGTGAGCAGGGGTGCAAAAAAAGTGAGAGTCCCTTTTGACTCGGTTCATTGAGGAAGGATGGTGGGGTAGGAGGATACTGCACTGACAAACCCCAGCAAAGGGCTGCGCTTGAGAAGGGAGAGGAAGACAAAGATCCTTCCAGAGCCATAAATGGTAACTGAGATCCCTAACCTGAGTCTCACTATTCCTCTGTCAACAAATAACTATGAAAACTGTTAAATATTTCTATTACTAATGTCCCAGAACAATGACAGCTGAGTACTCTTATTGGTTACTCCATTAACTCACCTACCAGAGGTCCAAAGGCCCAGCTCTGCTGATGACCCATAGGAGTGTCAGTGTGACGCCATGTGATGGAGTTCATTTTTCCATATGCTTTCCTGAAAGCCCTAGGAAATTACTCTCACAAAAGCATATTAAAAGGACTTTATTAATATAACAGAGTTAATCAGAGTATAAGCTAGGAAATGCCAGAAGTGCCACAACCAGCCGACTGTTACTCCTCTGGGGTGTTGCAGTCCCCACTAATAAAATAGCACAACCAAAATTATAATAAAAAAGCAAACAGATTTTTTTGGGTCAGTCATGCTGTGCTCACTTTGAAAATGACTGCATGGTAAGGCGAGAGTTTAAAAGTTCCAAACAGAAGCAATTAAGTTGGTGAAAGAAAATATAGCTATTTGCAAATATGCCTTCTCCTCCTTCACTCTCCAGTGCAAGAGTACTCCTAAGGGACCAGTTAATTTCTGCATGTGTATGTACTGTTCTTTAGGTCACAGTACAGCAGACTGAGACACAGAAGTTCAAGCCAAAATTGTTTTGCAATTAAGAAAGTGTTGCAAGGTGAAGTTGTGAGGGGAAATAATAAAAAAGGAGGTCTTTAGTTTTTTTTTTTTTTTTTACTTCAATGGGTATTGAAGCATATTGAGCATATGTTTTAATCTAAGGTACATGCTTGAGAACATTGTTTTGAATTAGGTCAGACTTAGGTGTTTAAGAGAATTCATGTATGACGGGCAAAGCTATATATGCTACACATTGTGCAATGCTTTGGTTTAAGGGTCTCCAGTTATCAGAGAATAAAATGGATGTAAATCATGCCAGTCACATACACTTAGAATAAAACCTGAGAAAGGTCTGACATAGTGTAAGAAGCCCACATTGCAGACACCTTACGGCTAAGGGAGTCCCTGCCTTATAGCAAGGAATTACTTCCAGTAGGCCAGTGAGACACCAGCACAAGTTAAGGTTTTTCCACGGTCACAAAGAACACTCTGGATTGAACTGAAGTCTCCTGAGTCCTAGCCCAACCTTCACAGCCCTAAGCAGCTGTATGTAAACCCCTCCACGCTAACTAAAAATAGACTAAATACATTTTAAATGGCAAGCTTTTGAGAATCGTATTTTCTCAACAACCAGCCATGGAATATAGAACAAAGCAAAACCCAAGTGTTAATTGCTCCAACCCCATAATTAAATGCAGACATACTGTACTCTGACTGTGATTCTTGAAAGCTTGCCCACTTGGGTTTTTTTGTCCAATAAAAAAGAACACCATCAATTTTTTGTTTGAGTAAATGCAGTTTGCAATAGCTGACGTGACAATAGGTCATTGGCATAATTACGATCAGAAATGCCTTCATGCATTAGCCACAAGCTAAAAGAAAAAAAAAGGCAGTAGTCAAGCCACTGCAAATTATTCTGCTTATTAACATCCGGTACGCTTTAGAAAGCAGTGAATGAGCATGTGTTTATTTTGCGGTTCTGTCAGGGAATGGCTCTGGGATCGCATTTAGTGCATGCCTGCCTGGATGAGCCCATGCTCTTAGCTGGACAGATACAAGCCTGTCTGTCCCAGAAGCCAAACACTCACATCAGCACAGTACCATGAGCAACCCAATGTGTGTTGCTTCTTTACTTAATATGTCTTCATAGCTCTGGACCAAAGGCGAACCTACAGACATCCGGACCAAAGCATCTGCAATTAGAGCCAGTATCGTTCTTCCTCCATTCGTGTCCTGTGACCTGAGCCAACATGAAGAGTTTTCACCCACAACATGTAGGTCCTGCTATCCCTTTCCAAGTCCAACCTTCACTGTTCGCTCTATTTAGGAACTAAACGCAAGTTGAATATTTATGATTTAGATGTGCCAAGATCAAGCCTTTACTTCCCAATTAAATTCAAGTGGTTGGTTCAATAAACAAGAAATCCCTTCCAAAAATTGAATCAACACATTATATGCCTTCAGGGCTTGGACCCCATAAGCTACCCTCTATTTATGTTTTATTTGCATCCTGCACATTTTCTTTGTAGGTGAGTGTCTAGCTCTGCAAACAAAACCAAAGCTGAGATTTTCATATGATCACTTGTGGATGCTTAAACCAAACACCAAATTTAATAGGCCACTGTAAAATACGGGCAATAATTTTCATTTCCTTTCGAGGGTGGGCAGCGTTAAGGCACTGCTCTCATCACCACCTGGACGTCGGTGAGGTCCCCTCGTGTGGGTAGGAAGGCAGGGGTGCTGTTGTTTTCACTAGGGGGTCCCCTCTGATGAAGCCCTGCTCCTGTGCTTGCACTTTGGAAGTGCACTGAAGCAAAATGCAAGTTACTCCGTGCTCACAGTCCACCTCCTTCCCCCCTGGCACCACCTGTCCTTTGGGCATTTACCATCTGTCTCCAGATTCCCATGCAGAGAGAGGTTAAAAGCATGGCTGCGCTTACATCCTACACTCAATGGACTTTGTACCACAATGGTTTCTGCTGTGCCCCAGTGGTACTGGCTGGTAATTCGAAAGGTGCTTTATGACCCCTGCAGAGTGAAATAAACTTGTGAAAGGTAAAGCCTTGAGCCTGAATAGTGCTATAAAGCTGTTTAACTCTAGCAAGTTAGACGATCTCAAATAATATCCCCTTGGGGGCTGAGTAAATTATTGTGGGAGAGGAAGAAGAGGATCAAGATATGGTGAGGGAAACACTTGGTAGCTGCAGTGCTAGCAGTGGTGTTCGGACTTTTGCCTGTGATGCAGACCATGCACCCATCGTTCCTCCATCCATGTGCCACTGGGCTGTGCACTCCACGTGCAAAGCAGCTCTCCAAGATTGCAGGGAGATCTTCTAACTCTCATTTGAACCTTCAAAGTATCTCTAAATCTGATTTGATCATTTCCTGACCAGGTATACCTGTTGATTTTCCCCTCCTTGGTACCCAAATATAATACAGCTAGGGTATAATCAATGAATTTTTTTCCTCCTGTATCAGTTCTGTACCCTACTGTCACATTTGCATTCTGCCTTACGTATTTCCTTATAAATAAGACACTAAACCTGAGGAAGCTGTGGTTGCTTTAGGGAGTCTCTGACACAATTCAAACATTTTCCTGGGAAAATATAAATGGTTCCTTTCTAAATTTGTCCCGCAGTTTTAAACCAGAAATATAATTCTTCTAAAGCTGTTAAATACGGTGCAATTATTAAAAGGCCATTGTGTGCTCAACCAAGAGGCAATAGCATCACTTTGAACAGGTAAACCATCCCTGTAAACTTAGAGATCCTTATTAATAACAGTAAATAATTACTATTAGTTCTTTAACGAAACAGTTTTAGGCCCATGGGAATGCAGGGAGAGAGCTGACTTCTCCGGTGAGAACTGCAGCCATTATTTTGGCAGCATTGAACCTAGATTTATGGTATTCCATTAAGAAGGAATGCATTAACTCTACAACTGTCACCACTGCATTGATGTCAAAGGAAGTGCTCTGCCTGGCTTTGCTGACTTGATTGATGGAAAATAGTATATCAGTCTGGTCGCTCGCTCTCTGATGAGAAAGGCAAGTATCCTGGATCCCTGAAGCTATAGCAAAGCTCCATTTTTTTTTCTGCTCTTGGCTAATTTTCCTGCATTCTTTGGCCCTGGCCATGGAAAAGGAAAAACAAGACAGTTGACTTTTTTACATTGCCCAGAGAGGAAGCAACCCAACAGGCAGAGCAATGAAGTTGAACCTTTCATGCCTCCCACTCCAGTTCAGTTTCAAGCTTGAATTTGCACAAATGCTATCACCGCAGTGGGCCAAACTTAAGCAGTGAATTCAAACAGCCATAGATTTGGAGATCACTGCAGATTGAAACCCAGTCAAAATCTCGATCGCAGGGTAAAGATTTCTTACCATGGATCCAGTCTCCCAGCAGGCTGCGAAAATACTGGATTCGTCTCTGGTGAATACTTAAAATAGCACCTATTCCTGTAGCACATTAAAAAGGCACTTATTTTTTGCAAAGCGGGGAAGTGCTGGTATTGCTCTTGAACAGACGGAGAATTGAGACACACAGGAAATGTCTAGTAAGTAAAATAACCAGGGCCCATGCTTTGGCCCTGAGGCCAGGCAGCACAGCATGGCTCAGCCCTACATACCATAGTCTCTTCTTTCCCTTCCCCACCCCCTCAAAAGCCAGGGTATTTGAGTCGAAATTGCCTGCTGGGAACGGTCCCTGGCACATGCTCTCCCCTGAAGCGTGTCTGTGTGTTGTCTGGAAGAATGGCAATCAGCACAGCCAGGACTGCGCTTGGGAGTGTGCTAGCAATTAAAGAGCATGGACAACTGCCGGCCTCTGCTGCCGCCCCGCTCTCTCTGTCAGGCTTAGACGCAGCAAAAGGAGCTGTGTGTATCTTTTTACGGACCCATAAAGGCCTTGGCAGAGCAAGAGCATTGAAGTTCCTAAATACGATCCTTGCAACTCTCTTCTGACCCTATTGACATTTCAATTTTTAACAGCAAGCTGAACCAGGTGGGTAACATTCTGCATCTGCGTGTGTCCCCATCACCTTCAGCTGTGGCAACCCAAGATATTTGCTCTTCTGCTCTCAAAGACTTCGACCGGATCAGGGAAGGCACTGTTCTTGTCAGTCAGGTCAGGAAAGTAACGTAAGGAAAAGATGGGATCCACGGTCAGCTTCATTAGATTTGCAAATGAGACCCCCAAGTGCATGCACATGCGTGCGCACACTGAGCTGTGCATGTACACACACACGCATGCACAGTCCAAGAGGCAGTGCCCGGTAAAACTTTTCAGAGCCATCTAACACACATGCAGCAGCCTGGTTCCACAAAACCCAGGGCCTCAGTCTCTCAATGAACCAAGTGATGTCCCCACAGTCACATGCGGGTCTTAATCCTTCCCGTGTCTGGCCCCGCTCCTCCTGTCTGAGGAAGGCACAGTGGTAATGGTGCTGACCAAGGACTTGAAAAATCTGAATTCCTCAAAAAAATCAAAAGGACAGGACCACAGCTAAATTACATTCCATACATAAGAGATGAAGAAATCAATAAAACATGTTTTTTGAGCTTTGTTTTCGCTTTTGGTCAAGAGGTAAAGTCAGATTATGGAAGATACCATTTTATCAGCTTCTTGCCCGTATGCATTGATGGTTTTGATTCTGTGTTTTATAAAAATATATATAAATTTAGGATGCTTTCTTTTAGTTTTCTTCCTGTGTTATTATTAGAAATTGTCCCTGTAGACTTAAAACTAATGTTCTCTTTACAGAAATAATCTCTATTATTCATAATATTTTTGGCCTGAAATTAGTCCTTCCACAAAGCCTTCCCATCACAGCTGAAAGATTAGTCTCTTGGCTGTCTTGTTTCACTGCCCTCTTCTGTTACTCATCTGCTCATACTTCATCTCATCCAAAGCTTTTGCAAAAGAAGGGGCTTACAATGAACTTATTAATCAATGTTTCTGGAGTTAAGATGTGGAGAAGTCTCACCCCTGCACATCCTCTCATCATTGCTGTGCTTATCATCATCTTAAATTGGTTTGTCAGCCAGCCTCTCACCTCAGTTGCTGTTTCTTGCTACGCCAGCATCACACTCCCTGCAAGAAATCATAAATAATGGCATGTAGTGAGGCTCATATACCATTGAGCTAAAATATTCACCCAGAATTTTGTTACCAGTATTTGCCTCACAGGCTCTTGCACAGATGGGTGTTTCTAATTCAAGTTTTTATGTTTTCTTTCCTCCAGTTTTCATTCAAGTCTCATACTTTTATTAAATGTGAGCTATTGAACTAACTCAGTTTACTGAGTTATTTCACAAATGATTAACGCAGATTATTCCAGAAACCATCATCCTTTAATTCCTTCTAAAATGTATTTACACATCAGGTTTCTCTAAATTGCCCCTGTGTAAGAATTGAGACTGCAGCATTCTTGTGGTGCGGCTTGAAGACCGCTTGTATTCACAGCATGGGAAATTCAATGTAAGCCATACAGAAAAGATCATAAGCATAGCTGTGCACAGAGCAGCTTGAAAAGTGGTCTTTTCCACAGTAGGGAGCGGATTTTTCTCTATATTTGCCTGACCGCCATCTTGCCCTTTCTAATACACTTAGTCATCACGGTTTTAGAGGACCAGGCAATGTGATTCAGCAGTCTTCAGGCAAAACATAGCACAGATGTGTTTGGTCAGTCTGCTGGCTAATTGATAATATATCAGCTGACAGCCTGCGGGGAGCTGGCTGCAGATGTCTCTCGTTGAGAGCCCTGTAGCTGCAACGACCATTGTGAGTGCACTAAGCATCAAATTTTGCATTTTTGTAAAGAACTCTGATAAACTGATGGACATTTGAATATTCTGAAGTAAATATGCTAAACATATTCCTGACTATCAGATTTTATTATCAAAATCTGCAGTTGCCAGGGACTTGCTTTTTCATATACTCGTAGAAGGTATAGATGGAAAGAAGCAGCATAAGCTTTATTTGATAATATATATTTTTAATTGTTTGCACAAACCCTGGTAGGAAAGAACTCTGTGCAGCAACCTGACACACATTCTCATCTTTCTTTTTGATTGCAGACTTCCAAATAACCATTGGCAGGAGTAGCAGAACACAGCACAGTTCTATTGCCGTGACAATTACCTGTATGAAACCAGTTCTTTATGATAATATGTGCTCTACTGTAACAGACCCAGTCAGTTTGGTACAATGACTCTTCAGGGGATTTAACTTTTTATTATATTGAATCAAAAAGAAAGAAGCAATCTGACTGAATAGCTGAGACTGGAGCTAAAACATGTTTTATCCATTCATTTTTCAACAAGCTTTCAAGACTGTACTGCATTAAGTTTATTTTAGCTATCAAAAAAACTATCAAGATGTGTTACTCATTTTAAACAAATGTTCCCATCGTAGCGTCAGATTTACATGTTTTTCTGGCTCTGACTCAGATACTTCATGGGATCAAAGCGATAAAGTTCATTACACCAGAAAACTCACTTAGATCAACTTACAGTACTTCAATGAAAGTGAGTTTCCTTTGCTGGAACAACTTAAAGTACATGCATATATTTTGATGTTCCTAGTCACAGTCTTGTGATGCTCTCAGCCCAAATACCGTTCTTGGCTCCAGAGGCACAGAGAAGGTCGTGCAAATATTCCAAGGTTCTACCCATTAAACACAGGACACAACATTGAAAGTTGTAGCTTTAACAGAAACTGTAGTATTTAACACTTTACTAAGAGCCTGATGCATCATTCAGGAAGATTTTTACTGTTTTCAGTGGATTCATGATTTGTCAGCAGGCATACACAAGTTAGGTTGCATATTTAATGAACTACCAGCTTCTCCTACAGAATATTGTCCTACCGTCCAAACGGTGACATTCCTTTACACCTACTCCTCTCTTCACGAAAATGAAAGTAAGATCAGGTAAAGAATGATTTAAAATGTTTTTAATGGAAAATGCAGATCCACGCATCAGAACATTTTGTGAGAAGTCATCATTTACATAAATATTACAAAGGTTTGGGGGATGTGGAATGGCATGGCTGGTCAGAGGGAACAGGGTAAGCTGTGAACACACAGGGTCATATTCCCAAACACCCACATTTCTGGGGTTTGCCTCAGGTATCCAGGTATTGAAATGTTGCACCTTCTGAGCTGGATTTTTTTTTTTCTTCCCTTTAAATACTGGTTGAGCTTGAGGCCTTATTGAATTGCAAGACAAAATTGAATGTCAAACACTGCTGGGTCTTTTTTCCAAAACAGAATTCCTCTTTTCCAGCCACCCCTACCTAAGTGAGTAAAACTAATGACCTCATCTTTCATTTGCACAAGCTTTCTGATTTCATACCACATTATTTTGTTGGACAGTATTTCTTCCTGAGCTGATCCCTGTAGCTCACGATTAGGAGTCAACTGTGTTTTCAAATAGCAAAATATTTCTGCTAACAGTTGCTTAGCACAAATGGAGTCTATGATGCAGCTGAGTTATCCCCAAATTAGCTTTTTCCACCCCGTGGTCTTCAACCTCTGGAGGGAAATTTTCTTTGACACACCCATCTGCATGGAGCCCCTTTTATAATTGTGAGTTGGCAGGTATTTCCATTCTGTCCCAAAACTTCAATTCCTCATCCACAGATCCTACAGTAAATGGAGGAGATGAGGCAAAAACAGACTTGAAGCATGCAGACCGTTTCACGCCATGATTACAGATAATGACAATCTACTACTATATTGCCCGGACAAGTACTGCCAGCCTGTGTGACAGAAATGTGCTGACCTGTGCAAGGATAAGTTGAGTACTCAGCAAAACGGATTATTGCAGAGTTAGAAAGTGATGGGTTGAAGGCATGTGTTTCTATGGGTTCCCAAAGTGCTAACTGTGAATATTTGTAAATGATGCGTGGATAGTTTAGATCTAAGCCTAAGTGCTGCCTAAGTACCTACACAGTTTTGCTTACCAAATGGCTCTTAAAAATGACCACTGAAGACTTGCAGAGTTATGCTAAATGCAGAGCAGTAAAGCTGCATAATATTCTGTAGCACTTTGCTCTCCCTCTCCTTCCAAACCTATTTCTATGTCCCGCATTAGAACCAAGCCCCAGTGAGACTACCAAGGCATGAATCCTTGCCAACCAGGTCTTAGCACTTAAATCTAAGTCAATCTAACCAGGTCAAAGACTTAAATCCAGTCCCTCCACTCTCTTGCCTTTCACCATCTGAGGA
The DNA here is from genome assembly GCA_013398295.1 of Chionis minor. Lineage (NCBI taxonomy): Eukaryota > Metazoa > Chordata > Aves > Charadriiformes > Chionidae > Chionis > Chionis minor. Next base: position 127,430 of record VZSF01004285.1, read on the forward strand.
GAAAGATTCTCTTTGAAGACGAGGGCAAATATGAGAATCTCAGGATAACAGGTGATTTTGTGAAATTTTCACAATGTTGAGATGAAACCTTGCTTGAACACCCTTATGTGATTTCCCTACCATTAAACCAGAATCTGAACCTCAGCCAAGGTTCAGCCTTTAACTTGAAACCTAAACCCTGATTTAAAGCTGATCTTGACCCACATCTGGTCAACATCGTCTGAGTTTACATGCCAAAGAAACCTCTAGCTGGTTTTGCTCTTTTTACAGGTGATGCACTCCTGTTTGAAAGGTGAAGAAGAGAGTGTTTTCATTTTATTGTTATAGTAACTTACATTTATATAGCATTTTTTAATCCCAAAAATCCTAAAGTGCTTTAGAAACCATACAAAAGGACCTCTTAATCCACTTCTGAAATACAACACAGTGCAATACCATATAGCAGCTTAGGAGAGGATGCATGCCAGAAGTCTTTAATGACCACAAACAGATAGACCCTTGGTTTTAAGTTTCACTCAAAACGCAGTAGCTCCATCAGCACAGTCTCTTAAACTCTCGACTGGGTCGGCAGTTCAATTCCCATTCCAAAGAGAGATTGCCACCTACTAAATCATGGACGCCACTCATGACAGCACCAAAACATTCCTTGGAGCCCTTCTGCTCAAGCCTTTGCTGTCTGCAAATCCACTCCAACCTGTGAGGTGCAACATGCTTATGCTGGAAAGTGTAAGAAAGGGTGGTAAAGAGGAGAATGGTACCAGAGAACACTTTCCACCAAATCTACACTTTCTTCTTGAGAAAACACAATCAACCTGTCAGACCTTCTTTTAGTTCTTGTTTGTAAAAACCACATAAAGGAACTTGCTTAAAACATACCACTGAGGCATGGAAGTCGAGCGATTAACACATAAGGCTTAATCAATAAATTACATTAATTCATGTATTGATCGCATAATCTATTTTAAAAATGAATATAACAGCCCCTCTGGTAATATAAAACAAAAAAAGTATACATTTTAAATGGTACCTGAATTATTCCTCTCCCCAGAAATCCTAGACTCATCCAATAATTGACAATTCACAGAGGCTGTCTATTTATCATAGAGTACAATAGCAAAAAAATAAATTTCTGGATCAACCTGAATATTTTGATAACAAATTAATTTTTCACACTGTAATAAAACTCAGATTTAGGTCCTTAATATTTTTTAATTACCAGTCAATCTTTTAAAAATATTGAGAGATGAAAAAGAATCCTTATGATATTTATATGGCTTATATCTATACAAGTCCCACCAAGTAAGAGCAAAAAGTGAAAAAAAGAATTGTTGTAAGGGCAGATGAGGAGACCAGCAAACAAGGCCAAAGTATGTTTCAAAGGACAGGGCTTGCAGTTGCTAGAGCTGAAGGCTAAGTTTTTCAAGACTGACTAGCAAGTTAGGAGGTCTCATTTTTTACAAGTCCAACTAGATACATCTCTGATTTTGACCAGAGGCCTTGAATTTGGCACTCCAAATTGCAAATGCTATTTGAATGTTTTATCTGGAAAGTGAAATAAATGGCAGGAAAGAATGAATGATTTCTGTGGCTGGTATTTATGATTAGAAAGTGGAAGGAGCAGACAAAACTGAATGTTTGTTGCAAGTTTTAAACTCAGCCATTTTAATTTCCCAAGTCGAAGGCCATAAACAGATACAGGAATTGGGTCTACTTGCATGAATCTGGAAAGCTACGACCAGTATATCAGGCTAAGGCAGCGGCAGAGGATGAGTCTCAAGTGATAAGCAGGAGTAATACTGGGATGCAAGAGCTAATGAATTGAGTCTCATTTAATTCCCTTCAACTTGATCATATACTTTTCCTGTAAAGTAATTTCTGAAGAGCTTAGCTTGGCTCAGAAAAATTAAGAATCCTGCACTAAAATAGGAGGAAGACCATCAAGTCAGCTTTTTCCTTCGTAAAGTATGCAAAACCTTACTGTACAATTAAGGTATATAATCCAATTACTAAAATATGTAAAATTGAAATAACAAACATGTAGTTTGATTAGACAAGGATATAAAAGCTGTGGTAGTAAAGTCAACATTTGAATCAATCAAGTTTATGAAAATTAAACTAGCAGAGCATGCATATATTACTTAAGCATGCAAGCATTACTAAAGTATTCCACATTTATTAGGGAAAATAGTGGAAGTTTTGTTTTCATCTAGAATGTTGTCACATATAGGCATGGCCTCTGTCACCTCTTTAGTGCTAAACAAGAGGAGCTTATCCTGCTTAGCGGCAAATGACTTTTCAGTAATTTTCATTGTTTACCATTTCCCACCTAGGAAACTTTCAGGACATAGTTTTGGGTGCTGCAATGTATTAAAATAATGATAATTTTACCCACAGAAACAATGACTAGCATTTTTGCACTCAAAAAGTGCAAAAGAAGGTCCATCATGCAGGACTGCCAGGCTGCCGAACTCGTGCTAAACACAGAAAAGTTGTTTCTGAGCTATGAATGCCTGTTTCTATGAGAGAACCTTTCTAAGTGAAGCTGCTCGGGTTCCTGAGCTTTCTCAGGTTTTGGACCACATTCTCTATTGGTTGCAATGGAGAAAGGAAACACAAAACCAAAATGTCATGTTAGTCTTTGTATTCCATTCAGAAATACATCTATTTTGAATCTGAATGCACCAAAACAGATGGAGTGTGGATAATTTTCCCCTGTGTGTTCACATTTCTATCACAAGATTGTTTCATATACACAAAAGCAAAGGGTCATATATTATGCAAATGGCAATAAGAAGAAATGCAGTATCAAGTTTGAGAACCCATCATGTGTAACAACACCTTGAGGGCCACTGTCAATTGCTAAAAGAAAAAAAGGTGGCTGCTGCCTGGGGATGCATGTCTGCCCTATTTATGGCCCTTCTGCTTCCTTTATTATCCCAAATTGACACATTTTCCTTGATCTCTTTCTCTTGCTCCAGAGATCCATTCAAAGGTTATTTTCCCAATGAGGAAGCAAAGCTTTAGGCAGATTTGTTATCCTGAGTTTAGCAACTGTAAGGCTAATTCATCCCTCTACTTGGAGGGGAGATATCTGCTCATCTGCTGACCACCTCAGTCTTTTTTTCAACCCTTCCTTGTGGCCTTTGGCAACAGATTGGTGTCTCCTGTCTTCCTATCAGGGAAGTTAGGTTATCTCCTCTAAACTCTGACCACCGATCTCCAATTGCTTGAGGGTCTAAAACTGTTAAAAGAGACGTGTTTTGTTGTTGTTGGTTTTTTCTTTCTTTCTTTCTTTTTTTTTTTTTCCTTTTCTTTCTTCTTAGTAGCTGCTATTAGCCTTACCCTCATGTTTCAGTGAGTTTTCTCCCATCGGGGAAACTGCCTGCTGCAGGGTGCTTTGTTGCTTTCATAAATCTCTAATTAGGTCCCTATCTGATTTAACAAGAAGTCAATCCTGTCCCCAGTCATCTTGAAAGCTTTACAAATCTTTGCTTTTTGAAGATCCCAGTGAGAAAACAGCCTCCTCCCTATCCCACAACCAATCTTTTCTACTTGCTTTGAAGCTATTTCCTATACCCTAACCTCGTGTCTAAATAAAACTAGAGCAATTAAATAGGAAAACATTGTAACATACATTTCTATGCTCAAAGGATGTCTGTCGAATGGTTAGGAATAGTTCCTGACTGAGGATAAGGCCCTTTACCGGCAAAACCAGGGTTCATTAAAATAGGTGCAACTCCACAATGCTTTAGCAATATCAAGATATGATTTGAATTTCAGAACCTTTTGGGGTTTGTTGGGAATTTTTTGTGTTTTGTTTGTTTGTGGGGGTTTTTTTGTTTTGTTTTTGTTTGGTTTTGTGTGGGATTTTTTTTTTTTTTAAATAAGGTTGATTTACTTAAGTATTGCCCAGTAACCACAATTCTAGTCTTCACAAAAGAGGGCCACCGGTGGAATTCTTTAACATTTTCTCCACTGAAAATTTGATTGCTCCTTGCTTAGCAGATAGAGGAGGAAAATGGAATAAGCAGCTGTTGGAAATACAGTCTGGAAATTGAGACCCGTTGAACACAAGCATTGATTGTGGGTTTCAGTTCCCCCCCGGGCTTTTAAAAGGAAATTTAACATTTCCAGAATCTGAAGAGGTTATTTCTGTACATAGAAGTGGCATTAAGAATAAGCAGTTTCACTGATAGCAAATGTTGAAATAGTCATAGGCATGTTACCAGCTTTCACAACTTACATGACCACTTCTTTTGTGGCTTTTGTCCCCAAGGGAAGCCCATCTTAACCCAGTGGTTGCCAGTAAGGCCCACCTTTCTCTGCAGTTTTCAGCTCAAATGCCAGGGACCTGAAGAGATTAATACATCTTTCCTGAAGTCACATAGAGCATCTTGTGAGAAGTGCTGAGTGCCCTCAATTCACAGGATCAGGCCAGTAGAAAACCAGAAAAATGTGTACAAACCAGCAAGAGTGCAGGGGAGCAGACTGGAGAAATGTCACGGTGTGCTTTCCTTGTTGTCACCCTCTTCTCTCCACATCCATCACTTCCTGCTGTCTGCGACAGGATGTGGAGCTATATGGTCAGACCTGAACTGGTGCTTTTCTATTCTTTCAGAAGACTACAGTTCAAAGAGAACTATTTTGCATAAATTGTTTCACTGCCATTATATGAGCAGACATTCACATAGGAAATAAATCACAGCATTTATTAACAGCCATAATTCCATGAGGTGCAAGCTTTGAATTTTTAAACATTTCTTCTCGGAGAATTCTACAAGCATTGTTGAGTCCAAACAGGGAGGACGGAAGAACTGGGGACACAGCTGAGTACATAACTCATGTCAATAAGAACTTCAGTTCTTGACATCAGTGAGAAGATAGACCCAGAAATAACTTTTATTGCTATGACATAGCAGTAAGTGTCAAAATCTATCAGGAATGCACCTGTATCTCACATTCAGCTATCACTGGGTATTAGTACCACAAATCATTAGTACAAAAATCTAAAAAACCCACCCCAAATCCTAAAGGACAAATGTATTGAACAGTAATTACTGCATCTTTACAAGGCCGGAGTCTGTTTAATCTTGAATGCAAAGAAGACAAAGATCCAAAGATGCTGTCACGCAGCCTGTAGTGATCCTGACTGTGAAACACGTTAGCTGTGTGACTGAGCTGGAGTATGTTAAAAGCGTTCCCAAGGATGAATTTGCCACTTTTCCTTGTGAACTGTTCAATGATTAATTACCGTCGCTGTCGACAAACAGCACTTTTATTTCCCTCACTTGAATTTTTCAGGCTTCAGTGTCGAATGCAGGGAGCGAATGAGCTTGCATCTCTGCTGCGCTAAAGGGCTGGCCAGTCTTGGATGTGTTCTCCCATCATAACCAGGTCTGTTCTTGAACTCCTCTTCGGAAAGCCAGCTGACTCGTCCTTCCTCAGCATTGCTCTTCAGGTACATTTTCCACACACCAAGACGGCGTTTGTGCAGCAGGATGCCACTGGCATGGTTCGGCCGGGCAGGGTTGGAGAGACAGGTGCCTTTGGCCAATGTAGCAGCACTGGCAGAAGCTCCAGAGTAGGTGACGTTCCTGCAGCAAAGTTACACTTCGGCTGGTGTAATCTGTTTATAGCTGTCCAAAACATGACTTTGCCTGTCACAGTGCACGCATGTGATGAGTACTTTCCAGGTCGTAGTTTTTCACAGAATCACAGAAAGTTAAAGGGTGGGAGGGACCTCTAGAGATCATCTGGTCCAACCCTCCTGCCAGAGCAGGTCCACCTACAGCAGGTTGCACAGGATGGCGTCCAGGCGGGTTTGGAATGTCTCCAGACTTGGAGACTCCACCACCTCTCTGGGCAGCCTGTTCCAGTGCTCTGCCACCCTCAAAGGAAAGAAGTTTCTCCTCATGTTGAGATGGAACTTCCTATATTCGATTTTATACCCATTGCCCCTTGTCCTATCACTGGGTACCACTGAAAAAAGATTGGCCCCCTCCTCCTGGCACCAAACCTTTAAGTATTTGTAGACATTTATGAGATCCCCCCTCAGTCTTCTCTTCTCCAGACTAAAAAGACCCAACTCCCTCAGCCTTTCCTCATAAGAAAGATGCTCCAGCCCCCTAATCATTTTTGCTGGTATCACTAACACGCACCCTGTGCAGCTGGTCAAAACACTCCTGGAACTTTATCCAGGATCACATCCAGCTTTCTAATGCATGCATATCTCTAAATATCAAAGCTAGCCACCTTATCCTGAAAGTAACACTGGGACACCACCAGGGCTAAGGAGGAGCATTAGGATATTGATGTGCAAATGAGCAGATTGGCTGAAATCTCAGGTTAACTCTAATTTAGAAGCTACTTGGTAGAGAAATTGTCAGACACAGCAGGTCACTTCTTTGGAGCTCGGTTTTGCATGTCAATACACAGCATGCTCCCTCCTTAAAGGTGAATGCTAACCGAAGAGGGAACATAAGGTAGCAAGGGGCTCTTTGGAGGACAGTCTTTATGAGAACGGAGATTTAGGTTTTGGGGTTATAAGGTAAGTGAGTAAAGACTCTGGCGAATTCCTACATATTGAACATGTAGACTAAATGTGTAATAAAACCGAGATTTGTCACCTGGCACCGCTTTGGAAGCGCATCAAGTGTATTGCAAGGGGCTCACTCATGTGCAAGTCATCCTTTTGATCTAAATCAGAAGGAACATGGTATAAAACCAGCTTATCAGCACACTAAAGGCTCAGGAATCCTGTGGAAAAATCTGCAGACACATTCACGCATTATAGCAATACTGATGTTGTGTGTGACAGTGATGAGCTATAAAGCTTGTATAAAGGTGGAAGGATACCCCCATTTGTGACCCCACAAATAAAAACTCTATGAATGCTCAAAGAAAACAAGCAATCTATTAAAGTATATTTGATCTGTTAAAAACTTGCATTCCACATCAAGGTAATAACAGAAAACAGTGACATTTCTGCTGCCTCGCTCTTATCTCCTGTTAGGTACATTGTATTATTTTCAAGCAGTGACAAACAAAATTGAATATTTCTCAAAAGGTCACATCTATCACAGTTGTTATTTTCTCATTTGTTTCTGTGTATTAGAGTCTTGTTATTTAATTCTATTTTACCTGTTCAACGAAGTAAATCGCTCCTCTTCTGGATAGAAACCAAATGTTATTTATAGAGTTGAGTGAATATTTTGCAGCAAATAGCTTATCCAGTCAATTCAAATTTTCCTTCTGTTCATTATTTGTTTATGATCAGCTTGCTATTTGCTATCTCAAATTAGGGATAGTAGTTCAGCCTAGATCAATGGAAAATTTAGGCTGCCGCGTGCAAAATCGTTGTACTTCATCAAGTTACAGCAAATTAAATTATTGCCAGTTGAATTCTAAGTATATTCTTCTGCCCATTAGCAGAAAAGCCTTCAAATAGGACATAGCCACTACACTCAGGGTGCCCTGGCAAAGTTCTCCTTTCACCTTGATTATGACTATCATGGCTCTCAGGGCCACCCCACAAAAGGAAACAGATAAATTTGTAGCACCCAGTACAGTATTAGACATACATTCTTTCCCATGGTAAAAAGCATTAACTTAACAGTTAAAGCCACTGCATGCTAGGAAGAATTTCTGACTTAGACCCTAAGCTGTTTTCACTGTGGCTCTTTTTACGCAGATGGTTTGGCCACTGGAACAGCTTTCACCTGAAGCCTGCTTTTTGTTGTTTCTGGTTATAGCATGAATAGAACAAGAAAATCTGATTTTAGAAAGGCTAGTTTAGTCTTTCACTGAGGACTTGGGGATCTCTCCAGTTGTGCAGACTTTGTGGGCAGAACGCTACAGTGAAGCCACAGGTTTCTAACCTCACCTCAAGGTAGAGGAGCGTGAATCCATGTCATTGCAGACCAGCGTGCTTAGGAGTCTGTGGGAAACACCTTGATAGAGGATGCGCGGAGACCCCAGGCTCAGTCCTTGTTCTGCCCTAGAGAAGCTCTGCCCTTGGGAATTACGCTAACATGTGCTTTTGTACATGGTAAAAAACATACTGGAAAGAGTCCAAAAAAGGGCCATGAAGGTGATGAAGGGACTGGAGCATTTCTCCCGTGAAGAAAGGCTGAGTGAGCTGGCACTGTTCAACATGGACCGGAGGCTGAATGAGAATTTTACCAATGTGCTTAAATACATGAAGGGAGGGTGCAAAGGGCATGGAGCTTCTGGGCTCTTTTCAGTGGAGCCCAGAGACGGGACCAGAGGCAGTGGGCACAAACTGACACACAGGAGGCTCTGTCTGAATATCAGGAAACACTTTTTTGTTGAGCACAGGCACAGGTTGCCCAGGGATTGGAGTCTCCGTCCTTGGAGATATTCAAAAGCCGTCTGGACATGGTCCTGGGCAACAGGTTCTAGGTGGCTCTGACTGAGCAGTGGGGATTGGACCAGATGACCGCCGGAGGTCCCTTCCAGCCTCAACCATTCTGGGATTCTGTGATTTTTCCACACACCTGAGGCCACAGGGATGACAGAACGCTACTCAGCATAGTGGTGGCTGCAACTTTCAGCAATGGGTTGTCCTTGCTTACCTTTTCATCTACGAACATCTTAAATAGACCAGATTCCTAACTGTGACCCTGTAATTCCTGACTTCTAGCTATTTAATATTTGTCTACCTTTCAACAACAAATTTGTTGATCTCAACTCAACTTTCAAGTCCAGATAATTTGGCCCTCTTCATTTTTGAGAGATCCTGTCATATAGTAATACAATTCAGAAGTCAGCTACACTCTTCATATTCACTATTTCTTGCAAAATTATTTGGTTTAACGACACAATCTGATTTTTATAAAACACCTGACACTTTCTGTAACTGAAGAGCCACGTTCCATTCTGAATTGTGCCAGAAAAAATAGCATGGGAGAAAATAAGTAAATGGTAAAATTTCCATTGACTCCAGATGTACTCAAATTTTTTAACTTGCTCGTGGCACAACTCAAGTTGAAGATGGAAATAAAGATGTATACATGCATCAAAAATATTTGCTGCAGTTTTTCTCCTTCATATTCAGAAAAGTACAATACTTCCCAGGGCAACCATACAGCACAGCTGATGAATATGCCTAATGCCGTGATAATTTTTCCCATAGAGGTAAGGAAGTCCATGGGAAGCAGAATTATTTTCAATATCATATGCTTTTTAGTAAATAGTTTGGCAATATTCTTTTAGTACAATACAATTTGTTAGCCTTTATGGCATGCTGTAAATTAATAAGACCTACACACTGATTTTTATTACATTAGGTAGAAAGATCACAGCCTTCTCAATGTAACTGAGCAACTGTAAATTACTGTTAACAACTACATGAGAGAGAAGGAAGTGGAAAAGTCACCTCCGCATTGATGATTGTTTCCTATTCTTCTTTTGTGGGTTTTGGGAAGGGAAGTTTTCAAATAAAAAAAATGAAGGGGAGACTAATGGGTTGGAAACCCTATATCTCTACTAGGGCTACCCAGGACTTTGTAGCTCACCATCAAAGGAATTCCTTACAACCAGCAGGATTGTCAGCCATTATGTTGTTAAAAATACATTTTTCATGAATGCAAATGCATTTTGAAATCTTTTAAAATTGAGGGTCATAAAAACAAGCCCCCACAGAGAACAGTTTTTAAATCAAGTTAATATATCTTGTTTCCACAATAATAACCTGGTTAGCTCCATAAGAATACAAAGCTAACTGAGTGTTGCAACTCCTGTATCAGAAAAACAACTGTTTAGGCCAGTATGAGTACGCTTCCCAGAGCGAGCCTTTACAATATGCGGAATATGGTCACAGACATGACATTTCACTAAACGAAGATACATTTCAGTGGGGATTTTGCTTCAGATGACATAAAGAGAATCCCTGTGAAAGTCCACGAATGTGCCTGGATACAAAACTCAGTGTCAGTAAGAAGAGGATCAGCTCCACACTGCTGGAAGGCTAAGGCTTGAAATCTCACACGGACCTGATGTAGCACAGGTAGTTCTCAAATGTTAAAAACCAGAAGTTTACAGGAGCAGTGAAAAATTAGCTCCTCTGAAAGGATGTATGGGATCTGTCTACACCAGCAGGAAGCAGAAATGTAGGAGCAAATCTGGAAAGCAACACAGGTGGTTTTGTGGAGCCAGTACCCGTGCAATACGTATTTTATATCTGGAGCTTTCTCCAGACCAGCTGCAGCCTGGACCTATGCACGGAAGGCCCATGAGCAAGTCAAAGTGCCTGAGACAGACCTGGAGCACCACCATCCTGCTCCATTGCTTCATCCAAAAGAAACCCGGTTCGTGTGCCCTGGAATCACTCTGCAACATGAATCAAAGTATGGTAAATGTGTATGGTCAGAACATATTCTGCAAAGCCAGTTCCTGCTCCGGACTACATCCCTGGCTTAGACGGAGCCTTAGAGGCTAATATTGATGCAGCTGTTTTTGAAGGAAAAGTGAGAGGAGACTTGATGATCACTTAGTCAAAAAGCCAATTGAGGGAGCAGGAGCAAGGTACAAGATGTGAAAACAAGAGTGAATGTGATGTGATGACATAAAATCCAAACTCTTTAGTGCTTTGAACTGTGTCTATTCCCACTCTTGCAACTGACTACACAGCATGTGTAACACCTGTGTGAGCATTAAGAGTTGCAAAGGTACAAGTGAAAAAAAGTGTGGTTCAAATGGAGCAGGAGAGCCAAGGGAGACAAAACATGCTAACAAGGAAAAAGAAAGGAAAAGAAAACTGTATCGATGGCTGGGGTAGCATCACATGGTGCTTTTCGGGATGAGAATGATGTGTCTCTGTGGATAGTGTTTTAGGTCAGAGAAAGACATGCAGATGTGCGATGGAAGAAGCGAGGAGACCACACGACAGACTGGCTACCGGAGGAGGCAAGTGTGTGATGCTTTTTACAGACTGTGATCTGGAGACAACAAGCAAAGGAAAACAGTCAGAGAGGGAAAACTGAGAACCAGCAGCAAGAGAATAAATAGAAAAGTTGGGTTTATACAGACTAAACTGAAGAGGTTTCTTTGTCCACCTTGGAGGTGACATGAAGCAGTATGAGCAGCTACAGAAACCTACGAAGCGGCTGAAGACAGAAGAGGGTTCCAGAAAGCTCAGCAGGATGCAGATGCTTGGCAAGTGCTGGACATGTGGGACAGCTGATGTGGGAAGACATGCGGGTCCCTGAGCTGCCCTGGGTTGGACTCTGGTGGTTGGTGGGAGTTGGGCTGGCAGGAAAGGAGGCAGCAGCTGCAGAGCTCAGAGTTTGGGCACATCTTGGATCGTAACTTTGTTCCATCAGGTTCCGCTCTCTACTCGCAGCCATACTCAGCACCCAGGCATTCAGAAAAACAAGAATAGATGTGGTGTGAAGCAGCTAGCGACAAAATAATTTTCTGCCTGCTATTTATATCCTTAAGCATTATATTTTATTATGGCTTATTGGATAGCTATGTATTTTACCAAGCCCTTTAAAATAATTCCGAGAATTTGACGCACAGGTTTCCAAGAAGAGAGCAAAGAATTCCAAAAGGTGTTTTACATGCTGTGAAATTGCAGGTTCTTTCCTTTGTTCTAAATTTACTAGTAATTAATTTCCTCTAGCAATCCCATATTTGAATCTTGGCACTATAAAACTGAGGGGCTGAGCACTAGCCTTCAAAGGCAGATGGCTGATGGGCTAATGCAGAGTGCCCTGTAATAATGTAGATTTTATTTTTTGAGGAAGTGTTTGGGTAATGTTCTTATCATAGTCTAAGTGAAAAACTAGCGTCTGGCTGATGAAATAAATGAAAACTAAGGGAAGAGCTTCTAACTATATTTAGTCTGTCCACGTAAATGATACGTATTTTCCTCAGTCCAGCCTTCTGCTCTGTGTTTTCAGGCACAAAGACACTAACCTAAGTTTATTTTTCAAGCAAAGGGGGACACAAAATGGAAATAGTGTAAGCAGTGAAAAAACAGATTGATAACATTTTTCACTGCTACTAGGGTAAGGCAGAACTACACGATTAACTTTCCTCTGTCTAACACCAGTATTCTGTTTTAAAACACATGTACCTATGTTATACTCTTATTTGTATACCTGTCACCCCAAAGTTTGTGGGATCATTAATATAGAAAGAATCTAGTCTATCACTTTAAAGACCTTTCCAGCTGCAGCAGGTTTGTACAGAAACTGCTCACACTGGTTTCAGCAATACTTTGTGGTTTTTTTCCCCCTTTTGATATTTTTGTTTCCCCATCAGAAAAAGTTGCAGTTTTGCTGCTTTCTTGATTCAGAAGAATAGCAAACCGTTGGCCAGGCTGAAATCAGCTGAGAAGCAATATGCACTTTTTAACACGCAAAAGACACTGAAGTACTGTAGCTCTTCTATACTTGAGGGTGAATCTCACCATCTGCTATGTTTGTGGTTAAGACTGACCTCCCTTTGTATTAGACAAAAGCAATTGTAGGGATCAAAAGAAGTTTAAACAGGGAAAAATGTAAGTGCCAAATTTGCAGGCTGCACACAATTTCTGCACGCAAACCAGCAAGCATCCACAAGGCATTTATTTTTATTCTAAGGCGATGAGTATTTTACAGCCTAGTGAAATCCTCTTCAGTGAACGCTTCAGCTCTGGGATTCTTCTTCCACAGACACCCGTGTCTGTTTCCCAATCCTCTCCCATGTACACTCTTTATCCAAGCAAGAATGAAAGCCATCAATGAGCAGAGAGAAGTAACTTTTTTCCAAATTTCTGAGTATGAGCTGATTTGTCTAATTCCCCCACTCCAGCACTAAAGAGGCTCAGCAAACGTGCCAGACTGCCAGTCACCAATTGCCTATTAACATCTCTGTTAAGAGGAAAGGCACTATTTGCAAACCAGGATCCTGCCCCTTCTTACAAAGCAATTTTCTACTGAGATTTCTAACGAAAAGGAACCCAGTAGCTTTCCTGCAAGTAAACAGCTTGTTAAGCCTGGAAGTAGGGTTTGTGTGCAAAGACTGTCCTATGCAAATCAGAGCTGATGAGCACTTAACTAATCTGTTTACAGACCAGAGCTGCTGGGCAGGCCTCAGCGATTTTCTATCAAAGCAAAGACCCATTCTTTATGGGCATCTGGTTGTCCCTGAATTGGTAGTTTAAGCATATACCCTTGCTTCAAAGAAAGATCAAAGGCTTTATTACTTCTAAATGAGTGCATTATTTCCACTTACTACTTTCTTGTTTGCAATGTGTTATTAACAGCACCGTGGCAGGGTTAGCTTAAGACTAGAGTTTCTCATAGATTCCTGAATGTGGTTTTAGATGTTATATGTAGCCTATAACATACAGGCTGCTGCATTGATGGAGAAGGAAGCAAAATATTAGCAAACACATTAGAACATCCATTTGTGGAAAACGGATTAAAAAAAACCCCAAAACAAACAACAAACAACAAAGCAAACCAGCTATATGAAAATGGTTATTTTTCATTTTTCCTGTAAATGTAAACAATGAGTCTGTTTCAAAATGACAGCCACAGGTCAGCGGACAGAGCCAGTTTTGGCTCCTCTCCATATGAAAAGAAACACACATCGCTCCCGCTCTCAGAAAAAGCTGAGATACCGCAGTCATGAAGTAGCACAACGACCAGTTCAATGAACAAATTCCTATTACCCCATAAATGCCTGCCATCCCCATCCTTTTGGCTTACTGTTTATAGCTCCGTTTACTTATTAAGTCTGGAAGAAACAAGGGAGACACATTCATTATGTGCTTTCTGGCACTATTGGGAGCACATGGAAAGCAAGTAAGACCTAACTTCTTATTTGCAGGCACACTGAAGGCCTACAGTTTGCTCAGGCACAGCACGAGGAAAAGGAATTTTTGGGAGGAAGCGCAGAAGTAGATTCCAGGCAGCCAGGGCCAAGGCAGACAAAGCTGCCAAAACTAGAGCCACAAGCGGCCCCAGGGAGAGTTTGGAGAGGCTGGTGTGATGTTTATTGCTCAGACGGGGAGCTGGGTGGTGCGACGCGGGACAGGAACTGCATTCTGCTGGCTGTGACTGCAGCGGTGGTGTCTAAAGATGTCTGTGGACTCAGTGTCTCCTCCGTCTTTATCATGGCGCTGCAGGGAGACGACTGCGGTTCCCTTATCTGTTTTACAATGAACCACCTCCCCCTGACAAGGCCTAGCAGGTCACACCGCACGAGACGCTGCCTACGTCCCCTCTTTTATTGAACACAGACCTCATTTGCATCTGCATCCCATAAGCTAACACGGTTATCTATCCAGGGACAAGCAGAGGAGAAAAGTCACAGTAATAAGTGCGGACAGGATCCAACGGCTTTCCAGTGAGAGCAATGTGTTGGCATTAGGTCCTGTGACCTACCGATCTCCATTTGCTTACCAGTGTTTTCCTCTCCTTCTCCTAGCAGAGACCAGAAATTGGCTATTTTTGAGCATGAACAGCAACTGTAGCTCTAACACAGTTAAACGCAGGAAAAAACAACCAACTGACATACTGTGGGCTCTTGATGCCATGCAATAGATAGGTTCAAACAAGGTAGAGCTTGTCTTAAAACCTTGTATATAGAAATGCAGAGGAATCCAAGCGTGTCTTAAACCCGTGTGTCTGAAGCTCCGGCTTCAATCACCTGTAAGTGACTGAAGTTAAGTCTCTTTTGTGGCCAGCAGACTGACGGCTGCGTGACACAACTACACAACACCAAGGGGACCTGTCCTAGGCATTGTACAAACAGAAGAAGTAAAAACAGGGCACAGGCTGCCAAAATGATGCTGTAAAACAGCCAAGAGCTGCAACATCGAACCCGTTACGCTCCTAAGTACTGGTCATTGAAAGCTTCCAGGCTCTATAGCCTTGGAATCACGTGCGTGACGACTGGAAAGAAAAAATTACCTACTATTGCTAGCCACGAACTTGCTGGTTTAGGTACTGGAAACAGGCTGTTGACGCAGCACTGCTCTCCCAGTATTTGCCCAGCTTCCCAGGGAAGCCTCTGGGACTAGAGAGGTGCAGATATGCAAACAAGCTAGCTTACAGCTGGCTCAGGTATGCCTGCAACCGGTGATTACAGCCCAGTTAACACCGGTAAATCATTTGCAAGAAAGCTCTCAGAACAAAGTAGGCAGCTCCGAGATTGTAAGAACTAATCTTTAAGTTCCTTTCCACATTACTTGCTTCCCAGCGGCTGTTGGTGCTCTAAGTCGCCTGCATAAACCCAAGCAAATTTCGTCATGTGGCTCAAGCTGGAACACAGACAGCAGCAACACTTGATTCTGGCCAAATAAACCTTACAGCTGACCACATTTGAAGGCTCTTACTTTTCTTTTACTTCTCTGGTCTCTCCTTTGAATTTCAAGATGACAAAATGCAATTAATTTCTCTTCTAAAAATACTGTAAGGACTGAAATGTATGATAACAGTATTTGCATTTCGTTCCAGGGTAGCTGCATTTCAGGTACGGGCAAACTTAGCTTTTTATCAGTTGTATTTCCATTGTTTTTGTCTGGTGCTCCAAGTCTTTTTGAAATCAGTGAATTTCAGAAAACATATGTTAGCACATTTATTATCTCCATATATAGCATTTACTTTACCTAACAGAACACTGTCATCACCAATGGAGGCTGAGTAAAACTAAATGAAGAAACAGACTGAATTATCTCTGACCTCAAATGAAAATCCAGACCTCTTTTCATGGTGAAGGTCAAAAGGAAGTGTTGGGTGTAAACACAGAAAGAGCCAGGAGGCTTTTAATTACGCAGTAGTTATTATGAGACATTTAGTACTTCAGAAAGGTTTATCCACCTGTTTCAATTTACCCCAAGTGCTCACAATCCATGATGAATGCCAAAACCAAAAAAAAAAAAAAATCACTGCCATATGGATGCCTAGTTCCACGTCACATATCTATTGAACATGCCAACCATAAAAGTACTCAATTTCTGTCCACCTAAAAAAACTCTGTAACTCTTGCTATTATTCTTATTGGAAAAAAATTAATGTGTAACTGTGCCAGCTGGCAGGATGGGTTGTGACAAATCATATATCGAAAGCAACAAATCTTAAAAATACTGGCAGCCATTAAGGAGCACACATCCATTATGCTGTTGCACAGAATGGCAAAGGCATCCTTGCTATCAGAAGCTCAAGCTTTTCAAACGTACCTTTTATTCTAATTTGCAGACTTTGAGATAAACTTCTCCCGCTACTGAAATACAATTTTTCAATTTTGCAAGGCTTGCAGTAAAAGTTCTAAGAACTTAGTACGGAAGTCAATAAAAAGGCTTCCCATTTTGAAGCTGCCTAACATTAAGGGGGTCTTATCAAACCTCAAGTCTAAAATATTGCAGAGGACCCTAGCTCTACATGTTGCGCAGCAAGAAAACACAACAGAGGTTTCTAAACTGCACCGAAGTTTCCACGACTTACTAGACAGCCCTGTAAAGGCAAGCCGTATTCTCAACCTCTCTTGAGAAAAGCTGAATTACATCTATTTTTATATGAATGAAGACAATGATGATGATATATAAAGACAAATCAAAAGCAACAAGTATCACTACCGATGAAGTTAGTACCCTCAGAATCGTGCCTGGGTAGTTTTGGTCTTGCTGGTGGACTACAAGCATAGGAAGACGTCTGTTGCCTAAGTAGCCCTTGTATGATGGTAGCCCTTCTCTGCTTGCTCCAGGGGCAGCCCCAGTCTTTCTGTTCCATAAACCATTTAATACATCTTCTTGTGGCAAAGAGCCGTAAGATTTAAACAGCTGAAAAGATGGGTAGCTCTGTTTTCAGGCAGGAAGGCACAGCAGCTATTCTGTTCCCCTCAGCACCTCTCTCATCCGCTGTGGGACGATGCTGGGATGGAGGCTGGCAACACCACTTTGGGCAGCTCCTGCCGGCTCTGTCCTCTCACAGCCACCGCCCCAACTTCTCATAATCCTGATGCCAGCAATGTGGCACAATCCCTACCTGAAGGATGTGCTTGAGCTTCTCCAGAGCCGCATCTTGGCCACATCTGCACTGGAATCACGTGGGCATTCAACACACACTGTGAAATCTTGGCAGTATTGTACCGAATGGCAAAATTCCCATTGATTAAAGCAGAGCCAGAATACCACGTATAATACTTTTACTTGGTCAGAATACCTCCTCTTCCTCCTGAGGCTTGTAAGAGCCATAAATAAAGTTAAAGCAATATAGTACTCAGCAGTTTTAATAGAAGGCCTCCTCTGTTAAACGACCACCAAAAATAGTTGCTTAAGACGGGTTATACTGAATCATAAATGAGAGAAGGCTGCTTAGAATTTTTTTTTTAAAACCATCACTACTTTTATTGGTTGTCAATGTTTTCCTGTTAGTCAATAAATGCATTTGATACAGGAGAGTTTCCAAAGTAAGCATGATGGGAGGGCTAGTTTAACATTCAAACTAATTTAAAAAGAAGTTACCTCAAGTTTCCCTTTGGGACATTCACAAAATAAGCAGTTAATTTGTTGCACCTAATTTGTGTGTATGTACTGGGAGGTAATTAGTGTAGAAATTCGACCAATTTTACAATCTTTCTGTTCAGCTCAACAAATTACTGTTTTCAACACCTGTTTCTGGCAATGACAATAGTTTTAGTACTTGCTTAATTTCCATAGACCAGAAGTATACCCCATGCAGAGCAAAAGATACATTACATACATATGCACAGGCAGAATAGCTGTAGCTAGCATGAACACCACCACCATTATATGTATCCAGTCACACAATATTCCCCTGCAGAATTAGGAAAAAAATGTGTATTCTAATACAAATTGTATTGCTGGCTTCAGGTATTGGACATCATTAAAGGTTTCAAGGCACTTGCCATAATAAGACTTATTTAAAAAGTTGTTTCTAACTTTGCCAAACTAACTGCTTGTTCTAAAATTTTACATGCTGGCTGTCTGCCCTGAAGCTAGGGGTTTTTTTGGGTTTTTTTGTTTTCTTTTTAATTTCAGCCAACATCCTCCTCCAAGAAGGAGACCACAGAACATTTTGTTGGTTTGCCAAAATAGCATTCTGGCAGCTGTTACTCCAACTTGAGCACCCTATGCTTTGGAGTAGGAATTTAAAATTTGTTCAGAGGTTACGGGGGAGGAGAAACGAACCTCAGGAAGCCTAAGCTACAAGCCTTGGGGAGAAACATAAAAATAACAATGAAGCTTCCACATGCTGAACAGAGACTTTATGATTTCAGAAGCTAAAACATTCAAGGAGTGTGTCTCACTGAGCATATTCTCTTTCCTCACGGCTCCCAACATTTATGTGTGCACATAATGTCTTCA
Organism: Chionis minor; assembly: GCA_013398295.1. Taxonomy (NCBI): domain Eukaryota; kingdom Metazoa; phylum Chordata; class Aves; order Charadriiformes; family Chionidae; genus Chionis; species Chionis minor. The sequence continues at coordinate 145,773 of VZSF01004285.1, forward strand.
AAAAACAACCGATGATGCTTCCTGCAAGCCCAGGGTCACAGGGAAGCCCAAAGTTACCAGGAAACACATTCATAGCAAACGCTCCTACAGGCTGGGGTGGACAGAGAAGGAAGGAACCTCTCAGCAGTCCTGCTGGTGCCAGCCAGATCTCCAAGTCAAATACAGAGGAGACAAACTTAACCAGGACACTCTCCCACAATTCCTTACCTCATCCGTTACAAAACTTGGAAATGAAGAAGGATCCTCCTGGCAAAAACGTCCTTCACTACATAACCTCAAATTAATGATGAGACTAGGTCCGTCCTTTGTATTATGTGAGGCAGGAGTCCCATAGGAAAAATAAAAGTTATAGTATGTGATATTGCTATCAAAGGTTGAATCACACATCTGTAACTACGGTTCCACGCTTCTGCATCTTCTAGCACTTCAGTGGTTGACTTTGCAATTTTAGTAGTTTTTAGTGCAGGTAGTTTTGTGTCTAATTTCAAGTAATGAATGCAATCCTGTAGAAACAGTAGTTGTATCAAAAGAGGACAATTTTTCAAAAATAAGATTTCTCCCAGTAGTCCTACACTCATGTATAATGAGCCCCAAATCCCCTGAATAACCAAGAATGTCAAGCAGTTTTCAAAGAAAACTGAAAGAACAGATCAACAAGTACTGTTCAATCACTTTGTATGATGTTACTGTGTTAAAAAACAATGTCCAAGTTCTCAGCAGATTATTCACAGACTTGAGCTAATTCAAGCACACAATTTTGTTACCCAAATATGCATATATAAAAGGATCCTTCATACAATCAAAATAGGAATGTAAATGCATAATTGACCATTAAGCCCAGAGCCTACAAGTAAGTCTGCGTGTGAGTAGTCTGAGTGAAATCAACATGAGTATTTATATTCGCAAGGCCAAGTATGTACCTGTACTTTTGCAAGACCATGGAGATGGTGAATAGTTGAGATAATATATATGCAAATACATTACCATTTCACAACAAGAGCTCTTGAAAAGCTTGGTTTTGCAAGATAATCTGTAGAAAACCAAGGAAGAAAAAATCAGATCACTTAGTACAAGTTTTTGGTAAACTGCATGTGTACAAGAGCGCATCAAAACAAAAAGCAAATAATCATACAGCAAGTATTTACCAGTATAGATTTTTATTTCTTTTCAAAATAATAGGGTTTGTTTAGATTTAAAATACTTCAGTAATTACCTAAAACAAATGTACACTTTGTTAGAACTTCTGGTAAGTGCTGTTCTTGATTTCTGAAAATGTGTGACAGAATACAAGAAAATATAAAATTGGGTTAGCAAAATACAATAACAGAGCTTTACAAGAGGGACACACATTCTATGTTATTTTAACTAAGTCTATCAGGTAAACATGCTGTAACAGCTCTCCACTTAGAAATGTGTGCCTATAAATTCAATCTGCAACCGGAATCCCAGGAAAAATTCACTACTGATCAACTCAAGGCTGGTAGGTCCAAGGAAAAAAAACCCATGTCAAGCTGTGTTTCTTCATTGAACAAATCTTCCCTTTTTCCATAAAGTATTAATTTTTAATTTTAATAGATCACTATATATCATAAAATCACCATATAACATTCTCTTACTATTCAAGATTCACTAAGTTTGTAGCCATAATGTATGTTATTTTATATGCAAACAGTTAAGTGCTTCATTAAAAAAATATTTAGTTATTGCATCTAGTGAAAAAAAAAACTTTGATAGTTCTTAAAAAAAAAAAAAGAAATTACCATCTGGCTAATCACCAAACAATCCTTTCCTCTGGCTTGCTTTTTCAAGAATTATGAAAAAACCCTGGAGTTTGCTGTGATCTGGACAACCAAAGATGCTTAGTCTGTATGGGATCAGTACGCACAGTGTTTGATCAAACCCACATACTTCTCAAATGAGCTATAAGGATAAAAAAATGTGGTTTGTTATTGGGTCCATTTCCAATGGACAGCTCACAAGGTTTCCTCCTCACGTAAAAACTGGAACACAGCTGAGAAGTCTTTCAGGGCATAGCCTTTTGCACACATCATCCTGTAGATCTGATGTGCCTGGGATCCCAAAGGAACTGGTGTCTTTGTGTTGGTGGCAGAAATCTGGGCCAAGCCAAGATCCTGTGGGGAGGGAGAAGAGGGAGGAATAGGGCAGAGAGGAAGAACAGAAGGAAAGAAAAAGAGAAAAAGTCAGGGGAGAAACAACAAGGATATAAATAGCAATATACGTATTATAGGTTACTTGGCTTCCATTGTGAAGAGAACTTCACTGCCAACAAATACAATACTCTAGCCTTAAAATTTCTGTCCTGGCAGAAGGGAGCCTTGTTAAGTTTTTAATTTTTAAATCAGTAACTGTTATGCAACAGAAAAACCTCAAACTTTGCAGGGCACGCAGCCTCCTTCTGGAGAGGACGAATTTTAAGATTCTAGATCACTATATAACCTGGTAGCAACACTCAGAATCTTGTTCCTCACTTTGTTATGCGATCTCCAAAAATAAAATTCCCTGGCTATCCACTTAAGCATTTCATGTAAGTTCTAATGGCATCATTTTCTTGTTCGGGCAAGAGGACATCCTTCTTTCTAAAAACAGGTTAAAAATCAAGCAGGAGCGATTTGAATAACAACAAAATTGAAGCCACTTAGCCTACATACATTTACTGTAATGTGACCAGTCAATAGCATAGACCACCTGGTGAATATGAGTGGTTTGCAGCCTAACTGGAAGGATGGGTTAAAGAATTCCTCAGGGGACTGTCCTGGACCTGCTACAAGTCTTGAAGATAACGGGATACAGAGAATAATTCTACTGCATTTTTAAACATTAAATTCGGGGCAAAGAAAGGAGGGAAGGTTGCAAAGAGGATGAATTTGAAACCTGTCCTCCAAGAGACCTTGGTCAACTACAGCTATAATCTGAAAGAAACAGGACAGAACTCAAAGGCAAGTACCAGGTACTATGACTAACCATAGATAGCTAGAAATAGTCCTCTGCATGCACGCTGGACAGAAATGACAAGCTAGGCTGGAGGATGTCTTGAATTCAGCTGAATCAGACATGAAACCAATCAAAGAAGGAAAAGCTAACGAGGGTCTGGATATATAAACAGATCTCTTGACTAAGAACGAAAGTAATGCTTGCACTCAAGGTTGCCTTTATAAGGTTTTGCTAGAGAAATCACTTTTGTGGTTCATATTTCGAGAACGTTGCAAAAGAACCTCTCAAGTATTACTAGGAAGTGCCTGGATTTTCTGTCCATCCCGGACTATGGTGGTTTATAGAACTTGCTGGGGCTTTATTTTTTTTAAAATAACAAATCTTTCATACAGAAGAACTGAGAGACTGTGGTTCTTCTAAGAGCACCTTTGGCTTCTCAGAGATGACTTACAAGACAGGTCCTTACTTTCTGTGTGTCTGGATTTGAATTAGCACAAAGAAATTCAAGATCTTACTCTGCTCTCTAAATGTCACTTCGATCTGTAAATCGGCTCTATAAAGGTCATTCTGATAAAAATCAGAATTATAGTTACTCTTCCTATTACCCTTGAATGACTTCAAAATCTACAAAAATGGGAAAAACACACGTATCAGATGTCACAGGATCCAAAATATTCTTCATCTGCATCAGGGCAGATCGTTCCTTCTCGTCTAGCAATTCTGTTGAAAGACTGACGATCTGATAAATCTAGAACAGTTATTTTAACCTCCCTTACAATAAGACATTCCATGATATATTCCTAGCCTCTTCTAAACCCTCTTTGTGAAAGCTGTTGCCATATTATCCATTTTATTCAACAAAACTTAAATCCTGCCATGGAATAGCAGAATGGCAGAATCATCTAGCACCCAATGAAGGTGCTTGGTTTTGGTAGTGGTGATCGTGATCTATTTCTCTCTGAAGGGGCATTCACAGAAGCAATCCCTTAAAATTTTGAACAGACTTTTGAACAGACTGCTAGCACAAACACAATTTCGTAAAGCAGATCTGTTCACTTTAATAATGGAAGTCTGGCTCCAAGATGGCTGAAACATCAGATGGCATCTCAATCATTAAATGCACAAGGACTCCTGACTCCAAAGTGCAGGAAGGTTGCTTTGGTTTTTTAAATTCCATTCTATAAATTAGAACTTTGAAGGAAAAAAAATTACAAAATGTAAGCAAAGGTTATCTTCAGTTTAGGTTGTGAAGTGTTTTGAATCCTTTCTCTTGAGGCTAGAGACTCCTGAACAAAACAGCTCTGAAAGAAACTTGCCTCTTGCTGACCTTTCTGGAAAAGTTAAAATCAGAGCATAGTTTATGGCGCCTCTCATACTCTTTGGAACTGACAACATCTTCCAGATGCCTCACAGTACCAGCTATTCTAAGCACTTTTCCTCAGCCTGGAATAGGGAAACAGATTCTCTTTCAGGAGCCAGTTGCCAATGTATTTTTAAAAAGGCAAAAAAATGCTCCCTTTGGAAATACCTGGTTCATCACTTTCATTTTGCAGTTGATGTAAATGAAACTCCTCCATTTGGAATAAAATTCAAAGGCTGTCTTGACATGAGTCAAGCATAGGATGACAGGAATCTAGCTCTTCTCAAGATTCAAAGAGGACATTTGATTAGTAACTGTGCTGTGAATGAAAGACTGAATTTCTGGCCTGGAATGCCTTGGACACAAAGATGGTGAGGGGAAGTAAACTAGATTTTAAAAATGCAAAATCTTTAGAGCAAGTTTCACATTAAGTTGACTAAATTCTAGGTTTCATTATCAGATTTCAAGACTGAAGAGCTTCTCAGAGATGTCTGACAAAGTTTTCTGTCCCAAACACTTAAAATAAGGAACCTCTAGCTTTGTTTGAGAAATCCACCAGCGGCAAAACACGCTTAAGAAAGCCTTTGACTTCTGCCACATCTGATGCGTGAGCAGTAACATGAAGTTTACTAACTCTGTTTAGTGACTGTGTTACTGAGTCACTCTCAGATGTTTTCATTGTGGCATATTCTTTTCTCAACCTCAGGGTTGTACCTACCTCCTTCTCCTTCAAATATATAGGTTTTCCTTTTTCTTAAGTGGCAAAAGCATACCCTGTATTTCCCAGAAAAAAGTCTCTGACTTGAACAATTCACAAACTGCATGATAGGTCACGTACCAGGATGAAAAGGATAGTAGCAAAAGTCCTTCCACAAACTCAGGAGAAATGTCTTAAAAGAGGTCACCAACACACCAAATAATACCTTGAACATGATCAGCTCTTTCTTGGTTACTTACTCATTCAAGTAATCTTACATCTATATAGAAAAACATAGCATTGTTCAAGAGGCACGAGAGGAATTTAGCATCTTTCCTTTTTATTGAGGATTTCAGCCTAAAGGCGGCAGTCTTCAGGCTGCCTGGCAGGCAGGGCTGGTAGGAGAGGCATAGTCAGAAGAGGTGAACAGCAATTACAAACCTCTCTGAGAAACTCTCCTCTTAGTTATCATTGATGCTTTACAACCAAAACCTGGCAGTTTCAACAAGCGCAAGCGAGGCTGCTGTTCCTCCAATGAAAGGAAGATCTTTTAAGGCAGCTTCCAGAGGAGGTGAAGGTCCCTCTTAGAAGCAGACCAAAAGAAAAAAAAACAGAATCACAGAAAGTTAAGGGGTGGGAGGGACCTCTAGAGATCATCTGGTCCAACCCTCCTACCAGAGCAGGTCCACCTACAGCAGGTTGCACAGGATGGCGTCCAGGTGGGTTTTGAATGTCTCCAGAATCAGAGACTCCACTACCTCTCTGGGCAGCCTGTTCCAGTGCTCTGCCACCCTCAAAGGAAAGAAGTTTCTCCTCATGTTGAGATGGAACTTCCTATATTCGAATTTATACCCATTGCCCCTTGTCCTATCACTGGGTACTACTGAAAAAAGACTGGCCCCCTCCTCCTGGCACCAAACCTTTACAAAGAAATTTAAAAGGGAGGGGAGGAAATATGTACCCCCATCCCATTTATACTCTGAGGTTATTCTGGACAAGACTAAGAGTTATGAATCATGAGAACCGAGATTGCAGTGTGAAATAGGGCACTGTAGGCAGAACAGATTCTGAAAACAGCACACGAGATGGAAACAAGAGCTTTGATGCAGTGCCAAGATCAAGTTGCTTGTCTCTAGTCAATAGACCTGGCAAACTCCAAACAATAACCTAACACATTTTATAAATCAATAATTTAAATAACACTTTATTGTCCCCTATGTTCAATGATGTGAACATGATGTAAAAACTGCTGCTTTCCAGTATTTTAACACATCCCTCACAGAAATGAAAGCTCCTGGTTGTTGGTCCATAAACATATAATATAGTAGGCCAGCCACCGGGGTCTTGAGCCATGCAGCATTAGCAAACTTTTTTGTGCTACCACATGCAAAACACTCTGGACCCACTCTGGACAGAATCTGGCTAATTCCACTGAACGTGCGAATGCACCAATTGACATAAATCAACCGCAAAATGACAGGAACAGTATCAGTAGGCAGGTATTATATACAGGAACTCCAGCACTGTGGAGATTTCCATGGGAATACCCAAGTTTGATCTCCAGCTCTGAGAATGTTGTTTTAGTTTTAAGCCCTTTATTTCCACTGTACGTGGAATAGCTGAAAATGGCCAAAATGCCTAACCAGTTGGGAGCGCTCATAAACTGGTACGCCCAGAACTTGTCCTGTATGAACTCAAATGCCTCCCTCAGGACAGTATCACCATGAAACTATATTCAGTGTGAAATTATTTCCTGCCCTTGCATGCTTAGACGTGAGATCTCTTCCAGGGCTGGTTTTATGATTTGCAATTAGGCAATCATTGTGCTAAATGCAGAATTAGTTGAAGAGTCAGAATTCTATAGCTTCTTCCTCCAACTGTGTGTCCTCATCAGCGGGATGCAGAGCCCTGACCTCCTTGCCTACTTTCCTCTGACCTCTAAGAGCTTAAATTTCCTGACCACAGTGACTCAGGACAGTGCTTTTCCTAGAACTGCCAAGAGCGCAGCAGTAAGTGCACCCTCCTGGGATGGGATAGCTGTAGGTTACAACTTCCTTGTGCTGATAAGGACCTAAAACCCAGATCGCCCATTTTGTGGACAAATAATTTAGATTAGTAGGTTACTACCCATAAGATGCACTATTTCTGCCACCAACAACGACCATGCTGGAGAGCTCACAGCATGGTGCAGATACCTGCAGAATATCAGTCTGCCGAGACATGGGTTGAAACCTGTCTGCTTTCTGCATTCCAGGTGGCCTTAGGCCGAAGACAAGCACATAAGCAGTTGGCTTAGCAAGGAAGGGGATGCTAGAGGGCATGTCCATTAGCACAGTTTAAGGTATCTGGGAGAGACAGGGCCCAAAATCTTAGATGCTTATGCCACTATTCACACGCAATTAGGTCACCTGGATTTCCCCAAATTGCTCTCTTAGGCTTAGAGCCCTAAGTTCTAGTCACGAGACACCTAAATGGCTTGCTGAATGCACATACACACAAGTCCATCAGGACTCCTGGATTAAGGCAGAACTCAAAAAGACAGTGCATAAAATCTCATTGAGTGTCTCAGCAGTAACAGTAGCTAGAAAGAGGCTGGAGGCTAAGGAAAGGCCCCCTACACAACTCATTAATTCAGAGCTACAGTAAGAGGTTGGGTTCCACTCTGTTCATGCACGCATATTTCCCTGCAATCATTATTTTTCACTGAGAACATTCACTAGAAGCCCAGAGAGAAGCAACTGCATGTACTTTACACACAAGTATTACATACCTTAGCCATCAGTGTTGTTCCAAAGCCACCTTGATAATTATTAGCAGATGGTACTCCTTCCATCACTCCAGGAACAGGGTTGTACGTGTCGCTTGACCAACAGCGACCTGAGCTCATATTTAAGATTTTGGCCAGCAGCTTTGGGTCAAGGCCTAATCTGTCAAAGGTCAAGGAAAAGAAGTGCTAATGTCAAAATGCACAAGACATGGGTGACTTGTTTTATATCTTACGATCCTAGCATCATTTCTCTCCCCTTATTATAAGTCATGAAAAATGACAGAGTATTGATATTGGGGGTAGGGATGCTGTATCTTTAATCAAAGAGCACCAATTCACCATCTAAGCAGTAGGTTTTCCGAGTTTTTTTCCTTTCGTACTAAGCAAATCCCCTTCACCTAGCAATTTCAAAAGTACAAGCTAAATAAAGGTCCTCTAAGAACAGCAGTTCCCTTGTATTTCAATTACTAAAACACATTCTCTGTTCTGCTACCTACTAGGTCACATACTTGTTCTTTGTATCAAAATTATACTCTTTAAAGCAGAACAAAGCAAAAAATTCATAAGCAAGTGTGGCAGTGTGGAATTACTTATGCAATGTGTACTAGTGTACGCTAGTGCATTTTTGATGTAAGCAAGATAATGCAAATGATCCTGCTCTAACAAGCGTACAAAACCACTACACTTCTCCAAAAATATTACTGTGGTATATAACTGCGCATTCTTTGCTTTGCTATTATTAAATCTTCATTATACACTCTTGCTTATGAGGCAAGCCCACTTCTCACCATGACATATGTTATCTGTTTGCAAACATACATTATTTTTCTGGGTCAACTGTTTATAAGGTTACTGATCCTGATAAAACAAAGCTTGTCCAAGTAGAAACGTCATTTGTTCTATCACAGAGCTGATGGTATAAACTGCTGCTCAACGTGGACCCTGCAAGCACTTCAAGACTATGGAAAATTAAGCCTCTTATGCATTCACATTTATGCAGATATCAAGTTGCAAGTGTAATTTTACACAAATTACATTTATACATGTATACAACAACAAGCAGCCACAGCTTATCTGGCTCTGTACAAATGCTCAGTAACACTCATGACAAAGAAGAAAGCTAGGGAATTATCTCCAATAACAATCCAAGATGAGAAAGGAACATTTTAAAAGCGATATATCACAACATACTTTGCCATGGACAGGCAAACAGGTTAAAAATAAAATGCCTTTTCCACACAATTCCAGCTGACCTTTAACCTTTATAGAAGTCAACACTCTGAAAGCACAGATTTCTTGGAGATCTCCATAGCCATGGGGATACTAACACCAACTCCAGGCACTGTAGTGCTCAAGGTTTTGATTTTTAGATAAGCAAAGCTCATTACCAATGGAAGAGTTGCTAAAATTTATGTCTATTTATTCCAGTAGGCATTTCAGATTTGAAAAACTACTTTTCAGACAGTGGGCCCTACAGCATGACTCCTGTTCCCATAACAGCACACGTTTCTTGCAATTCTGCCCTCCTAATGCGAAGCAGAATCACTTTCTGCACCGCAAAGGTAGCTTTTCAGCATTACTGCTGTGCAGGCTTATTTATAACTTGCTGCAGCAGCCCCTGGAATTCAATGGAAAGTCCCCTGCTGGCCTGAACGGCATCAAGCTTTATTCTCCTCCCCATTTTTTTCCAACCCTCTGACTCAATTGAATGCTCTCAACTAACATTTTTTTTTTGTTTTTAAAAAAAAAGTATTTTCCAGCACCAGTATGTTTTCACAGTATTTTAATTGTACTTTTGTCTTGTACAGTGTATCAAAGTCTTCATGAAGAATCACTCTGAATAAATGCCTTTATTGTTGTCATCTAAAAAAACACGCATTAGGAACAGACAATGAGTGAGCTTTCAAATTCACAGAGGTCGCTTTTTTGGCCAAAACAAATCTCTTGCTTGTTTGTTTCCTTATCATTGTTACATCCAGATCAGTATTTTTAGCAGTGTAGTGCCTGCTTGTGCCGTATCTAGCTGCATGCAAAGGCCCGTAATTATAGCTGTGAGCATACTGCAAGACAGAGAATTTATTATTTCAAAGTGCACATAACCTTCCCAAAGAATGCTGTTCTCACAGTGTTCCAACTACCTCTCTGTGAAAGTATACTTTAGAAGATATGTGTGTATTATACAGATATGTAAAATATTGTCTGCACTAGATCTGGCATATTTTTGCTCTCGTAAAAGAAAAAGGAAGATAGTGTCAGTTTAAATCCCTGCTTCTTCAAACTTCGTTGCTCTTAAACACCATGCAGATCCTCTTCAGGAGACCTGAACCTATTTTTTTTTTTCTCCTTTGCAGCAAGTGTATCATTAATAAGAGCAAGTTAGAAATGCTTTGCATTTCATCTTTCTAAGGATTCATCCACTGGTGCATATATAACTGACAGTTAAAATTAGACATATATTAAAATCAGTTACTGACGAAGTCCTCTGTCTTCCACTGTGCCCAAAGCTTGTAATGGTCTGAAACCGGCTAGAATATACAGTAATTGTCATTCAGTGAGAGTCTATCCTAGAAAGTCATGCTTCAGTGGAGAAGACTGAGTTTCCATTTGAAATCAACAAATTAATCCAAGACAGGTATCCGAAAGGGCAAGTTTAATAGGAAGCAGCTACTGGGCTCTCAACCATGATAAAATGTTATTGCTGTTTCCCTGTAAATTGGCTGGGAACATATGATACTCTCTGCATAAGAGCTCCATTGCTGTTCAGGAGATATACTGCTCAAGCTATCAAAATGATGACAGTCTGCCAGTCCCCATAACAACTTGCCATTGGACGTGGCAAGAGCTTGTGCACGCGCGTGTGAATTTACAATAACCAAAATGTTCTTCTCCCTTATAAGCAGAAAAGAAGTCTGTGTATTAAATGTACTTATAATAGAGCAAAAACTATTACTTCCCTCCAATTAATGCTTCTTCAATAACATTCCTAACGAACTGAACAGCAGAAACTCAGCAACAGTCACACATACCAAAGAAATGGTTAAAATACGATCCCTTTGAGCCACTGCTCAAAACTCAAGTTTTCCTGTGCCTTCAAAAAACAACATACTGAAATTTTCATACACTCCTCCAAGAGTTCAGCCTGGAACAGACAGAAATATTGAAATAGCACCTCACAGAAAGGATATGCCCTGGTCTCGTTTTAAGGTGTAACAACTGAAGTAGTTGAATCATTGAGAGTTTCCCTTCTCAAGGTGCTTCAGATAAATACCATATGAAGTTGCAAATATTCGAGCAGAAACTTAGGACCGTTCTAACACAGCTAGGAATGACTTTGCCATTGGCATTTTAAACAAGGTAAGTGCTTCCAGGTGTCATAACTAACCTTCGCAAGACTTAGCTATAGCCCCATGCTGAAGACAGCAGAGCCGCAGTGCTCTTGGAGGAATTCTTTTTTAAGGCACTCTTTCTAAAATTTGCGGTAGGGATGTGCTAATCATCCCTCAGCCTGCAGCACATGTTCTTCTCTGTGGTGTTGATTCCCCTTTCTGCTCACGTCTTCTACCTACAGCCCAGGGGTGCTGACAGAAACCAGGTCTAGAGGCTAAAACTGTGTTTAAACTCAGCATCAGAGGGCAAAGTTCTTTTACCATCTTTCCACTTTATATAGCTAAAAAAGCAGGCAGGCACAAATCCATATACAGTCAATTTGCCTGGAGAAGAGCTGTATTTGCAGCTTTTGACATAAATCTGGGTACTACCACACCCCCTCCTTGCAGAGACGACTTTGCTGGTGGAAGTACAAAAGTGATTTTGCAGTGAGGTTATTGCCATAGGGCCCTTACTGCTCTCCTGGTCCCTTAAATCCCAGGCATATTAAGCAACCTTGTCCCATCCTGTGTCAGCAAATGAGCCCTTCCCTGAGTCTGTGCAGGCAACTTCTGAAGGGACCACGAACTACCCAACAGGCAGCAACTTCTGTCTGACCTAAACACAAACTAGGCACCAGCAATATTTCATTTTCAAGCTTTATTTTGCTAGTATTACATATTGTTTCACTGGAACTCAGGGGTCAGTAAAAGAAAGTTACTGACATTGAGATGATCATCAAAAAGAAACAGTCGGTGGACAGCATCACTTAATGTTTTTAATTCCTGTTTGTGAAGTGCGTATGTTCTTTGTTTATTGGTTTGACACAGTAAGTCACTACAGTATTTTGCAATACGCACATTATCCATAAAACCGTATCACAAAATCTATTCAAGGTTTTTCTACTGACAAGTTGCACTATCGTGCTAGGAAAAAAAAGAAAATACAAATCTAGAATGTCCGCCACACCTTCTAACTTTTAGCAGCAACATTCATAAAGCATCCGCAAATTAATGCAAAGAACTAAACAAAACTGAAAAAGCATTTCAGTGGTCAGAACTCTGGATGGATTTTTTTTTTTTTTAAATTAGTTACAAAACCTAAACCAAATCACTTCCAGTGAAAACAGACATCTTCATTAGTAAACGAAGATGATGTTAAAGTAGAAAAGTAAGTGGAATACAAATGCAAAAATTACATAGCAAAATTGCCTGTTTTTCTGGGACTTTATTGTGGAATTTTTGCTCATTAATGTCAGTTTTCCTTCCTCCTCACCACATTCTATTTGCTACTTATGCTGAAATTTGGAAAAATTCTATATTTTCAAATATAAAATAAAACAATAGCAGATATCTAAAAATCTGAAATTAATAGAATGCTAACTCACTGCTTCAGAAAATGAAAATTTAGGCTGCATCGTTTATTAAAAGATTAGAGAAAAAGTGGTTTATTAATAGAATTAATATTACACTGTTTGAAGACTTAGGCTCAGAGTACACATTGGTTTCTGGAAGGGGCTATAATACAACTTTCTAGTTAAATCTAGTTGTGAGCAATATTTTGAATAATTAATTATCCAAAGTCCCTAAAACTCAAGATTTAGATGATGCAGCAGATATACACAATGTACGACATGAAGATACTTTACATTCTACCTAGAAGTTAAGAACATGCCTAAACTCCGTAATCCCTATTATGAATTTTTTAGATTTCCAGTGTCCTTCACCATTATTAGGTCAGAGCCAGACTTTCTTTAGCACATACGCATTAATCTAATACATTAAGTTTGGCTTCTTACACTCTCCAGAGGAGGCAGACATACTATCTAGTCTTAGAGTTGGAAAAAAAGTATCTAGTAGATTAATATAGCAGAACTTGTAATAATTAGAATTACAACAATTAAGTTGTACATTAGAAATTTGTACACAGCAAAAGTGGAAAGCTCTTATTCTAGTTATAAGCAGAAGTCATCTTCTCCAGGATGTAAAATCACAGAACATTAAAATCAATGCAGGAGTTCTAAATTACTTCATAAGGCTTTAAATTACAGCCTCTGTCTTAAACCTCATGCAATTCTGGACTAAATGAGATTCTGCTCATTGTATAATTCAAGTTACAATCAGACGGTTTCTTCTACAGTAAGTAAAGCTCCTTCTTGATTACCATGATTGTAGCGTAGGAAGGTTTGTCTATTGTCACCTTCACCCTGGATTTTTGCTTATAAATGCTGAATACAAATTTAGCCAAAATTGAAACTGGAAAAGGATAAATGAAAAATGAAAATTCTAAACACCTTCAAGCTACAGTGGGTGCAGATATCAATTCATTCTGCACAGGGCTTACATGCCCAGAATATCTGTCTTCCAAACCTCTTGATTTTATTTTATCTTCAATTTTAACTCTAATCATTCCTACAGATGTAGATAAAAATATAATGAAAAATCAGTTGCATATACTTTATTAAGCAAACCATGACTTGAAACAGAACCTTGTGAAAGATTTACGCTACACTGGATTACAATAGTTGTAAACAATACTACTGTTTTTATTATGGCTTGATGCAGACATGCTTCAGTATCTTACAGAGTCTCAATTTTAAAATGTAAATGGTACAGGATATTGATAAACCAATTAGCACTGATGCAAAGCAAATTCCTCTTTTATCTCAATTACAACATGACAACTTAATAGGTCAAGATAGTCTAACATCTGAGACAAGGGCAATTCAATAAAACAACTGCATCTTGATATGGTAATTAAGAGGAAATGTGAATCCATTACATTGCCTCGTGTATGTGTGCACATGTTGGCGTTCTTTTTTATTTATTTAAGCATTTGTTGCCCTCTTGCTGTTTTTACAGCGAATCAAATCCACATGAGCACATGGTCTAAAGCCCAGTTAGTAAGTATCTACAATATCTGTAGTTTTAGCAGGTTAATTTTTAGGATGCAACTGTGCAGATAAATAATTCATTAAGAGCCCTTAAAAGATACACAGCTGCAAGATAATCTCTTCAAAACACAGGACTTCTCTGTGTATAAACTTGCAAATTATTTAGATCTCGCTAAGAAAATATATCAAGGTTCAAGTACTGTGATACTGAACCGGTACTTGCATGTATTGTACTGGAAAAGAAACCAAAATCTCAAAGACCACAGCAAAATAAATAGGTTAGAATTGGAAAGGAAAAATAATTTTATTTGAATATGCTGCAACTTACAAGTCAGGCGCATCAACTGCTAGAAAAGAAATAGTACTCTTAGCAGTGACAAGAGTGTAGTGGAGCATACTCCAGCTTTTTGACAAAGTAGGAGTTTTGGCAATCAGCACAAACTGCAGTGGTAAAGTCAAACAGTAACATAGATGTTCTTTTTCATGCTTTGATCTTGATATATATATTTGATATGCACACTGTACTAGAAGTTTTACTTTACAACCAAAGTCGACAAGAGCCATAGGGGAGTATAATACTCTGAGTACACTGTACATTAGCTTAGAATACAAACAGAAAGTTACCTTTATATTACCTCTGCATGTTTATAATGCAAGACAAACATTGTTGTACATTGCACTACAGCAGAACAAACAAACTCTTAACTTCAGATGCAGAATGCAACAATCTATACAGCCAACAGAAGAGAATATTCCTGTTCTGAAGAGTCCTACTTTAGTTAAATAATCCCTTTAGCATGTTAATGGCTTTATAAGAGAATTTCTGGCAAGAGTTTATCTATGTTATCTAATCATTGCCTCAGCAAAAGTCAACCGTAAAACACAAAAACTGTTAACACAGAAAAAAATGCTTTAATCAAATATAAAAATCAAACAAACCTGATTCCAAGATTCATAGCCTCGGCAGTTCCAATCATACTGATGGCCAAAAGCATGTTGTTGCAGATCTTTGCAGCCTGAAAATAAGTTAAACCATCAATTAGTTTCTGCATTTTCATCGAGCTAATATATAGGAATCTTCTTTAACTAGGTCCAGGACAAACATGTTCTGCCAGCTCTCTTCTAAAGGCAGCACCAGTAAGCACAGATCTCCAATAGCATCAAGTCAATGAAAGCTGCCTTATGGTTCCTTCAGAGATTAGGAAATACTTTTGTTCCTAGTACAGTAGCTCAGTTAGTATACATGGCATGTAGGGGTTCTTTGTCCTTCAGAACATAAATTTAGAAGAGACAAAATTAAAATCTGTGTTCTTTAAGAAGAATAATCTCAACAAGCCAATGTGGAGAAGCACCAGGTCAGATGTTTTGGTGTTAAGCTATATAACATGCTGGAGAAGAGTGCCATGAGATTATTTTATAAACATGGTTGAAGACAAGTAAAGAGGCAAACAAGCATGAAGATATATGATCATGCGTTTAGTTCTGGAATTAAAAAAAAAAAAAGTAGGCATCATTAAAGAAAAACAAAGCAACAAAAATAAAAGACAGAGATAACTAGTCAACCCTCAGGAAGCATTACCTGTCCAGTTCCAACCTCTCCGCAGTAGACCACATTAGAACCCATGCATGTCAACAACTCTTTGGCAGCATCAAATTCTTGTTCCACTCCACCAACCATGAAAGTAAGGTTTCCAGCTCGAGCAGCTCCAACACCTGAATCAAAACAACATTGGATTTAATATCACTAATTAAAAAAAAAAAAACAAAAAACCAACTTAGGTACTTTATCTTATCAGCAAGGGTGTGATGATGTAAAATTTATATGCTTAATACTTCACTTATGAGGAACCTCTCAAAGTCTACGTAAAAGTAAGCCTATAGTCCCAGTACTTACCAGAGCAGAGATCTTAATTCACAAACATTTGATGAAAATAAAGCCACCTTATCTTTCAGGCACGCTGATGGATAAACAATTCACAAGACTTAAAGAAAACTGGCAATCTCACTATTTATAGTTTCATATGAAGAAACAATCAACCATTCCTGCAACTTTGTATCCCACAAAATTCACTGTATCTGAATTACTAAATAAAATTTCTGTTTTGTCAATCTACTCATTGGATATGACTATTGACAAACTACTGCTCAAAGTTAGCTCTGCTTTTATCAGCTTTTCCAAACCTAGGCTAATTTTTAATCAATGCATCCTGATTTTCACATAATTGGACATCTAAAAGACACTGGCATATGAAACCAAGCCTTCTGACTTTTCACAGTTTATTATGTTTCTAATCTGAAGCAAAATTTTCCTTAATTTGAGAAACTTTGAGTTAGTTTCCTACACATAAACAACTATGTAAAGAGCTACATAAAAAGAAATGTAAAAATGATTCACGCACATACACAAACACACTATTCCCAGTTTAACTCGTGGAATTCTTTCCTGTCTTTAGCACAGGTCAGTAAGTACACACCATAGTTCTTTGACTATACAATTCCTAAGCACAAAACCAGCAAATTTTTCATGCGATATTTATCACCTCCATCAAATATGCTATTCCTTTAAAGAAGCCTAATTCTCATACAGCCTTTATCTCCTCATCCCCAACATTTAATGGGTAGAACTGCTAGGAAAATTTGGCCCCAACTGAACACATCACCTTCCTCACTATTGTTCACTTCAGCAAGAAGCACAGCCACTATAAATTTTCTGTGTTATGCAACAAGACTTCAGGCTGTTAGGATGTAGAGCGGCAGATAACGACTTACTTTAAAACTAAATGTGCTCAACTATGTACAATGTTCTTACAAACAGAATGTCCAAGTGAAACAGTTTGTTCTTCTTCCACATGGCAAACCATTCTGTTTCTACAGTGCTGCTCTCCAGCTATGGTTCACAGTTGTTTGTCAC
The DNA here is from genome assembly GCA_013398295.1 of Chionis minor. Lineage (NCBI taxonomy): Eukaryota > Metazoa > Chordata > Aves > Charadriiformes > Chionidae > Chionis > Chionis minor. The sequence continues at coordinate 162,719 of VZSF01004285.1, forward strand.
CAATTAGCTACCATAATAAACATTAATAAATGTTTTTATTGAAATAGTTTCCAGAGGGTAACTGGAACTGTCTAGATGTTGTATAGCAACAAATGAAAATGCACTCTTAAAAAACTTACCAGTTGAAGATAGAACTTTTTTAAAAAAACAACAAACCCCAACCAAACAACCCCCCTAATCTAACTTCAAATAGCATGAAAGTTATTCTGTTAGAAGTATAGCCGACTTAAACAGATTTCTGCTTTCCATGTTCCCCATTAATAAACGATAAATAAAATAATAAAAAACAATAGAAAGAGAAAAAAATAAGGCCATAACTAAGCCATCATGGCAACCAAGTTTGTGCACAAAAAGTTCTGCCGCATTACGCACTATGCTTCTCTCAACATTAAGTCTTAAGTCCATGTCAGTGCTGTGTCACAGGTAAAGAATGAAGTGGTCAGTATTGGACTTCTTTCTGACATCAAGGACAGCTACACTACAGCTCCCCACACTGAAGAATTTGAAGAATTTTTGTTCGCCTTCTCATAAAAATTTCAACTGAGGCACTCACTGCCTTTGTGTGACTATGTCTCCAAATGCCCCTTTCTGTATCTGTACAGTACTTAATTTCCTCATCCTGCCTTCCAACATGAACCATTTTTTGAAGACACTGAAGAATTTCAGAAAAATTTGACAGATCAAGGTCTCAAAAATTAAATACCTACCAATTCTGCGAAAATAGGCAACAGAGGAAAGAGGCTCCCACTGATGAAGTGGTTGATCAACCTGTATTACAACCTAGAATCACAGGATTGTTGGGACCTCTCAAGATCATGTAGTTCAACCCCCCTGCTCGAGCAGCGTCACCTGGAGCAGCTTGCCCAGGACTGTGTCCAGTCAGCTTTTGACTGTCTCCAAGGATGGAGACTCTACAGCCCCTCTAGCCAACCTCTTCCAGTATTTGACTACTCTCATAGTAAAAAAAGTGTTGTCTTGTGTTTCCGATGGAATTTCATGTGTTTTAATTTGTACTGATTGCCTCCTGTCCTTTCCCTGGGCACTACTGAGAAGAGCCTGGTTCCCTCTTCTTCATTCTCTCCCATCAGGTTTTCATACACATTGATAACATCCCCCGTGAGCCTCCTCTTTGTGCTAAGCTGTCTCAGCTTTCACCATCTCTCCTCCTGAAAGATGCTCCAGTCCCCTCATCATTGTTGTGGCCCTTAGCTGGACTCACTCCAGTAAATGCATATCTTTCTTGTACTGGTGAGTCCAGAATGGAAGCATCCGTAAGAACCCAGTCAGACTCACAGCTTTAAAAAAACCCCAACAGTCTATATATGCAACACTGCTGCTCCTAGAACAACACTGTTAAGGTACTGAAATATCTGCAGCAGTGAAGATCTTCCTGCTCAGGTTTAGAGACACCATATTTGCAGCCAGTCCTCGATCTCACTTGAACGACTCCTCCCCAGGCAACTCACAGGAACTGGGCTAAGAGTAAAGCCTACATTTAGAGCTAACACAACCAGGTCATTGTCATCTTGTTGGCTCCCAGTTTACTACGTACATGACCGCAAAGATTGCTACATTAGTAAACACAATGATTTTCATTCCATTCCTCTAGCTATTTTTATTCAAACCACATAACGGCCTTTACCACTAATCCTGTGATCTGACCTGCAGCAAATTAAGTAGACAATTTAAGTCAAAGCTTACAAACAAAATCCAGTACTATCCATCATAGGTCAATAGCCTTGTATCTAGATTACAGACTGCTAAATAGCTTCAGAGAGTCATTTATTAGAGCAAAATTAATGCTGACAATAGTTTTCAGCTGGTTAATCTTCTGACAGCTGCACTCTCTCACTTGTTCAAACACTTAAATTTCAAGTAGAAAAAATAAATTAGTTAAGTAAAAAAAAAAGAACAATTTGTTGTATAATGCAAAAGGCTTGGAAAATTCTCTTTTCAAGAACAAAAACCTGTTTACTTCATGGTAAATTTTATCATCTAGGGTTCTTGCCAACTATCAGCTATTTTATCAGAATTAAAAAAGCAACGCAGCAAATCTATAACACTGGCAATTTTTAAAAAAAAAATAATTGGCAGGGAGCCTAGGAGTACAAGAACTGTAACTTCAGATAAAAATAGAAATAAAAAAATCGTTAGACGAGAATGCACTGCTTTATTTCACAATCACAGATTCCATACCAACAACATAGGCCAGTAAAGTATCATCAGCTTCTAACAGCACAAAAGAGAGAAAGGGAGAAAGCAGAGCAGCTAATGCAATTTTAAAAAGCTAATTGTTATTTTTCATCTTTGGATTTTTAAAAATCTCTTACCCCCTAAGCTAGTGCTTTATGTACCACTGCTGATTAGAGGCAAAAGTCCTTCAGAATCTATTTGTTCATCCTAAAATACAAAAAGCTTCTTCTCATCCTCAGGGAATGGTTTTCTGAGAAACTGTATTTGTGATTAGCATGTGTAAGATTTCCTCCTTTGCAAAGCAAGGCTGCTGGCGCCCATGGCTGCAGTCCTACACTCGCCTTCTCTAGGATGATCCCTCCACAACTGTGTGCAGAATCCTTTAAGGAGGTCACACCAGCAGATGCCACAGAGCAGCTCAACTCCAAGCCAGTAGGTCATAACACCATCAGAGTTTTTGCCAGAGGTATAAACTGATGGGAACAGGTTTGCAGCTAAATACACTAAGAGATCCATCTAGTGAGAGAAGATGCAAAAAAATTAGTCTGTGAAAAAGCATGGCGAGAAGTTACAGAGTAGCACTGCAGTATGGCATAACCACGTGGAAATGGGTTTGCCACTGAGGTATTAGAAGGTTTTGGACTAAGATCTGAAAAATGAATTTCTTTTATCAGAAGAGGTACATACAGAACTGCTCTTCAAAGCATCTGTTGCATCTGGCTGAGTCACTTGTGAGGCAAGGAGTAGTTCAACCCACGTGCTTCTAACTTTGATTGCCAATGGATTGTTCAGGGAACCTGATGCAGAGCATCAAAATGCCAAAATTTTAGATGAAAATGTGAATGGAAGCTTAGGAGCCCTCCTAATGGGCAATGACAACAGCAACTGGTCACAGCTATCCTGGGACAGTCTGGAGATTACCTCAAGTTCTAGCCTCCATGCCAGGCAGCCTAGTCCAGTACCCACCGTGCTGTTCCATATTCACTTTTTGTTGCTTATTACAACAGCATTTAACATCTTGGGAAAAGTCTTGTAATTTGCCACTGGTGTTTCCAGTTTTGAAAAAAAAAGAGAAAAAGAAAAGGTCTTACCTCTATAGCTACATCATAAAAACAGTAAAGCAGCGTGGTTTCAACCACACCGCCACACTTGCTTATTGAGAATACCATTGGCTAGAAAAAAGATGTTAATGTAAAGATGTTACATGAAAGTACCTGCTTTTGGTTTCAGTTTTACTACATTGCCGTAAGAAGTGCAGAGTGCAGAAGAGTTAAAAAGAAATGGTATTATAAGGCTATGCATTACAGCACCATCACAGTGGTAATGCTGGAAACAGTTACACTGCTGAAAACACAGAGCACCCAAGCGTATCCCTGTGCCAAAATATTTAAAGCACCGTTGTGTTGCACCTGCAGATAAAAAAAATTGTTGCTGACAAAGTTGAGAAGGAAAAACTGAAACAATGTGAATATAGCTGCCTCGGAAACTCCAAAGGACAAGATAGAGATGAGGGCTATAACAGCAAGAAGCTTAGGCAAAACACCATCTATTTTGTCATTTTTCTATTCAACATGCAGTCTATTGTGCAATTTTAACAAATAATTTTGTGATCTAAACTGGATAAAAAAAAAACCCAAGAAAAACAGTGCTAGAGTTTTAATCCTCTCTTGTGTTTTACAGCGTCACACCCTCAAGTACAAGAGTTGAGGCTCTGTCTGTCAGGCTTTGGGAAGTGCAAGCGCACACTGGTCCTTTATTCTGATATTTTTGCAAAAATGCAGCTTACTTTATTGCGGCTGCCTCAAACAAGCAATTTCTTGTCATGTTTGCTCTCTTTCAGATAGGTTGAACTTGAGAGCCTGCATCTGTGTATCTTGTCTGTGTGTGTGTGTGTGTGTGTGTGTGCGCGCGTGCGTTTTTAAGGACTAAGCAGTTCTTCCTAAGTACCTGCCAGCTCACATGAAAGACATTGTCTTTTGCAACTCACAAAAAGTTAAATCAAGATACACAAAAAAAGATTAACTGAAGAGGTTACTATTGTTTTGCTACATATATAAATCCAAAACCAATTAAAAGGCGTGCATAGGCAAGATCTACTACAAATCCCTACTGGAAATAAAAGCGGAGTATTTAAAATTATACTACAAATTTAAAATAACCACAAGGAGACGCGTTATTTTATAACATTTAAATGGGCTATCAATTTTTTCTACTTGCTTCATAGACAACGTCTGCCATCCTCAATCTATTTCCAGGAACCGAGTAAACGAAACAGTCTCAGAAAAAAAACCCCAACCCACAACACACCACCACTCAAGGGGCTTGTGTTTCTCCCTATTACAAAACCCAGCATCCCAGCTAGACCTATGAAGCTATTCTGCTGCCTATAACTAAAACACAGTAAATCACTTAATTTGCTCAAAAGAACTTAAATGTTTTAACCAGTCTGCCATCAGCGGAGATAAAGAAGAGGGCCGATGGGACCAGGCTGCAATGTGAGCCGTCTTTAAAATGCAATTGTTCTAATCATTTTCTACAGATGCAGCCTCACAAGGGGCTGCTGTCACAGGGACCATTTACGACTTGTTATGGTGTCTCTATTGTTTACCAGCGACATTCGCTAGAAAGGCGACAGCTGGGACAGAAAGCTGCTCCTCAACGAACAATATAATCCCGTGAAAGTAATCAACAAATTTAAGGGTGTTAATTAACTTTACACTTTATCATGTTCAATTAGTTGTCCTTTCTCGAAAAGATTGCCGTGCACAATCGGTTTAGAGCGTGCCATGTTTGATTTGTAAGTGATCACTGTTTCTGTTTCAAAGTCCATGTCAGATGTTCTCTTGGGTTTTGGTGACACAGATGAATGGCTCCGCACATGTTAGGGGGTGATCTGGTTTAACATAAACCAGCATAACGTAACCCCTTGTTAACGTATCGCTGGCCTTTGCAGGGCAAGAACAGAAACGCCTGCGGACGCACACATCCATGCACAAAACCCCTGCGGCAGCACCACAGTCTAAGTTTTGTTTTTGCTGAAACGCAAAGGCACAAATAAATGGGCAATTTTTCATCATTATATCTCAAAGCAAGACTTGTCTTTTAGGGGCACGCTTGGGATCATTTCTTCCCAGCAAGATCCCTGGTTCTGCCGCATTACGCACTATGCACAAGCGCCTTCGTACATTTTACATAATACACGCTGCCTTTCCTAATGGCAGCTGAGCAAACGCCGGGTAGATGCGCGAACTTCTTGTGTATATCAAATTCTGTGGTGGCTTCTAAATGCCTGGACTGCATTTATAATGGCAGGGATTCTAGAAGAAAGTTGCATTCATCTATTATTAAAATTTGCTGGTTTCCCCTTAATGCACTCATTCCTGCTTGTTAATGGGACAAGGCAAAGCTCATGATGAAGCGACAATGTACTTGGAAGTGCACCTTAATGACAGTCATTGCTGTTTCTCTCTTCTGATAAATAGAGCTTTGCATCACCATACTTCATAAACTAGTGATGTTTGAACAAAAATGGAAATGGAGGTTCAAGTCAGTGCTTTGAAGATTTATACAACGACCACTCAATATTACCCTAGACAAAAGCACGCTTAAAGAAGTAGAAGTATCTCCTTTACAGCATAATCCAATTACACAATCTGTTAAATTATGGCTGTGTAAAGAAAAAAGCCCGGTGGATTTTTATTCTGCAGCAACAGGCAAATTAAATACACATTATCATCAGTATTTAAGCAGTTACATTGTACATAAAAACAAACTGCAAAAAAACCCACCCACAAAACAAAACAAAATAAAAATGCAATGAAAGCCCAATGGAAAAGTTGTTAACTCTGAAAGCTAATAATGGACTAGGTTAAATATTTAAGAGGAAATTATAGACTATATCAGAAATAGCTGAAACCACAAAACAAAGCAGTAGAAAACATTAGTTTTCTGCTAGGAAGAAGATCTGCAGGGAGAAGGGAAGCGGTCGATAGATCCTTAAATTGGACGCAATAGCTGTTCTTCTATCCCAAGTTGGCAGCTGCTACATTTGCAGACCTGGTTCATTATTTACCCATAATGACCATCAAGCTCCAGTCAAAGTCAGATCACAACAACTGTCAGCAGCTCTTTTAATTAGCCTTGTTTGAATTCAGATAAATATCACAATGGCCCAGCTTCTGCTGAAAAAGCAACAGAAGACTGCAAGGAATAAACTGCTCTGACTTCCTAACAAACAGTATTGTGAAAAAGTCTGGAGAACAAAAGTTTATTTTTTTTTTTAATTGAGGAAGGGATTGCGATGTGCACATTATTATTTTTCCCTCACGCGATATTCATATCACGACCTACAATTCTTGTTTATGGGCAAATTCGTGCATCTCAAATGCCAACTGAAAGCGTTACTCCACAGTCTAAAAGGTAAACTTTAAGAGATGGTTTACAGGTACTAATTAAATCTCTAACCTCTGTGAAATTGTACATTTTGAAAAACTGAATCAGAATTAAGGAATGCACATATTAACAGGATTATCCTCTCTCCTAATTTATCTCCTTCTGTTTGTTTATCCTCAGGGAACATAATCTTCTGTTGCATCAAGCCACTCTTATTCTCCCTGTGTCAGCAGCAGAATAATAATTCCCTCCTCCTCCTCCACCCCCGCCTCCCACAAGCACAGACAAGAATGAAGAAGAGTGGATCAGACTGTGTGCATCAGCATTAATGCTCCATGCAGCTATTTTCCTAGCAGTATCAGGGACTGAAAGAAAGATGCAAGAGAGGCGCGCAATATGCTACCTGTTCTGGGCAGCCCAGCATGAGAGGCAGTAATTAAACAGATTTTTCCTCCTAGAATAATATGAAGGCGGAAGATGCAGCCAGAGACTGCTTTAGTAGCCTTTTTTTAGCACTTCCCTTGCTGTCAGGGTTGGGTCCCTATTTTGCTAGGTGGTGTCCGAAGATAAAAGAGAGTACCAAAGTGTCCATTCCCACATGGCAATCTGAGAAGTGCTGCTGTACACGCAAGGATCCTCAGAGGCCTCAAGGAGAACGTACTTAGGGATTTACATGAGTCATGAGGATACATGTATACAAACAATAGGTACATAGATGTCTTATCGTAGCAGAGGATATCCCTTCTGGGCACAGAAAAAATTATGTAAAAATCATCAGTAACTGAAGGTAGAGGGTAGTGTAGAGGGAAGGATAAAGAACAGATTAAACAAAATAGGCAAAATGGTAATGAGAAGCCTTATGCCGTTAAAGGAAGCCCTGAGTGGAATTCTGTAGGGATTAGTACTTGAACTTGGCCATGGACGCCAGAATAAAAATCTTCAATCTGATTTAGATGTATTGTAGAAGGATGCCAAAACACAGAAAAAAATATGCTCTCTCAATAAATCATGTAAAAACTGAGTAGAAGCTGTTCTTAAGGCAGTTTAATATGAAGGGAATGCACCAGGAAAATTTTACAAGACAGTATTAAGTAGCCACCGATGCCTCCAAAAAGATTAGCCAAAGAAAATAAGTTGAAAAAGGCAAATACACACAGAAGATACTTTAACTTTTTCAACGAAGTACAAGCTGAAAGGCCCGATGAGATCGTTCTGTCTGCATTTTTAAAAACATTACATTTAGTTCTAGTCACTGTAATGTCAAAGAGAAATATCACAGCACCTGAAAAGTTACCAAGTAAAAAGGTTAACAGCATTGCAGTAAGAAAGGAAATAAAGTACGACTAATTAAATTATTTGCTTATTTTCAATACCCAAAATACTGTATCAGAAACATTTGAAAACAGTAGTTCACGCCAGTCATCTTTCCTGTTCTTTCCCTTTAACCCACACTCCACCATAAAAGCCCTAGACAACAGAAAAAACCCTTAGGTGTTCTTGCTGGAGTAAGAGATTTAGCTACACTCCTTTCGGTACATGGCTTAAATCTCATTTGAGGCTGCAGACCGAAACAGAAATACAACTTAACAACGACGATTGCAGTTATCTACAGTCTTGAACAGCAAAACTAACTGCATAGAGTTTAGCACAGTTCAAAACAAGTATTTTGTTTTTTATCTGAACATTAGCAAGAAGGCTGGACAGCCAGTGAAGAACAAGAGCAGTATATTCCATCTATCCCAGATACCAAAGTTTCAAAGCAGAATTCAGGTCAGTCCAAATGTAAAACACATGGCACTAAGCTATCTGGTTAACTATAGATAAGTTCTGAGTAAGCACAGCACCAAATACAAGAGAAACAAAGAAAATAACGGATCATCTTCTTGCCCAGTACTACTGTTTGAAATCCTAGTGGTTTAGGAGAAGTCAGAAACTGAAACATGAACACGCACACGATTTCTCAACTACATGGGCCAGCATTAAGCCTCCCTGCAACTAAAATTCAGTAGACAGGCTCTAGCACAATTCCCACCTTGCCCGGATGAGGCTCCAAGTCCTAGAAATAAAACTTCATCTCAAACACATATTGCAAAAACAAGAACATTTTTTGTCTGGCATTAAAAAGGTGACAGAGCTGCATATTTAACATGCACTGAGGCCATTACCACCCTGCTTTCTTCAGAAGCTCCCACCCTATGCAGAAGATCAGCAACCAGAAAATAGACTGTTACGGGACTACAGGAGAAAAAGCTTAAAGGGATCGATGTTTATAAGGCTCCCTTAGAAAAAGAAAAGGCAAAATCCCAGAAGAGCTATTCTATCTGCTCTGACTAGAATCCACAGCCAATATCAAAATGAATAATAACACCAAAACGCCAAAAGCTTAATATTTGTGTGGAATAGCAAAATCCACAAATAGAATCAACAGTCCACCTTGGCATCACAGTTTTTGCCACCTCGGCATCTCAACTGAGCAACATACATGCAAATTCATGTCCAGCAAAACCAGACATGTGGCCCAGTTTGCTGAGCCCCGTAAATTACAAAAAGCAGGTAGCCATACGCCACCACGTTTAGATTTTGCTAGTTGGACTTGAATGTTTCTATCTGGAAAGCATGAAATATGTGTGCATTCTACCTTAACTCCACAGAAAAAAAAAGTATGGTTCCACAGCCTTGTGGAATAGATATACAGTAACTGAAACCCTGTATTATAACAGAAAAACAAGGACCTTTGAAGGAAAAATAAACCATTTTTTTTCAATACTGCCGTTTACATATTTCTCCAGTATTAGCACAACCATAACAAGATATTAATCCCCTTTTCCAAAAACAAAATACTTGAAACACTTTAGTCCTTTACGATTTTCTTTACCATGTTACCCTCACATAGGCCCCCAAAAGCAAAAAAAAACCACTGCAGCATGGTTTTTTTGCTGAATAAAGAAGGCATTAAACACACTACTGAAAAAATACAAATAATCACGTTGAGCCATGCAGTTAAACTGCATTGCTCAACAGGTATGGGTTCAAGTGCTCTGCATAATAAAAGGTTTGCTTCTTAGAAAGCCAGCTGCAAAAGCCTGAAGTCATGCAGGTAAATTTCTATTGATACATTCATTAGTCCTTTCCTGTTATAGAAGAAAATAAACACATTGTAAACAGAGAAAAACCAAACAAAAAGCATTAAAATGGGGTGGGACAGCATAACATACCTTTTCCTAAGCATTTCTGGTTTACTGAAGAGCTGAAGATGTAGCAATGCCATACCCAAATTCATTTTGAAACAAAACAGCAACATATAGCCAGAAAGAAGTGTCAGGCAGGTCATTTTAAAAGAAATCCATCTCCAATATTTTCTGCTGGAGAGCTGCCCAGCTGCAAGTTTTAATTTTATCTGTTTCAGGTACAGTCTATGACAGGGCAACTGATACAGCTTTACTGACTGAAATCGGAAAGAAATTCTTGAAATTAAGACTGAAGACCACATTGAACATTTCTGAACGAACTTTTGAAAATTGTCCCTTCAAGTATCATCAGTGGTACAAGGACCAAAAATTGTTTTGATAATCTGAGCCACCATCAGAGTGCACTGCTTTAGATATGCCTGTCCTTTCCGCAAGCACTTTGGCATCGTATGTTGCCTCTGGATATAGTAAACAGCCCACACAATCTATCTTTCAGCTTCTCCTTTAAAATATATGCTTATTTTTAAGCACACCTAACTCTATATCCATAAAGTAACAAAGGATTTTCTGCTGCCCAATTTCAGCATATTCACAGTTAATTCTTGAAGCTTTTATTCGGCACTGAAAAGGCAAAGCAGTATAATAATACAAGATGACAACAACTGCTAGAAAAGCAGCCTAAATTGGAATGATACAAAGCTTCCATTTAAGGAATCCGTTCGTTATAAGGCCTTTCCCAGTTCTATTTCCTGTTTAGGGATCCTCTTCACATAATTCTATTATTACTCCTCTGCAAAAAAAGATAGTACATCTCTTTCAGAGAACTAGATTTAGCATTGCCCTCCAGCCTAAAATGCAGTGTACTCTTCAGTGTTCTCAAATGTATTTGATGCCACTTATCCAATGAGTTCAAACCTTTATAATTTAATTAAAAGTCATACTTCTTTGCGTATGAGCTATTTCTAAGTTTAGTATGGAAATATTTTTAAAAACAGATACTTTTTTTATTATTACTTCTATTGTTTCAGGATGAACAAATACGCAATCATATGGTTTAAATTTACAAATCTTTACATGCTCCAAATGCTGCACTTTCATGAAAAAAACCCATCTTTTCACATTTAACTGTACTGAATGACAACTTAAGGAGACCGACTATAAAATAATATGCGTAACTCTTTTTACCCCACTAACTGTAACTGTTCCAACACTACAACTTAAGCAATTTTGCACAAACCCAAATTAACTATTTTTCTTTAATGTAAAGATATCTTAACTCAATACTTGCTCTGGTCTTCCATTTAAAAAAAAAAAAAAAAAGAAACGAAAAAGAGTACATTTTGCCTATGAACAGAATCAAGAGGGTAACAAAGTTAATTATTTCTCATAATCAGTAATTATGATTAGATAAGAGAGTCTTTGGTAATGAACTGCTCTAATGATGGAGGACCTCCATCCTAAGAAATATAACAGTACATTACCATAACTGTGTATGCAAAGTACATAGAACTGCTGCCACAGTTAACTTGTCATTGAATGATTAAATAGGAATTCATAATTAGAAAAATCCACAGTGTAATTTATTGGCCTTCCTGACAGTTCTGGTTCATTAGAAGTTGATTACCAAACAGTGACCTCTAGTGGCTTAGAGTTTTTTCATGTTATTTTGTTTCTTTTGGCAGCCTTTAGCTGCTATTTAATATTTTTTAAAAAGGCAATTTGAGGAATTTAAAATGTTTCTCTTCATAATTCCTTTTTTTCACTTCTCTTAAAGCATACAGTGTGCTAATTACTTCAGAAAAAGGATTCCCTTTCTGTAACCATTTATATAAAAGTATAAAAATGTACATATATGCAAAAAAACCCCCTACTTCTCAGTTTTAAAGTTAATACTGACGTTAACATGGTTCTCATGCTAATTAATATTTATATACAGATGAAACATAATGTCTTCTAGAAAAACATATATTTTTTTTAAAAAAATTACTTCTCCAGTGTCAGTTACAAAGCCCTTGAGAAGCTCATACTTCAAGTAAGCCTTTGTATCTTAAAGTGAAGTGCCTCTAAGCATTGCCTTTGAACAAGAATCACTTTCACACTAAAACAAATCATATTGACTCGGATGGAGGGGGCAGAGCACAGGGAGGGAAAAAACCTCCCCAATTCTGTGTTCCAGATAGGAGAAAAAAGCCCAACATTTCATATCAATTGATAAACACATGCCTTGCAATACTCTGAACTCCAATTTCATTTTTAAAGAATGCAGCTTCAATTCAAGTAAGATTTACAGTTAACTGCAAAATCTTTTAAGCATTAGAGAGTGGAATTTCCCCTTATTCAACATAATTAATCCACTGTTAAGCTATTTAGACAGTTTTCTATTTTAAAATTTTCCATTATGATAGATACGCTTTTTCTTGCACTAGGACAGTGGCTTTCTTTTTTTTAAAGTATGAATGTTTTTAACAGGAAGTAGCACATCTGAAACTAATACAGAAGCCCCTAAAACACAGTGTTAAATAAAAATCCATACACAGTGAATACAAGCAATTTATATTTCACTTGTTTTCATTTTGCATCTCATTCTTTTTCCAACAATAACATTTTAGAAATGATGCGCATGTATTTTTCTTCACTTTTGTATAACATGGAACTGGCTACAAAAATTATGCCTCTTTATGAGAGAGAAGCTAGAAAATAAACCATGTAGTCCTGTTTCATACATAAACAGATTTTTCAGAGAGAACTATTCCAGTGTCCCACATGGGGAGAAGTCCATCATCCTCACATGCTGGAAACAGCTTTAACAATTGCTATAAACAGAAAAATGGATATAGCTACAGGATAGAGATCCCCACCCCTGATTTTCCTGTCTGTCTGTCTGTGTGTGTGCAGATGCATGCATGCACACACACACAAGATTCTAGCTGTTTGTGGCGATGATTTAATATAGTGACTGGATAATGAGCTGTGCTCCCCGCAGCAAGTGAATCACCATTTAATGCTATTATCAACAGTTCATGACCCACCGGCATGAAATGTCAGCCTGATTAATCTGAACACTACTGACCTCAGAGAGGAAAAGCTACCTTATTGTCAAAATTTAATATATAATAAAATCATACACAGAATATAAATACCTGAGCAAGCAAAGCCATTAACAGAAAATCTACTTTATTTTGCTCTACCATTTCTTTTAAACTTGGTAAAACACATCTAAAAAAAAAATAAAAATTGCCTAGTCAAGCAGGAAGCAATCCATTAGGACTTATTATTTTGATGTACAGTGAAACATTTCAAAATGGCTGTCCAAATACAAACCCCAGGTTGATACAAATAAGAAAAAAATTAGAATATGCTAGTATAGGACTTGCTACTGTCAATTCACATCAGGAAAGGATCAGTAATTGTTCTTGCTTTTCTAAGGTCAATGAGGCTATAAAAATACCGATCTGTAAATAGGAAACAATTTGCGTGATGCTCATAGAAAAAAGCTACCTTAGCTTAATAAGACCAATATACTTCAAGAAGATTAGAAACTTGTGCCAGTTATATTGATAAATTTTATTATACTTACAGTGAAGATTTTCCCTTATGTAATTCAGTATCATGATACAGCCTCACTCAACACAATTTTTAGCAATTTGTTCCCTGTGGAGAATAAACCATGAAAAAAAGACCCCCCCCACTTTTTACCAATCACGATGAGGTTGGTACAATTTTGCTATATCTTCTCCACATCTCTTTTTAATTTAACACAGCTAGGACTCTCATAAAAAAATGCAGAACTTTTAAGCTTGCTTTTCAGGATTCTGTACGTCACGGTATATAAATAACTCAGACTGAAGCTAATAGGACTACATGGCATTTATCTGCCAAATTATATTAACTGACAGAAGCATAGTAAGTACTATGGTTTATTGTTACACCACACTGCAAAATAGGTGAAAACTGCTGTAGTTATTTTTAAAATTAAAACCGCAATGGTTTCACCTCTCACTTTGGATTGTTGTCACCTGGTACTGACAGGGTTAAGGGACTTTCAGGACAAGGGACTGGAAAAGAACTGAGAGAAATCCCTAAAACTATCCACCTATGAATGGAATGACCGTGGGTGAGACAAGAATGATCACTCCAAGTACTGACTTATAACGACTGGCAGCCAAGGAAAGAAGAACATGTCAAACCGACCTGACTAAAACCTGGACAAAACATGAAGCCTGATGTCTGAACTCTCAGTTAAGAGCTCTGCTGGAAATGTAAAGAAGGAATAAAGGAATTCTGGATGCTTAGGCAGGAAAGTAATTCATGCTGCCAGCACAGACATATGTTTAAGCTTTGCTTTTCCATTCAGCAACCAAACAGTTTTCATAAGCCAGTTGACTAGTAAGTGTTGGCTTGTTTTGCCAAGGCTGTCCCATGTAGCTGCAAATACTGTTAGCTGCAGTGTGCCCAAATGGGTAGCAATATCTAACAGCAGTTTAAAACCTCTTCTGTACCCCTCCTCTGAACGTACAGAGGGGAAGGGGTTTGCCATACAGTAGCACAACCACAGCGCGCTCACTCTCAGCAACACCAGGCCTGTAATGCGAAGCGTTAACACAGAGAGCTCTATTTGTGTCTCCATCAAGCACAAACCGTACACCTGCCTGCTAGGATGTCCAAAATCCTTTCCGTTACCCGTAACTGATGACCACCTTAACGATCACAGTGCCCTTCTTACTCTATTGAAGATCAGCTCACCTACGAGTCCCGCAGTCAGATGGCATCTTCTGCTCTCACAAAGCTGTGTGTCCCTTTTCTGCTATCCAAAGCTGCTTTGCCTCTGTGGTCCCTCACTGTCTACTCATTCTACGAGCCCTTTTAAAGATGCTGTTTGTCACAGTCATTTTAGCAAAGCCCATTTTGCCACATTTGCCCCTTGGAGAGGAAGAGAAATAATGGAGGGGGGACTTGTTTGGTCCTGTTCCAAACAGCTCCTTGACACAACCAAAGCCCAGCAAAAGAGCAATCCATTCGGACTAAGGTAACAACCCTTCACAGTCCTGACTGTGTTGGGTAGATGCTACAAGTCACATCAAGTGGCAGATTCTGCATACAAACAGGGTGTGAAAGACACAACATGTAGTAATGGTTTAACTAGAATTGATATGTTGGACAAGCAGATTCCCAAATCATTTTAAGAAATATCTTGAAGGTGGTGGTGGCTTACCACAACAGTGGTAACATGGAAGACAGGATTGGTGAACATAAAAGGGACCTGCAATTCTTGCCTGAAGGCAAGCAGACGGCAACCAAATAAATCAAATTTTCCAAACCCTGTGTAGTTTAGTTCACTTTATTTTCCTGCTGTGTTATTTTATTTTGCTTCTACTCTTCCTCATCATGTAAAAGAGGCATATATGAGAACAAGACAACCAAAATACGAAAGATGTTATCTGCAACTCAAGCATTGTAAATAAACTCAGTAAAATTGCAGATACCAACTCTAGAGTGGACGTGCATGTAGTAATGAAGGAAGGGGATAACTAGGGTTTGCAAGGTGGAGAGACAAGGATGGAGGACAGAACTGCATCCTGTCCAGGAAAATAGTTGAAAGGAAGGACCAAAAATGAAGCAGAGATTCAGTAGACCACTGTCTGTTCCTAAGTAAAATTAAATAATGGTGAAAGTTGAAAGGTGCAGACGAGAGATCAGTTTGAATTATTGGTGATGACTGTGCACACATTTGTACACATACTCACATATGAAAATAAAGATGAGGAAGATGACCAGTGTGGAGTACGTGATCTCAAATTTATGTCAGACAGGAAAAAAAAAGCCGTAACTATGAAATAAAAATGTAACCCATATGAAGCAAGCATAATAACAGTGAATAAGAGGGAAAAAACCTATGCACATAAATCTACCACAAAAAAATCAGATATATTAAGCATGTAAAATTTAATAGTGAATTACTTGTTACTACTCAGAGAAGTCAAAGCAACAAGGAAGAGGCCGCCAGTGAGGGCACAGAAACATTCTATCTTAAGAGAACAGGGAAAAGTATTATCAGCAAAATTCAAATAAATAGTAAATCCTTTCAAAAGCCACCTGTTGAGAAAAACAACCTCAGCACCGGTAAAACCTACATGATTCGTACACTGGAAAGAAAGAAACAGCGATCCTTGAGGGCAAACAATTTTCTCATCTTGAGGCACATTTATTTTCTATTTTTAAAAAAAATTTTGACTTACAAAAATCAGATTGCATGAGAAATGCACTAAATCCTATGCACTGAAGAGATGTAATTATTGCTAATAAGTGAAGAAAGAAGCCAGAGTAGCTCAAACCCTCCCATTTTTAAGTATTCTCTAGAATATTTTGGCATGCATGTCATTGGTTCAATAGATTCGGACTGTTTTTTTAAACAAAAAAGTTAATGATGTTTAACAAAAAAGTTAATGATGAAGCAAGAACCTGAAATAAACAATGTAATTTGGCACGTTTTCTACTTGGTTTATAGCTATCTATAAAATGCCCAAGATAATTCTGAAATGTTAGCAAATGTGAAAGCAGTGGCTAGAATAATTTTTTAAAGTATGTTTTTAAAAGCTCTTAAATGAAAAGAAAAAAATATGTTTACTTTCATAGGGAGATAACATTACAGTTTCAAATTAACATTTTAGGCACACAGGAATGTAGATGAAGAAAGAACAGCACTTGCTTGATATAAACACAGAAAACAAAGTTTTTAAGAGGTTATCCTGGAATCTTTCTGTACTTACTCCGGTCTTATAATATATAATTAGGAAGCATTTTTTTTTTGCCTCCAAACGTAGCACAGAGATTTGGGCTCTCATTTGTAAAGAATGATTAGGAATCTGGGAAGGATAAGTGAACTACAGCAATTTATTTTGGAATACAGACTTAATTCTAATAAACACCCTCAAACAGCAAAGTTTTCCTAATTTTTGTATTGCATCTCTTCTCTTAGATTAACAGGGAGGATCATGTACACGAAGTATGGCTCTGGCTCCTGTTGTATCCCTTATTCATCAACATACTACAGTTCAGCAAGGGCTTTAGTAGGGAAAATACAGAAATACGATTAGGTCAGTATTTAACTTTTTTGGCTACGTATCCAGAGTCTCAGTGGGAAGTCACTCTGTGGTCTCTGTTCTAAGGAATCTCAAAAAAGAGACTTTGATGACACTTGCATCTCCCTTTTCCTGGAGAGCGGGAGAAAGAAGGAAGAGAGGGGAGCTGTTTATTGAGAAACTTACATGCATATTTAATTCTATATAATTGTAAACAGATAACTGCTCCAAATTTCAATTTAATATTCAAAATGACATGGAAAATTAAACGCCTGAACCAGCTACTGAGCAACTGGCATAGGAGTAAAGTATTTGTACCAGAAATTACTAAAATTGGCACAGACTATACACAGACAGTAATCAGATCTGCTAAACAGAGCCTAACATTACGCTCTTATCAGGGAAGCTAATCATACCTGCTACAACATTTGAAATACCAGCCCCTTAATCACTTTTGGCTAAACATATAAGGTACACGTTGGCATTTCAACAATTCCTTTTGCTGTGTGTAGAGTACAATTTTACAGACTACATTCCTTGTCTGTGCAGCCTCTATATATTTATCTCGAGCACAACTCCTCACTTTCTTGTGCAAAATACACACACAAAAAAGGAAACAACAGGGATCAGAATAACCTACAGGAAGCAAAGATGCAGCACTTACTTTTAAAAAGGCTATTTTCCATCTTGTGTCACGGGTTAGCTAGAACTTAACATAGGAAACACTAAAATGATTATGGAAGCATTTTCAAATGTTGCCAGTTTCTCCTCTTGAGGTAGCTGTTAAGTGTTTCGATTAGAGATTTGCACTATTGTGGCAAGAGAGACTGGTTGATCAATGATATTTCTCAATAATATAATATTTAAATTAATGCGAAAATATTAAATGATAGGTTAATGTCCTAAAAAGGAAATTTCCATAATCAGATAAAAATGCAGTCAAAAGGTTTCTGCTTATTTAGCATATGGGATTATGGGGGTTACATACACATCAGACTTAAAATATTTTCCCACCCCAAAATGATATATGTAGCAAAAATTCAGGGTGGCAAGGGAAGACGGTTTAGTTAAGTATGCTCTCTATGTGCCTATTTTTTTAATCTGATGGACACAAACAGTGATTTGCTCAGTCATCATTGCTGTTTGAACAGAAATGCTTTGAGGTTCCCATTCTACAAGCCGAATCTTGTGAGTTTTATGTTGCAGCACCACAGGACTCAACAAAATTTATAACTTGTTATTTCAGCCTTCTTTGATGAATAGATATAAAAATTAATTAAAAGGTTTAATGGCATTATTCCACTTCTTTCAAAGTGGAACTTTCTCTAAATTACTTATTACATGCTAAGCATTTATTACAGTCAATATTAAAAAATACAAGTAAAAATGTCTGAAGTCTATAAAACAATTGAAGTGGTCTCTACTTTGACAATTTCTCCTATCCATTCTCCATTCATACGGAGTTCTTTTAAGAGAGAACACTTTCTGGACAGTCTCAGAGGTGGTATCAAAATGCTCTTGATACAAAGAAACTCACCCATCCCTCCAAATTGTGAAGTTTTTGGTCTTATTTTAACAGTCTAATCTATCTCTTCTCGAGACAAAAGGGAACTCATACATCCTGCAACAGAACAAGATGGATTAAACAGATAAATTACAATAGGACATTATACAGCTGATTCCAGACAGCCAGGGTGGCACCAGCCTGTTAAATCCAGAGTGCAGCAGTTCAGGCAGGGAATTAGAGACAGCCTACAGAGAAATGGAATAAGGACCCAGCATTAAACTAGTGTGCTAAAGCAGACTCAAAGACTGGCTGAATGGGATGCTTCGTGAGGCTGTTTCACACTGTGACCACCAAGAGAGCCCTCCATGCACAAAAAGGCCTTTGCTGCTACCAAGTGTCCCGAACCCAGTCGGGTACAACATCCTCCTTCATCAAAAAAAGACTTCAGCATGACTAAAGCTAGGGTACAGAAGTCCAGGCAGGGAATCCCAATCCACCTGCAGAGATGAACCATTGAATTAGAGAAGGAGTTTTACAGGAGTCCCCCGGCTTCCTTCAAATTACGAAGTGGGTAGGGGAGAGCCTACAGCCAGGTTGCCCTGACTCGAGAGTGGTAACAGAGCATGGCTACAGTAGAATTTGGCATGACAGTAGAATTTGGCATGTTAAAGATACTCAAGCTTTCAGAAGTGGAAGGTAGGGACTAGATAAAGGTTATGATAAGGTAAGTCATAATCATAAGAGACACGACTAATCAAGTGAGGAAGGCAGAAAGCCTGGTGGCAGAATCAACTGGTCAGGTTTACAAATGCTGAACGCTTCTTGCCAGAAAGAAAGAGAACACAGTATGAAGGAAGGGACTAATGTTCAACTTCGACATAGAATTTTTCAGAAAAAAAGGTAAAAGTTAGGCATACTGATTTGACAGAAGTCTTTGGGTGACTACCCCACAGAAAGAATCCAGCCGCTCATGCCTGAAGAACAACAGAAAACAGGTCTCTCCTCCATCCTCCAGCCTTCCCGAAAGAAAGTAAATTAATAAACTTTGTGAAGCAAAAAGATCCTTAAGAAATTAGGATGGCTAGGGATACTACATCCAATAAAAAACCTATTCTTAGTTCCCTCAGTTTGTAGGCGTTTGCATACATCAAAAAGGGAATGCCCAAAACACTAGCCTGTATGTTAGACGGCAGGCATCTACTTGCTTCAACTATGTCACCTTCTAAACAGCGAAAAGTAACATCAATGAGTACAAATAAAAAGCGGGTGAGAGTATATACCTTCCGTCAGTGGTTTTATTACTGTTTTGGGAGTGGAATGACCTGGATTCTAAACACCTGGTGAACAGGAACCTTCCCAAGTTTGGAAGGGGAAACAGAGTTTAAATCCAACAGCTTACTGCTTAGTGTCTGGGGCTCAGGGATGTTAGGACCTAGCAACTTGGAACAAGAGAGGGATAGTCCTAATTTTTTTACATAATTTCTTGGAGGATGACAGAGCAAGAGATTTCTAGTATTATGCATATTCTTTTCCTACTTATACAGAATATTTTTTGCACACTACCCAAGTAAAATAGTTGTTGCCTCCACTGTAACTAATACTTTCCTTTACGGTGTATTTCCATGAACTGCTCCTTTTAACTGAACCCGCTAAATCAGAATACAGCAATATTAGCATGCACGGAAGGAGGACGGGGGGGAACACTCCAGTGTTTTGTCTTACAAATGTATTAAGCGCATAAAAATGCACTTCTGTCACTGACTGGGCATGCTCGGTTAGATGCATAAATATTGGTATTGAAACTAAACATGTAGAAACTAACACCAAGTGATAGATTTCCAAACAAAATGCTGGGGAACAGGTTTGTCCTGTCCTTGTAAAAGGATGGAAAAAGCTTTCAGAAGGTTCACTCTCAGCGGTAAAGCAGCAGCTATTTAACAGAAGCAGGTTTCTGAAGCATCTTAACAACTCTCACTGGTGACTTGTTACATCTTACCACTGGTCCCTGCAGGTCCTGTACCCTGACAGGCAGGATGAAAAGATTCTCTAACGGGGCCACTGGCTGTCAGAAGCCACCAGCTGGCCTGCCAGGGCTTTGCAATCGCAGGGGCCAGCTGACAGTCTGGGTGTTGCTGACCATGCTGAGAAACGTGCCACCCAGCTGCTGTGTGGTCACGTCCATCTGGAGATCTCCAGCCAGACAAATCTCCGGGCCTGTCAGATCTCTTCAGCAAGCCTTGTTATGCAAATTCAATTACTCAAGTGTGCCCTATTACTGCTGGCTAACTGCTCCTAGAACCAATCTCACACTGACAGTCAGCTCACATTTTTACCCACCAAAAGTACCTCATTTATTCTTGCTCAACTATTCCCTTGTATCATTAAGGCAGAACAGACAGAGTCCATAGTACTGTAACCTCTCTGCAGTGGGTTACTATTCCTTGCAAAGAGCTTAGAGAGAAATTAATTTAAAAACATACAGCATCTAATCAAACATGAGTTAAAGCCACATTATCTACATAATTTACCACGAGAAACAGGAATTACAAAACTTTGACAGAATTCTAGCTCATCTGACAAGTATTTTAAAAGGCAAACAAATAAACGTGAAATAGAATATTCAAGAAAGCAATAAATTGTGCTTGAGGTATTTGCTTTAACACAGAGGTACAGGTAATGAAATGCGAGATTTCTCATTTTATCTAGCATGTCGGTATTTAGATTTCTTCAACTAGAAGTCTGCTGCAGCAATAACCACCTACTTCTTTCACATATTTATTTACTGAATCTAATTTAGATGTAGTCTGAGCTATTAATAGTTTTCCCTGACGCAGAGATATGAAAGACTTTCCATTTACTCCTCATGAGTACATGTACTCCTACTCAGTACAAAATATATAATAGAAAAGTTTGGTGAAGATTTAGAAAGGAAGAGTTAAGCATCATATTGTGGATTTGCTCAGAATATAAACAAAAGTTTCCACTCGAAACATCATTGTGATGTTGCCTTCATTTTGAAAAGTTATTCAAAAGCTGACAGAAGAAATGTTAACAGATAAACCACTGTTAGCTAGAACAAACTAGTGTAAATATTTATATCTAACATATAAGCCAATTTAAAATAATTGTGTTTTTCAAACTACCACCAAGCAGAAGAAATACTGTTAGCGAGCAAGAACACTGGAGAGGTTTTCTGAAGCAAAGAATGCAAACTATAGTGAGTACAAGGCACGGCTACTTAGCTAGATCAATTCACAGTGTGTTTCACAACCAATTCAGGTCTCAGGGCAGATGATAACAAATCAAACCAAGTCTCTCTAACCTAGTTCTCTTCCCATCCACAGAATGAAGTTGCCTTTCTAAGTGTTAATTCATCTTTTCAACACCTTTCAACAGTGAGTTTTGGTAAAGAGAAACGGGTTGGCGGGAGATTTACTTCAAAAACTTATCACTTACCCTCAAAAGGTTTTGTCTTCAAAAATGACTGCTGAACAATTTTTTAAAAAATCAGTGTTGGAATACTGTGGGGAAAAATATTAAGATGCAATCCTAAGTAAGACTATAAGTTGATTAATGCCTAGGAACCTGGGTCAAGGAAGATATGAGTCAAGCTTTGAGAGAAACTGGAAAAACAGCACAGCATACAGTACTGGCAGAACGCTTGGCAGCGAGGGAGCAAGGGAGATGGGAAGAAAGATGTATTTGAGAGAGTGGCATTGCTGCGTTAAGTCTGGAAAGGGGAAGATATGCGATGCAGACAGAGATCAGAAACTAGGTAAAGGATTCCAGGAACTCATTTACAGCAGACTGCAAGAAATTAAGACTTTAGGTGAAACATAATAGCAGGAAGACAAAGGATCATGAGAGACCAAGGAAAAGTTAAAATATGCAATTTGCCAAGGCCTGAGATAACTGGGTCATGGACCACAGTCATACCAATAGTATGGGAATATTCTCAAGCAAAGCTAAGTGAAACGTCTGTAGTATTTAGAACACACCCAATTTCTTGGAAAAAGAGAAACAAAAGCCAAATATGATAGTGGGGCAGGAGTGTGAAAAAGTACTAGTGATGAGGAAGGACACAGCTGACTAGAACTGTACACCAGCAAAACCTTTTTAAGACTGTAAAATGGTGGGAGGGAGATGGAAAGATGTTTTTGCAAACCAGAGGAAACGATAAAGAAAATAAGACACATCTGCAAGTACACCAAAAAATGGACATTTGAGTTCAGAACAAAACTGTTACAGACACAAAAAGTGACTTTGAAATAGCCTCATGTTTATTCTTCAATTTTTACAAAGGTACTCAAAATCAATTAAGCAAGGTAACTTAAGCAAAAACTTAACGGGCTTACTGAAGGATCCTAACACATGGTTTAAACAATCCCAAATAAGTCAGAAAGATTACCATTCCCAAAGAAAATTATTTTTGTTGACTTGGGCAGGGTTAGATGGGAAAAAGAGTGGAAGAGAAGTATAACAGAAATGCAAACTATTGGCACATCTGGTTTTGATTTAGGAGAACTGCTTTTGAAGGAGCTTTAAGAGCCTCATTCCTAATGAAGCCAAATATATTCTTGTGAAAATCAACTGAGGGATGTGCATGGAACTCACATTGTTCTCCCCATCCTCTCCTTACAGTGGTGGCATGAAAAAGGATTTTCTAAAAAAATGGGAGACCGGGAAAATCTGAGAGAATACCAAATCCAAAATGAGTTTCATTCTACTTTCTCTCCGCAGAAACCACAGCATCCCTATTCAGGGATAAATTAGCGCTCTGGGAAAGTTCTGTTTCACTGAAATAATCCTGAATGACACCTTCCAGACAAAACAATGTGGGCAGCTCTGATGACACGACCCTCCGGGTACTAGTGCTGGACAAAATCAAGTCAACTTTGCTACAAAGTTTCTGTAACAATAGTGCAAGTACTGTTGTCAGACTCAGCCTATTCTTCTCTATTTATGTGACATTAATGTTTATTTATTACAAATCAAGACACAACTATATAAATGGAACTTAAAGAAGCAATACTGACCCGCTGGCAAACAAGACATGGACAGATAATCCAAATATAGGTATTTCAATAAAATGGAGCGTATCTAATGTCACCTATCTTGGTACTGAGAAGTACCCTCAAGACAATAGGATTCCACTACTTGGTATTATCCAGTACTGATCCACCCTAACTACGGAACCACAGAATGGCAGGGGTTCGAGAGGCGCCTTTGGAGATCATCTAGTCCACCCCCCCTGCCACAGCAGGTTCACTTAGACCAGGTTGGACAGGAACCCCAGGCAGGTCTTGAATATCTCCAGAGGAGACTCCACAGCCTCTCTGGGCAGCCTGATACAGTGCTCTGTCACCCTCAAAGTAAAAAAGTTTTTCCTTACGTTCAGACAGAATTTTCTATGTTCCAGTTTGTGCCCGTTGCCTCCTAGCCTGTCACTGGGCACCAGTGGCCCCATGCTCTTCACACCTGCCCTTTAAATATTACAAGCATTGATGAGACCCCATCATCTACATTAGATCTTCATCAACTAGTAATTTCACTTTCTGTATTCCTTAGTCGCAGAACTAACAGCCAAGCTCTTAACAGTTCAGCTAAGAAAAAGGACATAACTACTTCTCACCAAGAGAATGAATGCAAGCAGACGTGGAGAAATAGCTCCTTTTGTTGACTCTTTCATCCCAATCTCTTGTTCCCTATCAGACGAAAGAAGAGGTGCACCACACAGGTATTTCTAGACCAAGCTATAAAAGTCCTGTGGCTTTCTTCCAAAAATGCCAAAGAAATCAAAAAGGCTGTTCATGCAGTTCTCATGGCAAGTTTTATTCCTGCATTATGCAGGATTCTGCATAATGTTAAAGCTCACATGCTTCAAGGTTCTCACTAAAACTGGCAGAACACCTTAGTCTCCCCTACAGAATAAGTTCAAAAATTCCAGAGTCAAGCAGAGTCAACGGGTTCTTCTCTTTTAATCTGGAAGGCTGAAATCCTACATGAGAATAACATGAAAATTATTTATCCTTAACCTCTGCCATTTCCTAGGTGCCTGATGCAGTGAAGTATGAAAATGTATATGCCTCCTAGATTTTTGTTTAATCATGTCTAATGAAGCTGTGGGTGTTCTTGGTAGATGTATATACTGATTTAATTCTTTAATTTAATCCTAACAGGCTTCTTCCCTAAGTGATAACTTATGTCAGTGCATTAATTTCATAGACTAATACTGAACTGCATTAGAAAAAAATGGAGTGCTAGTTTTTAAAATTTGTTTCAGAATTTGGCTGAATGTTCCTTTATCAGCATACATTGAGATAAGCCGAACATGGGCAGGCTCTTTATTCAACCTACACTGTGCCAATGTATATTTCCACTATGACCTACTCTTGGAGATCTAATTTTAAAAAGGAAACCATTATTATTTTCATCCTTCACCTTTGTTTGAAATTCTGTTTCAACAGTCTGAAAGCCTCCACATCTTAGCTGCATCCTTGTGAAAGCAGTACAACCAGAATACGTTAGCCATAAAGCTGTGTGGCACGTCACTCCTTTCTATATCAAATCTACATTTTAGTATTATTTTTTCAGACCTGCTTCTCATATATTCTAACATTTATTTGTTTTGTATGCTCATCCATATTAGAAGCTTTCACTAATTAGCATGCAAGCATATACAGTTAGTGGCTTAAAAAAAAAAGGAAAATGTCTTAAGTGCATTCAGCTAATTCAAGATGAGGCAGCAATGAAGAGTTAATCAGGTGTTTTTTCCTTAGTGAGTACCGCTTTATATTTATCAACACTGAACTGCATTTGACTCCATGCTGCTTGATCACGTATCTTAATTTGTTGCCTTACAATTTAATTGAATGTAATTTTGTCATCATATCCCCAAAAAAGCCAATGTATCTTGGTCATTTCTATTCTCAAGTGACCAAAATAATTTTGAAGGATTTGTAAAACATTTAACTTTTTTCCCAGATAAACAGTACATAATGCGGAGATGAAATTGTCGGCATGTGAGGGAACTCTACCATACATAATACTTCTAGATTCACAGAGTAGCAGCTGGTACTGAAAGGTGCAGAAGAGAAAGGAAGAATTAGATAGCTGTATTTTTCTTGTTCTGAAAGTAGAGACAGATCTCGGAGAAATTAGAGAAATAAATCTCTTATTAGATCAGAATTGATTCACTTAGGGCCACTGCTGCTGATTAAAGGGCATTTTAAAGGGTTAAAAAGAGCAACCTTTATGTCTAGCAAGTGCTTCCATTCATCTGGGCTGCCAGAAAATGTTTGGTTCTCTCTTTTTGTAGTGATTCACTCTGGCTACCCTGCCTGTCACATCCAGTCACTCACTGATGGCAGGCAGTGTTTTCCCTGGGCTCACTGGAATACTGCTGAGAGAGAAGAGATCCTTTGCACTGAAGGTGGCTTCGCGTGGCGTTGGGATCCTTTCAACAGCAACTGTTGGGTATCTGCTGTACCTCTCCCACATTCCCAGCAACCACCATGCTTGTTCTCATAAAGGAATTAAGCTAGACCCAGTGTATACACAAATACTAAGAACAGACATCAAACAAGTCCAGAAGAAGTTAATGTATGTGTGAACCTGAATGCAGTTCTTTCGAGACCTGATCTCGTCCAAAACCCTAGCTCATCTGCTTTTACAAGATTTGATCCTTTTCTATCAAAATACAAGCCAAAGGAAGAAGTAACAAAGTAGGAATACGTATGTTCCTTGCCTCAGCTCATTATGAGCAGAGTGCTGAATGTTTTCTGTGAAAATCGTTCCTTTATGTACGTGAGATTAATAATGGATCTGTAAGGTCATTCTTCAGCAGTTTTCAAGTTCTCTGAAAATTGAAGTGGTCAAGTCAGAAATATAATCAAGGCAGAAACAGAAGGATGTCTATGACAAGTGTTCACCTTGTAAAGACACTATGACAAGTAATTTATTCCAAAACAGATGGAAGCTGCTATTTCCATATAGCAAGCTTCCATCCAACTTGCACTAAAAAACACAAATATAGTTAATCTGCAAGATTTTAACACGTGTGATCCAAGCAAAAGAGTCAATAGTAAACAATTCCCAACATTTCACAGAACTTGCCAAAAGATGCACTGTAGACTTGAGACTTTGGAAAAAAAAATAAAATAGGCAAACACATAGCTTAACAGAGGGACCTGTAAAGAGGTGGCAATGGACAAAAATTATTTGGACAGTGCAATTAACAAAACAAAACCAAATGTTACAATAGCTCCCTCCAAAAGATATACAAATCTCTAATATGCAAGAGAATCAGTAGCTGCTCCCTCCTTTATCATTAGGTGAACATACAGGGAAAGACTTTTTTTGCACCATATTTTTCTCCATAAAATTTGATAGTTACATTTACCTTCCATTCCATCTACATAAAAAGAACATTTAAAAAGACTAAAACACAGACGCAAAAGAACATTTACTACAGGAATATATCTGCAAAATGTTCTGAGAATAGAGACTGTATTACAATAAGGTATATTTAATAAAAACGTACTCTATTGATGCAGATCTGACTGATGAAATTTTGAACTTCACTTATTTTTGTCCCAAACTTGTATTTGTATAATTTTGACATGACAATAGTTTTACTGCTGCTTTATTACTTTGTAAAAGGAAGTCTGTGCAAGAAATACACAAGTTCACTCTGTACACAAACCTTCAATTTCTTCCAGCTCTTCCCTTTGATTTTACACTTAAATATCATCAAGACTAGGTAATAAAAGCTCCAAAACCATACTAGATTATTTTCCCATTTTTAACCTTGTATCACAGATTTCTGCTTTGAGCACGTCTACAGCACAACCTATACTTCATGTCAGACAAACAAGTCAACTACAAAACAAGTTACCTCACATACTCAAAAGTGTACAACCAGAGCAACATGAAGTTCCTGTTTCTTTTTACATCTAACTCGGGTATTTATGTAATACAGCATAGTCTGATATGTAAGTACAACTTCAGATACTACCAATAATGCAATCAACACAAAATGCATTTAGTTTCCTTCTGAAAAGAATTATCTTGAGAAAATTTAAATTCTGATCAAGATACAAAATGCAGAAGAACATACAGGGACATGGCAGCACTCTAGGGAGCAACAAGTATGATTATTACCTTGATGAAAAAAGGACAAATGATGTCACTCAGTTGTGAGGCTGATGCCAATCATAAATACATCTTTTCAATTTCAATCATGTTCTCTGGAACAACAATTTCTTCAGAGTCTCTGAGGCCTCATATGAAAAAAAGTGTTTTTGCTAACTAAATTTAAGGAATTTGGATTTAGTATTTATTTTTATTGTTTGAGCAAAAACTACAAGTCACACCTTCCTCTGTAAGGCTGCTTTGGCCAAACAGGCTGTTATCTGAGTTTGTATTTGTATTTCAACCATTTAATGGGCAGCATTAAGTAGGAAGATTTACATAAAGCCACTATCAATATACTTCCCAGTCCTGACAAGCCGTATGTTCTTTATGGCAAAGGAAATTCTTAGTTTCTTCACTGCTCCCAGCATGTTACTGAACTTTGATGAACTGTAGAAAAGAAGTTAACAAGTCACAAAATCTACCAGTGAGGAAACAAACATGGAAATAAATCTGCAATATTAGGAATAAAAGATGATGGCAAACTACAGAGATGACTTGAAGCGGATTTGCAAATAGGAGACTGGGAGGAGGGAAGTGCAGAGTAGCAATGAGACCTAGGAGACCCAAGTCACAAACAGGAGACCCAAGTCACAAATAGGAGACCCAAGGTGACCAAGGAAAGAGATTTATACAGTATCAAGTTTTTCTTGCCTGGGAGAAGCACTTTCACTTGAAACACTTCACTGGAGGAAGTTAAGATGATGCCATATGGCCACCTGGTCAAGGCAAGGAAGAGTGGGCCAACAGAAGGCTATCATTAAAGAGGTCAAGAGACACATACAATTAAGCCATCAAAGCGATAGCTTTAGCACAGATAAGATAACACAGTAGGAGGAAGAAAAAGAAAAAAAAGGACGGTGGATCAGAGAATTTAATCTCATGGAATGACAGGCAGGAACTTTTTAGTCACAATTTTCAATCATTCTAGATAAAGAAAGCTTCCTTCTGCCCCCTTGAATGGCTTTCTTGCAATTTGCTTTGTCACATGTTAGAAGCAGTTTTTCTACTCTGGCTGCTTCTACTCTGCCATGGGATACAGCCTGCTGCATCAGTTTCCAAGCAAAATTAAATCCTACAACAGGTTCATCTTAGCTTCAAAGCAGGAAGCACTGTATTAGATTTCTTGCTGCTTAATACGTTTCATTTTAAGGTTCTGTTGAACACACAGAACATGGGCCATGGGTTTGGGATAGCAGTACAGTGCAATGAACCATATGCCAGCCTCCTTCAATTCTCTCCAAACCTCTATTGCAATAGGCCCACCATAATGGTCGTCTGATACTACCCCTTTCACTTGAGCAGCCATGTCCTCCCTTTTGTCCTGTCACTCTGTTGTCCTGTTTATGTTGATCAAGCCTCTGCTCGAGCTGTATTAGCTGAGGCATCTATTCAAAAGAACAGCTGCTCTGGCCAGGCCCCCCAAAGCCACACTGGATACTCTAATAATTGCAGCAAGCACAAGAGTATAATAACCATCAGGATAAACACTCTTCTGCACTTCTAGCAAAGACAGAGATGGAAATGGAAGCAGATACTTTATTAATTATTTACCTTTGTTCTCGAAAGCAACACTCCAAATCTGCCCTGATACTGAATCCATTTCTCTCATGTTTAATGACTCAAAGTTGACAGTGCTGGTCTTGGTGATAAGGGAGAACCACTGCCAAAAACGGAACCCACAAGAGCATTTCTATAAACATCTCCCCAGCCACCAGAGAAGGAAGTATATGAACTTTGGTAAAGTCACTATAGCTCTCACAGTAAAATTGTATGAATTGCATAAAGAAGAGTGCTTGTGCTCTAGGTGCTCTGGAAATACTGCTAAACCTCGGGTAGCAGAACTGGAGGCTATGTCAGGAGGAAGGAATTGAAATATTCCTTAAGATTCATCACCCCAGTGAGTCAGAACATTCATTCCTCCAGCAAGAGTTTCAAACCCCTAAAGCAAAGTTTCCTTTACTGGAAACTCCTACAGTAATCTCCGTACCTGTGCATAGCACTGACTATATTAAGCTTATAGGCATATAGGCTCCTTCCTACAGATCTACTGGGGAGATTATTTCCCACGAGAACAAGCTGTACTCATGTCATCATACCAGACAGACATCAACTCTTTTCATCACAAGGTATCAAAAACCTTGATCTGTACTTTAACTCTGGGGTTGGAGAGGGCCCAGGAGTTTAACCCTTATCTCCCGCTATTCTTTGGCCTTTTCAGTAAATATTAATGCACTAACCATTTATATAAGATGTTAATCGTCCTTCTCGAAAGCTCTCACTCAAACGGTATTTACGATCCGTAGGAAAGCCAATGAAACAGCATAGGCTGAAGCACTGGGAATATGTGAAGGGAAGCTCAGAATTACATTTTCTTTGTATTTATTCTCAAGAATAAATACAATCACCCATTCTTCTCAAAGTTAAAAAGCAGGAAAACTAGAATCAGTGCTCAAACGGAAAACAGCTGACTGAAAATGAACACCACTAGCAACAAGTATGTATAGTCATCAAAATACGGAAATGACCTGAGAAACCTGCACTCTATGGCATTCATGCAGTAAAGGAGGCAAGTAAAGGTGAGTATCAGAGCTACCAAATCTGGCAAGATCTCTGGCAGCAGAAAATATACATACAATGTGTGGTGTCTGTCTGTCTACTGGGTTTTGGACACACTGTAATAACACACTGCATATACAAATCAGGCCAGAATTCCCACGTCACAGAAGTGAGGTGGCGGCAAAGAAAGAACAAAGTCCAACAGAGCCATACAAAGAATCCCCACCACACAACACAATGCAGAAACTCCAACCAACACCCAAATACACTTAAAAAATTATGTAGACATGGTGAGCAAACAAGCCCATTCCTCTCCCAATAGCACCCCACTGCATTAGTCCCTCACTGACTTGAGCTCATTTCACAGTCTTTACAATTTTTAATAGAGATGTTGCTAATTCTGAATCTAGCTATCCAACAGACATTCCTTTCCACCGATAAATACAGCTTCCAACAAATATCATCTACCGCATTCATCTATCGACAGTAGATGTCTGTACACAAGGTATGGAAACTGTATGGCAGTTACTCCAAGATTATGGATTTCAATCTTGTGAAAAGAAAATGAAAGAAAAGAATATGAAGTCACCCACTAACTACAATGAATTGTGAGCTTTTTATCTTAGTGGTTTTCCCCATATATAAATAAAAAAAACCCCTTATAAACTAAGCAGGCTTCAAATGAAGACATTTATTGTATTTTCTGCTTTAAAAATAAAGCAGAACGAGCTCAATTATTATGGCAATGGACAGAGGAGGATGGTCTGTAACACCAACATTTTGGCATAAGGATTTATCGCTCAGGTATTGCTCATAGTCAGAAAGGGGCTTGACTGTTTGACCTGTAGCAAAATAGATTGGTACTACTGGTAAGACTGGTAAGGCATACATGCGTGCTGCAGGCACTGTTTCTGCTAGGCATTTTTCAAAATAGTTCTTAGAAACTTTCAACCCTTGTTCAGACAGAAATTAACAGAAAACAATTTCTGAGACCCTATTAGAAGTGCTCCCAGGTAGCATCTAAAAAAAGTATTATTTTTATCCAACTTTCATTGATTACTCATGCATCAGTTCATGCGAAAGAGTAGTTCCTTTGCTCATCCAGTCCTAGAACACCATAAGGTCGAAGATTCATTATCAATAGCTTACTTGCATTCTGGCAGGCCTCCAGGACATTTTTTGCTTTACCTGACCACTTAATGACTTCTAACAGTCAAAACGGTCTTCAACAGAAGTTATTTTGTATTTCCACATTATATTGGCAGCATGGCAAGGCCCTTTCTTTTAAATATCATGTATAATTAGGTGAAAAGCATTACAGAATAATACAATTTGCTCTGGTTACATTTGCTGCCAGACAGCAAAAAACAAAAATGCAGCCAACTAAATTTCTGGGGAGAGATAACAGAGCATATTTCTTAATATCCTCATGTTAAGAGGGTTACTGAAGTATCCCTCAACATATGTAAAAATGTGGTCACAGTGCCATAAATTCAGTATGTGGGAAGTGTTGGTACTAATTGCTGGTATAGAACCTTGACATTACACATTGCAAAAACCAAGCATCAACTAGACTAGCTCCTTGACAGCAAAGAGATAATTATTAGGCTTCCACTCTTAAGGAATTCCCAGGACTTATTAACGCTAGCACACAAAAAAACCCTGATCAAAAAAGAATAGAAGCTTTTTTTCACTGTGATAAAATGACCCACCTCTAAGAAAAAGATTACATATTATCAGACAATAAGAGACCCACTTAACAACTGCTTTGTCATGGGTTTGCTATAGATGTCCTAATCATATAATAATTTTTCATTTTCACAGAAGCATCCAAGGAGGTGACCGACTAAATACGTCAACAGTTTCTTGAAGGCTGCAGACTTAGAAAAAGACATATATATTGCCTATTTACTTTCCTTCGGCTTTGTCACTGTCTATCCAGGTAAAGACAAGCCACCAAATTTGTGACTAAATCCATACAGTGAAAACCCCATGCTCAAAGCAATTACAGGATCATGTATCAACTTATCTGAATTCTGGATCTCAAACACAACTTGACATAAACAGCCTATTTTCAATTAGATAATGAGAATCTTAAGTTCAGCTACATGTGGTTTTGGATCCCTGTCACTGTTTAATATTTTAAGACCAATTCTGAGACTCTCAGAACTGCTATGTTTAAAATTCCAACAATACGTCTAAGGTATAGTGTTCATAAAACAAGACACTGAAGTTTCGGATCTGTCACACCTCAAAAATATCAGGACTGACTAGAAAACTATACCTACAAAGAGTTTTCATTCTTCCATGTGCTTCTTTTCCCCAGCATTCTGGGATATAACTGGCATCTCTATCTGACCTCTGCACACTGTCTACAAAATCTCTTTGCTGGAAGTGGAGTTTGGCACTGAACCTGGTTAACCAGACAAAGGTGGTGGAATCTCTGTCCCTGAAGGTTTTTCAAGATTTGGCAGAAGAAAGCCACAGCCCACCTCATCCAATCTTGGCAACAGTCTTGCTTCAAGCCTAGATGACCTCCAGAAGTCCCTATCAATCAGGATTTCTCTGAAAATGAGGCACCAGGACACTACACTGGTATTTCCTTCCCAATGAGTGACAGAAAACATTACCCTTAAGTAGATCAGATTCCAGAACAGCCCTGGCATGCAGGAAGTAGTCTGGATACGCTAACCAATATTGCTTTCTAGATTTTCTAGTTTTGCAATGCCTTCTCAGGTTGTTTTTGCCCATAACAAAGCCTCGAGGAAATCATATTCTTCATCCAATAGGTCTATAGTTTTTCTGTTAGCCAAAGCAAGCTTAACATTATCAAAGATATTCCTTTATGGTATAATAAAGTCATCCAGACAAACTCCTCCCACAGAAAGACGTAAAAGCTTCCTATTCTTCATTTTGAGACAGACATAAATACTTGGCACGATGTCATTAGTACAGAATTCTCCCAAGCCAGCACATGTATGCATACAGTCCCACCTCTTTCCTCTGACCCCCTTCCTGGTTCCAGTTAGTAACTCTGGATCTGTCTTGCCTACGTGGATGACACTTCGGCTTTTTCTTGGGCAGTCCACAGTCCAGCAGTGTGACACTCTCCCCCCAGTATTCATTACAGCATTTTGTATGTAAATATTTTTCTTCAGAGTCCACCTGTCTAGGAGAGCTGCATGCTTCAGAGACTACATGAAGAAAACCACAGGTGAAGCAAAGCAGCATCTTCAGCATACTGCTCTCACTTTAAAAAAAAAAAAAATCCCCCAAAGAAGTCAAGCATCCCCTGCTCCCCAAGAAATGTTAGCAGAAAATTTTAGGCTAAGCCATGACTTCCAGGACAGTCTTATTTCTCGTCGCCTTTTGACTTCCTGCCCTTAGGGAACATTCTTCCTCTAAAGCAGTCTCCAACACCTTACTTGCCTGTCCATTTTTGTGGGGAAGCACATACCTTTCCATCCTCACTTTCTTTCACCATACACATCCATGCCCTCAGTCATTCAAACCGGCCTGTCAGTAGAAGAAAACCATATTGTTCAGTAGTTCACCATTATTCAGTATATACTGCTCTCAATTACTATGTTCTAGTTGCTTCCCATGCATACCCTGGATCAAGTATTGGTTGCTGCTATTGTTTGATACCTTCACTATTGATTACATTTACTGTTACTCTATTGGTGTTCAAAGGATACAGGTTACTTTCATAACATAGGACGAAAGTGTGTCACTCAGAAGAAAAGCAGAGGTAACAGATGAACACAGACACATTCTACTGTCAGGTCAGTCAGACTTGAAAAACATAAGGAAGATTGTTAAGTATTAAATAACAAAATCTAATTCTAAGACAAAGTGGAGTTTCATCTAATGTAACGGATATGACTTATACTATGCTGGTTAATTTTCTTCAAAACGATCAAAATGATAACAAGTTTCTTATAGTCTAGCAAGATTGATAAAAACCTCTTTTTAACTAAAAATGAATTGTTTTTTATCTAAAACGTTAGAAAAACTGACACTACTAAGGAAGGCAAAGTGTTGATACCATGTTTAGAACACAACCATCCTCATTCAACACACTATGTGGAACTGACAAAGAATGTCAGTTTTGCAAAAAATAGTAACAAATATTTTTTCCACTGTCTAATCATATTAATCTGTTTTCTATACTACTATACTTTATATGTATAATAATAATGTTATTTATATATAAATAATTCCAAAGTTACCTTAGTCTTGTGAGGCTTTGCAGTGTTGCAACTTTTAACCATTAAATGATTTTACACAGATACAAAATTTGAGATAACGTAATTAAGTTACTGACAAACTGAAATACTACCAATTCGCCTTTCTATGAAATTTTTATAGTAGCAACAAAAATTATTTCACTAGCTAATCATTAATGCAACAGAAATAATTCAGCAAGAAGGTAAGGTGTGTGCTACTACAATTACTGTCATTTTATGGCTTCAATACATATTTTTGTGGAAGGCTGAATGCAGTAAACGCATCAGAAAATACCTTATTACCCAATAACTCACACAGTCAGCTACCTCATTGGCATTATAACATGGTTATTTTAGGTTCTTGTTGTTGTAAGGAAATTTTACACTTTTTGTTGTTCGTTTTATTGGGTCATTTCTGATATGTAAGGTAGGGCACTGTAAGATAAGAGAAAAGAACACGGATATAAATGCACACACGCACTCTTATTTAACATGTCCTATCTACTAGCACCTAAAAAGTATATAGTCCATAGGTGAGAACTTTAAACAGTTTATGTACACCATTACTTGCTTGAAACATTATTTCTGAAGTCATTAAAAAAAGGCAAATTAGGAACAAGCAATGACGTACTTAAAATTTCAAGATCCTATTTTCTCATCTTACTGGCTGTCACCTTATTTACCTTATTTTAAGAAAACAATAAACATACAAAAGTATTTCTATCAGCCACGTCGTTCACATACCAGGAAAGGACAGAAATACATACTTTTCCAGGATACATATCATTCCTCCAAGAGAAGAAAACCCTCACCTGTTGCTGTAATGAGTATTTCTTTTTTAGTTTTTGCAAGAGAGTAATAATGTGAAACAAGACAACCAAACACACACATAAAAGATGCTCTCCAACACCCTCTCTTCCCTCTTTCTCATCAAATGAAGTGGGCCACAAGATAGCATAAAAGGATTAGGATCGTGTATTTCAGTTGCTCTTGAATAGTTTTTAGTCCAATAGCTGTGTTCCCCTCGCTGTTCAACACTGCAAACACAAACACTCCAGCCTACACCCCACTTCCCCACAGAACAGCTTTTCTTATTAGAGTTACTCGACGTCCCGGGAGGGAGAAGTTCTGCAATGTCACCACATTTTACGCGGTCAGGCACAGCCCTGAGCAAAGGTACGGGAAAGTATAACTATGGGAAAAAGACTTCTGAAATGAGTAACAGGACTGACCTTTGAAAAGTTACTACACTTCTCGAAGACATTGCTCCTCACTGCTCTCTGTCTTGCTCCAATATCCAACGTGCGCCAGCGGTGAATTCTGCTTCCAAAGCAGATTCTGCAGATTTCAGTGCTGAAACTTGATGGGGCTTGTAACGTTTCACCTTATAATCTCTCTACTTATCTATTTTACACCCAATTCACTAAATTATAATTCTCTAATCCCAGAAAATGGTGACAACAATGGTCCCACACATCTACTTTAAAAGCTTGAGGGTGTTTTCTACAGAAGCAGCTTTGATTTCTTCCTCTACATTTACTTCCAACCAGGTATGAGCTTGAATATAAACCAGAGGTTATAAGTTTCATATGTTATCTCTAAGTGGTATCTTTACTTTGTAACTAACTAGTGTTTTGTAAAAAAAAAAATAATTGGATTTTGCTTTATTTTAGTAGTGGGATTCCAGTACATCTGCTACAAATCTGAGAGTCTTTGGGAATACGCAGACTTTTTTTTCCCTTTAAGAAAAGGTCTTTCTGTATTTTTTGGAATTTCATGTAGGGTTAAAACGAAATATTACTAGGAACATCAACTGCAAAAAATCATGCCACATCCTTTGTATAAATGTAGATCTATCTTAAAAAAACTCAACTTCTGACAATAACGTAGCCAGACATTTTTCAAATTTTCTAAAGACTGCATGCTGCGTTTTTAAGCATTTCCATTTTTACTGACCCAAGCCCCAAAACATTTACAAACAGAAGGATGAAAAAAAATAAAATAGAAGTGTCTATGTAGGAAATAACTCTTGTAAAGTTTAAAGCAGTAAGTACACAAATACTATAAAATCCAGCCACTCTAAAATGACTGTAGCTGTAACTGATTATAGTAATTAAACATTCCCATTATACACTTTTATTGAATTTTCTATTTTAAAAGATGTTTCTCAAACCACTTTAAAAATGGGCAAAGCAGTACACAATATTGCCATGGCTTTGACATAATATGTATACACACACATATTACGTCAAATGAAAAGTCAAAGAGAACTCTGTTTTCTGAAATCATTCCGTTCTAGGATTCTCTGATTAAAAGACATTTTATTACTTTGTTCTTCTCCTTTGTTCCCCCACTTCCCAGTTTTTATCTAGCTAGCTCAAGCAATGCATCGGATCTTAAATGGATACTATTATTCTATTTTTTTCCCCTTTATCCAGACATTCTTGTTTTTCACCTCTGTGCTGTGAATCCCATAGCAGCTCTCAGCAGCAGTGGTGTCACACTGAACTGAACCAGCAGACAGGGAATCGAAACGGTGTTACGGTTAAACAGGTCTAGAAGCAAACAGCCTCAACTTACAGAGATTCTTTTCTCAGCAACCATTATTTTTAATGAGGCCAGTTTACTTTTGGAATCTTGGCAAAAAACAGTCATTTACTCTAGTCCTAGAGCAATGACTGCAAACTGGGCAAACATAAAGATTACATGCAATGTAAAATCTGCATGTGCATATCATTACACAAAAAACCCATGATGTGCTGGGAAAGAGGCCTGTCAAGCTATCGTGTTTGTTAATGAAAAGAACAGTTTTATTCCAAACCAGTCTACTGTACCAGATTTGATAGAACAAGTGTTAACTAAACGTCGTGCTTAAAAGCTTTGATGAGAAAATCTAACACGTTAAACTAAGAAACAGTTCAAGGACAGCAGGAGGCAATTCCAGAACACAGGCGCAATCTATAAAGGCAAACTACCACAGCTTTTTGATGTTAAGTAAGTAGCAATATCAGTATACAACAAAGCTTAGAGGCAGACTGTTGTATCAAGTTTAAAAGTTTAATATCCAGGGTCAAAAGCCTCAATTACCTATTCTACTACTCCATTTCTTAGTGAAGAAATCAATGGCGAAGTATGATCTGCTGAAAGCATTACCTAAATTATCACATGGGGGTTTTCTTATTCCCTTAGTATCTGAATTTTTAGTATTTTTGTTATGCTGCATCTCAGGTACTCAAGACTACAGCAAAACACATACGTTTGGACTTGAACAAGGTGGGAGGTCAGAGACATTTACTTTGAAAACATATACATTTCTTAAAATGGGTTATGCCCATTAAATGGCCTAAAAAAAAGGGCAATGGCACAAGAAGATTGGCACTTAGTAAAACTGCAGATAAATCACTGTGGTAGCACTTTAAATTCATCCGTTTCAGCAGAATGCATAAAAGTACACATTCAAAAAACACAAAATTGAGGAAAAAAAAAATCGCCCCTTACTCAACCTAAAGATTTACTGTTTTTGACAATGTTATTGTATTAAACTTGTCAAACAGGCCACGTGACACACATTACTAGCTATTTTATAATTTAATTGGGGAGACATGATTTTCCAGTTATTTTTCATGGATATGTGCTTTCTTTTGTTCAATTATAAAACAGTTTGCAGGGTATGATTAAATGATAATTGAAAAAGGAGGAAAAATATCTTTTTAAGGCAAAAGAGGAAGAAAAAAACAACTTCATAATTGTAGTTTCTTCATCTTTACTTTGAATATAGCAAGAAACCTTTGCACTCAACACGGGAAACCACATAGATTCCTCTACATATTCTTCTATGCCTGTCCACCCCACAGCTTTTAAGAAATTATTGTGACTTTCAGAGTGGATTAATCTAAGGTCATTCATTAAGCTAAACAGGAACATAATTCTGTTGTTACCACTTTACCAAAGCAAAAAAAGTTTTGCCAATACTCTGACATGGCTGCTTTAACACTTTTTACCTTTTGTAAATGAAATCTAGAATTAAATCACTTTAGTTTTTAGGAATATTAATCATCATTATCAGATATTCTAAATTAAGCTCTAATAGTTAGAGAAAATTAAAGGAGTCGAGGGGAGAAATGTCTTCCATACGTATCTCTTTATAAATTATCAATTGCCTATTTTAAGCAGGTTGGGCTGCAATGCCACCTGGTGGCTTAGAAAAAATAACAGGATCCTGTTTGAACAGTGCTTAATGGCTTGGAAAATACGCAATATTCTATAAAAATACCAAACATGGCAACAATGTTTAAGTTAATCATTTGCATTTCTTACCTAAAAAAATCTTTTTTTCATTCTCCCTCTCTCTCATTTTCATGCTCCCAGTGTGCACTGTTTTAAGTTTTAAAGTTCACATGTCCAGATCTAACTTCAGCTGGAATTTTACAATTGTTTTCAATTGTGAGTTGAACTTGCCGATGAGTATATTATACTGCAAACAGTTGTACACATACACACAGAGTCAAGTTTGCACAATTCATGCCCAAAGTCGAATTTTTCCCCATTTGAGGAAAAATCAAATACAGCAGAAGTCTAAAAGAAGGGTAACTGAAATGCTTTGTAAAATTACACTGTATAATTAATTCCATAGTAAGAACGTTTTTATGGTGTGTGTTGGTGACCTTTTATTACCATCAAGTTCACAATGCTGGTGGGCTGCCTTTTAATCCCTCCGCAGACAAAGGCCCTAAATAAACACAGATCCCTTCCTGGGAAAAAGTCCTCTCTGGTTAAATGGTAAGGAAATGAGTAAATCATTAGTAATCTTTAAAGCCAAAGCTATAAACTCAAGTTACCTTAAGTTAAAATGAAAGTGTCCTGCAAGAGTTTCAAAGTTCTGTCACAGATAGAAATCTCCAGCTCTTGACTCCAGACTAGGCGCCAGCTGATAAACAAACAATTTAAGTCAAGAGCTGGAGAATTCCCAGCTTTTTCATTTAATGGCTTTGGCCAAGAGTATTTATTGCCTCCAGTTTTATTCTCACTTAGCTCTAAGAGGAAATTTAAACTCATCATTATCTTGAAGCCCCATATGGGCCACAGTCAGCTCACCTGATAGAGCTCCTTTTACTCTGCCTAAGTTCTACTCCCCACTAGAAATGATGTAATAGTGTAAACTAATTAAATGTAGTTTTAGGCTGACTTTTTAATAGGCTAAATAAATTTTGTTCAATATGGTTTATATTCCCACTCGGGGCAGTAACGATTCCAAAAAGTTTAACTTTACAGTTTCCAGTCTAAACTACTAGTAGTATACTCCATAAAGAACACTGAAACAAACAAACAAACAGTCTTCAGAACAAGAGCATCCAACTGTTAAAAGCAACTGCGTTGAAAAATCTTTGCCATGAATTCATTCATTGGCACCAAAGAGTACACCAAATTGTACAGACTGTGCAATAATTCCAATACTTCTAACAAAACATTTCAGGAATGCAAGGACGTATATGTAATTAAAATCTGGTGCTTAGTACTTGTTCTGGTTTTAGAATGAAAATAAGCAAACCTATTGAGCAGAGAATTAAATATTAACTAAGCATCTGTGGTTAAGCCACGGTGTGGTCAGCAAGTCCAACCCCGAAAAATTTCATCATAACTCACCAGGAAGATGGCACCATCCTGTGCCTCAGATGCCACCTTCCTCCTCATTCTGTTCGAAAAGTATGTACCAGGAGGACGTTAGAGTTCTTTAATACAGATTCTAACGCTTATTTCACCTCGGAGATTTTTAAATCCATCATGATTTAGATTCAGCACTTGCCACCTCATCCCAGGCATCTCTCCCTAATAAAACATATTTGCCCTGCATATTAATAGACTAGAATTTATAACCTAAGAAATAAATTTCACAAACGTCAGAGGTGGAAAACTGTGCTTAGCAAAAAGCCTGATTTCCATTCCTAAAGGGTTAACAGAACTCAAACTTGAAACCAGGAGGTTGTACTCCTGTCCCACCCAGCCCCCTCCCGCAAAATACTTTCCTAACCTGACTTGGCTGAAAAAGCCAATTAATTGTTCCAGTGTCTGCCAAGACTTCTTATTCCTTTAAATATGCGGATAGTGTTTGAGACAGCTGGCTACTCCAAACCCAGGTAACACCCCTAAATGTGGAAAGAATGAGGGAACATGAATTATGATTAGTATTTTAAATGGATTTGTAATGAAACAGACAGACAAATATCTTAAACCTACTCTATTTCTAGCTTATATTATTTAAAAAGAAAAACACGGTGTCTAGATGTCTCTGCTGCTCCACTGAGTATATAGAAGCGCTCTAATGTAAATTGCATTAAAATATGTGGAACTAGTTTTTCTGTCTTTGTTAGGAACTGATAGTACAGACACTATGATGTCATGTAAAACACACATACGCACGAAGCAACCACCAAGTGACAGACAAGAACCTTTCTGAGCCTGTGCCATTGCATTCCCTACAGAAATTAGTCATTTTAGGTCAAGTTAAGGTCACTGCACGGCAGAGAAAAGAAACCCTTGTGACAGTTGTATGCCAAGTATCTGGCTTAGCATCGAGTGGAGAACTGCAATTAAATCCTTATTTACTTTTCTACATGAATAAGACGTCTAAACTCTACTATAGTACTACGGAAAGCAAGAAAAAAGTCCATAAAGCTCATTTTGCAACCTCTCTGCTCATTAAGTAGCTCATGCTAAGAAATTGCTGCTGACTGAGCTGTACATGGAGTCAATGTAAAGAGGAAGGGGAAAAGGAAACATTCAAATATTAACTGTTAATAACTGAAATACTAAAGTTATATGATTTTACTGTATTGTAATAACACAAGCTATTCTGTTATAATTGCTTATATCTTATTAGAAGAAGCAGTAGTTATTTATATTTGTTGATAGCATTTCCACTATCATCAATTAAATACACCAGATTTATTGCAAGTTTTTCCTGTAACTTCAGGTTTAAGCCACAGGTTTTAATTTTTGAAATAATCTCCCATTTGGTTAACAGCAACACCTGCATGTAACATACTTTGTGCACTTTTGAAAATCCTTCTATATTGAACATGTACACTAAAACGCAGGTAAATGTGAGCCAATATTGACAATTTATAAAAACCAGGAAAAAATTACAGAAGTTTCCACAAATATCTGTGAGTCAATATTGACAATTTATAAACACTGGGAAAAAATTACAGAAGTTTCCAAAAATATATGAAAATTAACACAAGAAAAGAAAATCAGGGACTGGTTTTTTGGGAGTGTGTTTACATCTTTCTGGCCATTTTTAGTTTGT
Source organism: Chionis minor (assembly GCA_013398295.1). Classification (NCBI taxonomy): domain Eukaryota; kingdom Metazoa; phylum Chordata; class Aves; order Charadriiformes; family Chionidae; genus Chionis; species Chionis minor. The sequence continues at coordinate 204,364 of VZSF01004285.1, forward strand.
TTGCTTTTGTTTGTTTTTTAAGAAAAAGAAAAATGGTGATAGCCTATGTGCAACACTTACAAATAGCGCCTTCATGCCTGAACTATGACTACTCCAGCTTAATTTTCCCCCTCCCTAAGCTTGATTTCCATGCAGTTTATTTAAATACATAAAAACTATTGAGTTCTACCTCATCATAGCAAATACTTATTCATCGCGACAAATTTGTTGGCTTTCATAGGAACTATCTGATCAGGGAGGCAAAGTGATGATGGCCTGCATAAATTAGCTCCAGAGTTCTAAGGTATCCACGTTGTATTGTCCTCCAAAAACCCATCCTCAGCTTGGGAAGTTCAGATCCAGTTGAAGCAACACACACAGGTGACCAAGAGCAGACCTTCCTAGTGAGAGCTGTCAGTACAGGTACATATTGTAGTAACACTTGGCAAAGCTGAAGACAAAGTTCAGTGGTTTCAGCAACCTACATGAGCATTAGGAACAGTTAAAACTCTACCCTAAAGCCACGCACCAATCAAAGAAAAACTTCTTTGCAACTGCAGTCTATGCCAAGTTCTTACAGACAAGTACCTTTCAGCTAATAAATATTCTCCAGTTCTCTTTTCCCCCCAAATCCTGTATATTTTGTCATTGGAAATCCAGGGCAACAACTGGAATTAAGAAAATGTGTTCTATTTCATCAACCAGTACAGAGGATACTCAAGCTGTTATCAAATAAAGCGATAGAGATTCAAAAATGCTCATTCCCAGCTGCAACCTCGTGAGAAACAGCAATATACTTCCTGGAGTGGATGAAGGGAGGGGGAAAAATGGACATTATTTCTGCTTCAATTAGAAAGTCAGGAAGTGAGTGACAGCATTTAAAATGAATCAGCCACTGTTGTGCTGAAGAGACATAAAGTAGTAACAAAACATAACTACTTGCCAAGCTGAAATACCTAGTTCTGCTTCAAGATCATGTTTGCAGGAGAGTCTGCTTTCAAAATAGCCATAAAATATTCTAACCCAATCCTATCTCACTTCCAATAAAGGCAGAAAGGAGTATAAGTCATTGTGCTAAGCTATATTTCAACAAGGTTTAAATTATATATCAATAAGGTTTGATGCTGAAAATAGCAAGCAATAAATCCTTGAACTTAGGTGACACCAAACAATAAATCCTCTATGTTTAGTTCATGATGAAGGGTATTTCCAAATAATTAAAACAATTACCTTATAGCTGCATGAAAAGCCCAGCCAAATCATGCCCAGGATGACAGTTCTACACAGTGCTTTGAAATCCTTGAGTTTTAAAGATAGCAATATAAGACAGACAGATTACACCACAGACAACAGAGCCTGAGGACACACCTCTCCAACTTGCACTAAATTCCCATGGAAAAGAATGGAGTTAAGTAGATGCTTAAGTGTTTTATGATGAATTGGAGCTTTATAGATCTGCTCTATTAAGGTACTTCTCATGATTTTCTTTCCCATAACTGCATATAGTTTAAATTTCTTGATCCTTAGCAATAAAGGGATACCAGTGAAAACGTTACTAAAATTAAAGTTTTGATAGTGATGAACTAATCATGCGTCTCGTGACATTTGCTGTTTCTGTAAGCTTCTGTTTCGAGTCCAAAGCTGAAGATAGCAGGTTTCTATATATACTAAAGTTTTAGCCTTCAGTGCTTTTAAAAGCCAGCAAACTAAACCCACACTAATAACATTTAAAATTAGTTGTCTCTAAAACATTCAAGATTTTGAATTTTGACATACGAATTCATTAACAACTGGAATTAGGAGGGGAAAAAAGCAAGATGGAGAAGACTTTCAAATGTTTCAATGGGATCTAATGCCCTATGGTTCAATAAGCTGTTGGTATCTGCCACTGTAATTAATTATAGTTGTGCTTCCCTTCTCCCTCTTGTTAATAAAACAGAAGACAAAATACAACAAAGCAGTTTTATTACTTGTTTGTCCAGTCAGTAATCTGCATGAACTACCTGAAAAAAGAAGACCCCCAAGTGATGAGTACATAAGAAGCTGCCAAACCACATATCCTTTCCCCACTTTTACTTCCATCAAGTAGCTTTTTGAGTAATTCAATAGCAAAGGGAAAAAAAAGCTATTGCACTTTACTGCTTCTTGTGCAATGTGGTGAAAGAACTGACTCAGAAACTTGTTTTCTGTTTTCAGCTGTGCTATTTGATCTAATAAAAGTTTCTACCTCTCTGTACACAATTTCCCTTCTTTGTATTCTTAAACCACGATGTAAAAGAACACTGGTACTGCATTACTATGATTAGTACTGAAACATTACAGATATGTACTATTCGTGTGGCAAGAATTTAATTAGCATAATAATACAGTACTTGGGCAAGAATTTATGACTAAAAAAGAACTGAAATTCCTCTGTGGTTCAGCACTCAACAGCAAGGGAAAATGGCAACTCATACAACTTTTAGATTCTGAGGACTGCCGCACCCACGCGGTAATTTACACACATCCCACAAGAAATGGCAGAGCCATAGGAAATGCCACTCGTAACCACATAGGGTTACATTTGACTGACAGCTGCATTTGGCCTGTCTTTTTCCAATTAAGCTCCATCTGTTTTCTTGGTTGGACTGGTTGGCTTGAGGCCCCTCAACGGAACATCCACTCTATGTTAATTGCATCCACTCCCCAAAAACCTTTCACTGCCAGAAGGCAGGGGATGCTCCCTCAAAGCATGTCACTGGGTCAGGGCAGGCGACACGGGTAGGTGGGTGGGTGGGAGTGGATGTGTGGCACATGAGCTTTGGGAGCAACCTGAAAAAGCATGGGTTTACTAACTTGGACATATCCAAGGAAGGGTTAAGTACCTACAAAATAAAATAAAAAGCACAATTTTTCTTTCATTATATAGTCTGACCAAAAAGCTTCTGAAACCAAAATTAAATACTGTGTTCCCTTCCACTCCCCAGCATAACACACTCTAAAATAAATAATGGCCAAACTTATTTAAATGAAATTCTGTAGAAGAATTTGTGCTTGGATGAAAATGGCACATTTGAGCCTGAAGCAAAAGTAAAACCGCCAAGTTATAAACCCCTCAAAGGGAAGGTTTATAATGGAAATGCCAACAGACCTTTAACTATAGTGGAGCTGTTAGGTGCCAACATATAAATAATTTTAGTTTTTGTGGTCACTTACGATAAATTAGATACAGTGCAAGTGGAAACAGTAGGGTTCTGATTCAGTAAACAGTAACGGCCAAGAGTGCATGTTTGGATTTTCAGACAAGTATAGCATAGATTTGGTGCTGGCTCTGAAATGGAGTCTATAAGGGACGTTAGGACTTTTTAAAGTAGTAACCAAGCCATATTCTGAATTCTTGAGGGCTTGTAAAATAAAAACTCCTTAACAAGCTTTGCTGCCTACTGTTTCAATCTTCTAAGAATCCTTTAACCCAGTTACCAAAAAAATGCTCCATTCAAGATTGGTATAATTGTCTACTAAGGAAAACAACATACTAAGTAAGTGTACATAGGCATGTTTAGTGTTAAGAACTGCTAAGCATACTAATACAGTGGGGAAAAAAGTGCCAGTGACCAAACAGTAACAGATGCCTTCCCATAGTCCAGTTTGTTCTAGCACAGAAATGATGCATTTAGGTGATCAAGTATGTTCATTTTGGCCCTGGGAGGCATTTATTGCATTGTTCACAGCAGTCAAGCCCCATGCCTTAGCATGATATGTTGGTGCAGTGAGGGATGCTGTTAGTGCTCTCTGTGGGAACTTCCACGTTGGAGAGGGTGGGAGCCCTCAGAGGCAGCCAGGATTCAGGCCAAGGCTGCTAAGAGGATGCTCCATCTCAGGAAACTCGCCTGCTTGCCAAACTCACATCAGCTTTTCATTTAGCGCTTCCGCTACAAAACCTTCCCACTGCCCCAGCATCACCCCAAACTCCCCACTAATATAAATTCTAAGATGAGTATCTGCAGAAATAGGAAAGCTATACACACTCCTAGTTTAGTCTAACTGGAGCACTATTAAAACAATGTTTCACATGCTGATTACTCTACCGAAAATTCCTTTCTCCACTTGTCCTCCAACTTTTCAAAGTGAGAGGAAATCGCTATTCTTTCAGTATACCCAATGGAAAATGCCTTATTCAAGACAAAAAGCGTTTAGCTGCTCCCAAATACTGCTTTCGGACTACTAGCAATTGTAGCAATTCTGGGAAACAGTTTAATCAGAAAAATGCTGGGCATCAGAAGTCAACCAACTTTGCAGAGCTAACTATGTATAGTCATATACCATTTACAGATCATCTACAAGTTACTTTTATAATGGTTTCTGAAAAGTCATGATTTTAAGCAAAACCAAGAAAGCTAACACAAATGAAACACAAGTAGTACGCTCCTCAGCCAGAGCTAAAAGTCAATGGGACTTTCCCTGTACTTGCACCGGCAAATGTACCAAGAGCCATGAGCCACACAGTCCCACTATTCATTCTCAGAAAGCAACGGAAACACAGAATGAAAACAAAATGACAGCAAAAATGTGTTGTTTCTCACTGCATATGGTTACACTACATAGTTACTGAGTAACTAAGATCTTACACAGTTTGCAGCAACTCCTATCAACTAAGAACTAAGTTTTAAGGGTTAAAGTTGTAGGTCAAATACAGTGCAGAAAGTCATTTTGTTTTCACTTCAGGTCCTATGTTGTGCTTGGCATGAAGAGAACTGTAGTTAAAAACTCTTTCTTCAGCTCTGGAACCGCATGACTCTCCGCTGTCCTCTGCATTTCAGTAGATCGAAGCGGTGAGCCAACAGGACTAAATACTGCTGGACAAACTGAAAGGTGAACATTTACATAGTTTGTATGCTCACAGCTGAATTCTAAATGCTTATCAACAGTAAAAGGCAATAAATACTGTTTCCTTTATGCTTTTATTTAATCATATAAATCAAGGGGTTTATTAAATGTGGTTGGAGGAGGAAGAATCAGGAAATCTTGGTATTTCTATGTGTTCTCTGTGGATTAATCAGGAGCAGTCCTACTAAGGACAAAAGCTCAAGCTATCAAATTGTCTCACAATGGGCAATACTACAGTAAGCACTATAAACATGGAGTAATTTTCAGGTACTTGTTTAAAGAGCAGACAGAGTACTTCTGCTGGAACATTCTCTTTGTATGAGCACAACTTAAGAGACTTGTCAAAACATAAAGATGCCTACCACTACAAGAGAACTTTGCGCAGTGAACCGGTGACTTAGAATGGCTCCAGATTGCCAGATATCACCACACATAAATCCCATCCTTGCCTAACTCATCACCATGACTTTAAAAAGGAAACACAAGTAATCCAGAATACTAGCATCATCTAGATGGGGGTCAATAGAAAATCTGCTTTCATTCCTACTGATTCTGGCCTCAGCCATTTAGGTGATCAACAAACTATTTACCTTCAAAGCCTGCACTGCAAGAGAAGGGCAGCTGTCCCTGCCCGCAAAGTTTCCCCCATCTGAGGGGTTTTTTTCCCCTACTCCTTTAAAATTGTTTAAGCGTTTAATGGGCCTACAAGAGAGTGTTCAACATAGAGTAGTTTGCGCAAACGTGTCTGAAGACTTTGACTTGGGTACTTAGGATGTTAATGTTTCTTCTCACCTGTCCAGTGTAAGATCTGCAGAGCTCCCTTGCTGAATAACAGACAAAATAAAACGTGTCTCATTATATGTGTCTTCACGTGGATATTATATAATTATAATATACGCTTTAATGAAGGAGTTTTTAGTGTTACAGGCTGGTGGGGAGGGCGTGAAAAAGAGAGAAACACATACATTTTCAGCGTGGGTGCTACTGGAGTTCCATGAATGACCCCCATCGCCCAGCTTGCCCTCCTGAAAGAGCCCAGTTGTCACGCACAGGAAGGAAGAAACAAAGCAGTAAATTTGGAGCTACCAGGAACTATTAGCTTAATGACTTATCTTTTTCTTCCAGAGGAGCAGGGGTGAAGGTAAACGCAAGTGACAAGTAATGTTGGTATATGGCAAGGGCTGGAACAAGTCCTTCCCCAAAGACTAACGTAAAGCAGATAGTACCTTCTCTCTTAGGCTACGTAATGGCTGTTGCATTTGTCACGTAAATGACCATGCTTCTGTGCCAACGCGATATTTAAGCCAAAAGCTTAAATTAAACGTGTCTTCATTAAAGCGTATATTATAAGTCTTCACTGTCCCAATTCACTTAAGTCAGGTTTCTCTGGACTTTTTTTTTTTTTTTTTTAAACCAACAGGAGTTGTACCCACAGACTGAAAAAGTCTGTTTAAGGCAACACTGAATTGCAAGTGCAACTGGTTCACGTTAAGATTCAGACTAAGTTGCCTTTTCTCCAGTGGCACCTCCAATGCTTGTAGGGGGCAGTGACTGTTCCCACACCGAAGGCTGCTGTGCAGGCACAGTGTACCCCCAGTTCTACTCTGCTGCACATTCCAGTTTGTACTCTCTGCTCTGGTGTGGCACAGTGCTGGTCTTGGTGCAGACACGTGTGCCATCCACATTTCACAGCATGGAATCAGAACCCAGGAGTTGTCAGGGGGTTATTAAGGTCTGGTGCCCATCATCCCCACTGCCCAAGCACAGGAGTCTTGCTAGGTTTTTTTGAATAAATGAAAAATATACAACTCTTGAACATGAGGCTCCATTTAAAGAGCAAAAAGAGAGAAAAAGAAGCCTACAAACATTTAAAACCAAACCAAACTCTGTAGAAAGCTTCGAAGTCACCACTGCCTTCCAGAGACATTTCCAAACACCACCTGCAACTTCTTAACTTTAAAAATTCTCTAGAAGAAGCGATCAAAATTTAAAAAATTACATTAATTTCTATTCCCTAGGATTTACAACAGGCTGAAATTTGAAGATCTTTCTTACTCTGTGTATTTCAGAACACTTGACAGGATGAGCCAGATTTTAGCATTAAAGTAACCACAAGCAAACAGAGCAGCTATTAGGAATGCGGTAACAGCTCACATACAGCCGTGGATATTAGAACCAGTTTTACTGAGAAAAGGAATGTTGGCTCTAATTCTGCAGTTATCCCTTAGCCTTTTTCAAAGAGGGCCACAGGGATTTTTAACTTCCATCTGGACAGTTTTCCGTTAACTGTTTTTGAACACGATGTGTGAGAACACAACAGAATCGTAGACATTAGAGATGGAAAAGACCTATTAGATCATGTAGCCATCCTCCTGCCAGTTAAAGATTTTTCCCTACAGAATAGTTCCTAGCACTTTGCCCAGTACAGCTTAAAGCATGTTGAGATATTTGGCTTCAACCATCTCCTTTGGAAAATTATTCCACAGTGTATGAAGAATGTTGTTAGGAAGTTTTTCCTGGTAGACACAGCATGCGTTTTTCTTTCCTTAATAATTTCCAGCCTATTATTCCTGGTTACATCCCATTGGGCCAGCCTGAATAACTCATCTTTACACCTTTGAATAAATGGAGACAGATATGTTTCCCTACACATCGGTCACTAGATGGCCAGACTACATACAGTTTTATAGCCAAAATATACATTATACTTTAATAAAATCATTCATTCCACCCTTTTAGTCATTGTAGGAACAATTATCTCCACCCCAGTGAACATTTTTAGATGATACGCTCAACAAATCTTTTTATTCTTCCTTGCTTTCTGCAACCTTTTGCATTCTCCATTAAAAAAAAAAGTGCATAATAGACACACAGAAGAAAAATACCCTCACAAAGTCAGCACATCAGTAAATGTACTATCTAACTCTGCAACAGCAGCTGTTGCCAACGCTGCGATTTCTGCACAGGGTTTATATTTCCTGCCTCCCCAGTGTCAAAATACACATTTTGCCAATGTTGAACATTTTCAAGATCTTCATTCGTTTCCATCTTCTCTCCAACAAAAGAGGTCTATTAAACTAGCTTTATTTTGACAAACATAAGTATTGTTAAATGGTTCAAAACATAAGTTATTAGGAATCAGAAGCTTTTTAAGCAACGCAGATTTCAAATTATTTCTTTCTCCTCATTTCAGCTTCCTTAAATCAGTTTACCCAACCCTTCCCACTTTTGTTATCAGTTACTTCCTGCAGTACGTTAACCTCATTTAAATTTCAGAATAATAACACATTTCATACTACCTTTAGCGTTAGGTTGCACCTCGTAATTTCTACTACCATCCCTAGATCACAAACTTTGCAAAAAATTAATATGATCAGACACATTCAGCAAAAACGTAACCAGGGGGAAATTAAGAAACATGTCAGGAAAGAAAAAATTAGGCAAGAGATGGAGTGACTAAGGGAGAGCAGAAGCAGCAAGGTGAAAATGCTGTGCTCGGTACCATGAGCACAGAGAACATTGGGGCCATCCCGAGTACACACATTCAATCTTCAAAAATAAAGCATAGCAGCATAAATCCAGAAATAACAAAGGAGCAAATATTGCTATGCCTTCAGATCTTTTCCTCACCAACAAGAACATCTGCCCTTGAGGGGGACAGGTCAAATTATTAGGTCTAAATTCATGACCCTGCTTTGTCTTGACAGTATTTCGAGGATCCTAACAGACATGCCAATCACTGCATTAGCAGGCCAAAACGCCAAAACCAAACTAAACCTCTCTACCGCTGAACACAGAAGATTCCTCATTTCATGTCTTCTGCTTATTAAAAAAACCTACATAATCTCTCAAATTAGAGACATTGAATCAACCAACCAACTCTTACGCTCTCTGCCCTGGTTCCGGCAGGGACAGGGTTAATATCTGGCACAGCACAGGTATTCCACACCATGTGAAGCCATGCCCAGTCTTTTAGGGAGAAGCTGGCCGGGGAGGAGGGGGAGGAAGGGGAGGAAGTCGCCGTTTGGAGCGGTCCGTGTGCGGCGGAACGGTACCCCTACTTGTACATTCCTCTGCCAGTACTATTGTTGTTGTTTGCCTTTTTTTCTTTGCTGCTCTGTTAAATTGCCTTTATCTCAACCCACGAGTTTTGCCTGTTTATTCCAATTTTCCCTCGCTGCTGCGAGGGGTTGGGTGAGCGGCCACGTGGTTCTTTGTGCCGGCTGAGGCCAAAGCACGACACTCTCATAAAGTCGTAAGATTGCATTTCTCTAAAAACGCACAAAGCTAAAGGAACAAAGCAGATACAACATAGGAAAGCCAGTTAAAAAGTATCTCTGTGAAGGCCCTCCCAACAGAAGAGAGGTCTATTAACCAGCTTTATTCTGGAAAATATACTGGCGATGCTTTCTTGTTGCAATAGAACTTACAAGCTAAGAGATGCAACATTTGAACAACTCATTTTCTATTATTTAGTCTAGTCTTAAAACATCTTCCAAATCACCTTTGCAAGCATTAGTGTGCACAGACATAGTCTTAACTCTCTACAAGGCCCTCTCCTTTGCTTCTCTTGGAAAAGGCACTGCACTAAACCTTCAAATTAAGTAAGAAAAACAAGTTCACTAATTATTCTGTTTGGCCTATTTAATCTCTGCTATCAGTCTGGTCATGCCATTGAAATACATACACTTTTCCAGTTTTGAGAAGGTGTCCAAGCTGTCTTTTTTTTTTTTTTTTTTTAAGATGTAACTGAAATATATTGCTTTTTGAAAGGAAATCAAAGAAAAGATCTTCATAGTATTATTAAATATTCTTTTTCTTTGTTCCATGTTAAGTACAGATTTGGCCATACAGGGAATAAGTCTGCAATTCTTTCCTCAAGGACTCACATTTTACTCCATTACCAGAGAGGTGAAGTCTCAATTTGTCAGTGTTACTACTAATACACTTTCCATCATTTACCAGTGAGCTGGAGCTTATGGAAGCAGTACTGTAAGATGAAACAGTTTGAAATGACAGCTGGAATAGAAACTCCAACCTTCTCTAACCAGCTCCAGCCCACGCTTCCTACAAAAAAATGTTTTATTCTATTGTTTATTACCATTTTTGCACGACTACAGTTCTCTACATGACAGCTCTTATTAACAATTAGCAGTCTGACTTTTTTAATGATGACTAATTTGTCTAAAGTAGATGGTGAGGGGAAAGATCTATCAAAGTTTCATTATTGGATCTAAAGAACCACACTTACAAAAGAATTGGAAACAGTTTATCCTTAACCCCCAAAACAGAAAAACAAATCTGGCTGTCACATCTTTTTGGGAAGTTCCAGCAGAATGCAGTGCAACATATTTTGAGCAGAAGAGGAGCTGTTATAATTTCAAGTCAGTGGAATGGGAAGTTGGAAAGTTAATATCTGAACATTAACAATGCTTACTATGAAGAGAGCATCACATCAGAAATAAAACCATTTCACCCACTGTACTTTAGATAATGCATATTTTCTATACTGAATTAAAAGGAGAAAAATGTTAGAAGCAGCATCCGTGAAACTACTAGTAAAGTTTGCTCTGGACTGAAAGCTGAGAATCTCCATCATACTTTCAGTGAAATCAGGGGGAGGAGAAACTTGACACAATTCTTAAAGACTAAATTTAGATCCCTTACTCAGCCGTTAGTATCTTCAGTGTGAATAGAAGTCAGTTTTAAATATGCTTCTGTGATAAAGTGTTTTAAAAGCCTTTTATACATGCAAACATGCAGAATCCAATCTTTGCAAAAAGAGACATTTACTCCTCTAGAATTAAAAAAAAAAAGCTAAATAAACACAGGTATTGAAGATGTTTCCTTATTTGTCCTACGCTCACAAAGCTCACAAATCAGGGCAGCACTGGGAACTGTGACACAACTTTCTCATGTGGACCTGCAAGAGATCCTAATCCCAGGGTAAAGCGATTGCTATCTCTAGACAGCATTAGCAGCATAATCTGCATGCAACTACTGGGATGAGAAGTATTTTCCAAAGTCAGTTAATACCAAATAACACTATAGTAACTTGGTGCATCAACTTCTACTTAATGGGTCCTGACTGTAAGCTGCAAGTAAATGCTGTAGGCCAATCATATGAAGAAGACGGCACTACTACATTGGCATACAGGCCCATCTGAAAAAGACCAAGAGAAAGAATCCTTCAGGGGTAAGGCTGCAAACAAGCCACTGAAACCTTGCACTAATGCTAGAACTTAAGATACTTAATTTGCAATGTCAGGACAGAATTAAAATCATCACTATTTCTCCATAAGGTTTATAGACCAAGCCACTTTCAAAGTATTATTTAGTTTGTGAAATAACTTATTCACAGTGCAGATGAACATTAACATCTATCAGGCAACACCCAAATACCTAAAAACACAAATGGAATTGTCTGCCAATAATAGCTACTAAACAGGTCTCAAGACGTCAGTTCAGGCATGCTTCTTTCACTTTCTCCTCACTGTGTCCCACAAATGTCCTCCCTTACGCTCCTGCCAAGTATTGCATTGCGCAGCAATGGAATAATGCCTGCCAGTTTCTAGAGAGCTGAGCATACTTCTCCATTTAGAGTTTTGTCTAAAGGCCAACAATGCAGGCAGGACATACAAAAATACCCCAAAGACTTGATGTGTTAGGTCTTGAAAGATGGAAAGAACAAAGCATAACATTAAAGCTTTTTCTAACGTACTTAACTTCTCCACATTTCTAGCAACTGCCCACTTTAAACGTGGTTTGTACAGAGCGCTCCTTGGCACTCACAAACATATTACATACTAGAAAGCTACGTATCAGAATTCTTTCCCCCTGCTTCAGAATACCACTCAATCTGAAAAATTTGTATTCAGATAAACCACTAACACCAAAAAAAGCCATTTGTATTCACACTAGTCAACTGTATGTTATCCTATTAACCCAGTCTTAGTATTACCATTTTCTCAAGGAACAAAAATCCCCAAACAGCTAGGGTTGTTTTGGAATCAAACTTTTCTTTCTTTATTTCTTTGTAGTTACATCATACTTAGCCTTAAAGCAAAAATTTATGAGTAAAAACAAATTACGGACATTTCCAAAGGGTAAATAATTCCCACAGGAAAACAACATATTTGGGGGGAAAGGGATTGAAGAGAACCATATAAATATGTCAGAATTGCCCAACCAGTAAGTAGGCCATGCTGTGTTTAGAAAAGGACCAGGTAGATATATAATCCATCCACAACATACCTTTTTCTGTGGTTTTTATTCCCAGGCTGACAAGCTACCTACAAAAAAGGACTAATATTTTGGCTGGGAAGCAAGAATCATGTCTTCCTCATTATATTCTTCAATATCGCCTCCATGGGTCTCCCTCATTTCTGTTCACATCAGAATTTGTATGACAATTTTGGCATATAGTATGTAGCCAAATCCTGCCTTAGTTTTTAGTTAAAAATGAAAAAAGTGGTTAGTTTTTGGTCCTCATCCACACTCATCTTCATGAGTCTAAAATTCAGGCTATGCTCTTTCTAGCTTGTGCATCTTACCTTTGACAAACTGTAAAGTTAAATTCTCTTCTTCCCTTTCCATTTTTGTTCTCTTTCAGGTATAACACTCTGAATTACCTCATTAAAGACAGGAAAATAAAGAATTCTCATGATGTCATTTACATGGTTTTTTAGAGTGGATTGTAAAAAATGTTTTTTTCCTCACCTTCCAACCCTAGGTGGTTTAGAGAAGAATTCAATAATAGTAACAACCAGTATGGTTTGTTCTCAAAACTTTAATTTTGTGCTTCTGCTCTCCTCTGTCCATAAAATGAAAGACTACCCTGCTCTATATTATTTCTTACAAGAGATTAAATACTCACAAGATCATTAGCTAGCAACTTCAAGAAGAGGCAAATATCACCCACATTATTCAACTGTTATAAAAAGAGAGGAAAGCCCTGTTTTTTTCTTGACAATTAAATCCTTTCTTCCCCCCTTTCTTCTCTCCTTTTTAATTAATGAAAAAGTAGCAGAACTGCTTAATGGTAAACAAACAGTCTTTCCCTAACAGAAAGAAACGGATGGAGACTGGAGAGATGTGACTACCTGCATAAAAATATAACTTTATGGAAGAAAGTTCAGTTTGTCCAGGTCTAACATATATTCCTATAGTCTAAAAATATTCCTAAAATAACAGACATTTCTTTACTATAATGGACCAACCAAAAAATAAAAAAAAAAGATTGATGTACATATAGCAAAGAAAAGCAACATGTACCAACATGGGTACAAATTGGTGGCTGAGACTGCAAAGACACAGGTCCAGTATATGGCAAACTGTTAGTGAAGACTTACCTCCAGAAACTGGAGCATCCATGAAAACAGCTCCCATTTTTTCAACTGCTTTGGCTAATTCTTTTGAAACTGCAGGGTCTATAGTACTGGAATCTATTAGCAATGAGCCTTTCTTCACTTTCCTAAAATAAAGATTAACTATTCAGTATTTGTTGCACAAGACATCTGCAACTATTATCATGGCATTGGCTTTCCTCAGCATAATAAATGTACAGACACTTTTTGGAACACTAATAAACACAAAGTTTTAAACTCTTAATGTGCAAGATCTGCTCAGTATCTGTACTCCTAAGCATGTACACTGCACAATTTTCAAAGACTCAAAACACAATAAAACAAAAACCATGTTCTTCCTAAACACTATTACAAAAAAATTACACAAAAAGGGTGCACTAGGAAAACCTGCTGTCATGCAAGCTCAAGCAGTATATCATATACAGAACATCTAAGATGCATTATAAGGAACAGAACTAAATGTTGACACAGCCTAAAATTTAATATAGCAATACCATTTTCTTTCTATATATATACATAATATCTTAAGTTCTTCTCAGAATAGCCTGATTGCATTTTTAATCATTGCTACAATTTATTGTACATAAAGATCATAACTAACACCACAAAAGCCCACTGCAGATTTAAAGCAAAGCATAGAGAAAAATGTTAAGTTTTCCCACTGATAGTAAATTTAGGCAGAAGAATTGTATCCCAAACTGAAGAACACGCTGTATATATGTTTAAAAAAATGCAATTAAAGTGCATTTTTTTAAATGCCCTTACCAATAAAATATTTATTATATTTTTATCCCCCTTTCCATTCAATTGCACCTTGGTCCACTGGACCAGCAAACATCATGAAATTAAACAACATAATTTTGCAGTCATACAAAGGTCAGTAATTTAAAGCTTCGTATGACAGATGAAGAGCCTTGCTACACCTTGCGTGCTATTGGCAGTACAGTAAATTTCACTGAATTGAATTACCTAGATAGCTGGAAATAGTCTTTCAATATATACATACACTTGTGGATCCCACTGTAGCTCCAGACTCAAACAGCACCACGCACAGAAGGGATGCCACAGAAGGGATGAGCTGCTGCAGTTAGTTTGCACTGGAAAACCAGCGTGGCAGACATCATCTCCCCTTATGTTCAGGACAACGAGCAGTGGCACAGGCTCCTTCGTGACACAGTAAGATGACTAAGTTAATCCTTAAACACTCCAGGGCATCAATGTTTGGGTTTTTTTTTTTCAGTAAAGCTTAAAAAGCTTCAGGAAATTATCAAAGGCAAACCAGTCACCAAGGACCAAGTCACTCAGAGTGACAATTAACCATTACCGACAAATTACACTTCCTTCTTTTGAATACAGAGGCTGAGAAACTGCGTCAGAGTAGGACTGCTTTCCACATCCTCAGTTCCCCACACAGTACTTTCCACATCTAGGTATTCAAAAGATTAACTGGCTGTGTTATATCAGTAAGTACTGTCTTCAAAGCACTGCCATCCTGGATACAATTCTCCCACAGTTGTTTGCCCAGCTTTGTGGGACTGATCCAATTACCCTTCTTCTCTGAAGGGTCTAAGCTAGGGATACTTAGACCTGCTCTGTCCTACTTTGTTGGGAATTAAACTATGGACAGAAAGCAACTATTATTTTCTATAGGGGAGAATAGAGAAGCCCTCTCTTCTACTGAATTTTCTAATCGCTTCACCTTAATATTGCCTGTAATCAATAACTAAAAAAGCTATCATCGGTTTTAGACAATCTACTGTACTTCCATCTGCTGCATGTTTCTTCCTTTCCATTAGTAACCTGGGTAGCAGTAAGATCTTACATGATCCTCAAAGGTATTCAGTAGCCTTAGTCAGCCGGCTAGGAGCATTGCACACATGGCCAGAAGGGCCTTTTACATACTATTTATTTTTTAATTTGGCAAGTCCAAAAACTCCGAGTATTAGAAACTATGGATTTTAGGCTCAGTGGAAATCCCTCCGCAAATGTTAAAAAGCACTGTTTCAGCTTAAATGGACTCTTTAGATATTTTCTTGTGTAATAAACATATAATAAGGGTAGAAATCAATAAAGCCTTGTCAGCTACTCTATGTTAATGCACTTTAATATAACAATACACAGTGCTATCTCTTCAGAACATTTCAGTTAATGGATTTCAAATTAAAGAAAAAAGCATTTGAGCAAATAATTGTTGCCAGCATATATTCCAGTTATACTTATCTGTAGTACATTACATTATGGTAAAAGAAACATGCAATTGAGAAAGTACTTAATAGTCAGTTAAGTTGTCTCAAATTGACATAAATTATTATTCTACTGAAAAGAAAATGAAGAGTTTAGCCAAAAGCCATTCAAAAGCAAGCACAGCTTAAGAGAACGCATGTAATTAGAAATATCAAGTGACACAACAGAGGAGAACATTAAGCGCCCCGAAGGCACAGCAAGAGGTACAGCAACAGCGATCACTTGACAAACTGTGTAACGCAGCCTTGAGCAGGAGTGGGAATTCTTCAGACTACAGCAAATTCTTACTTTAGAATTCCATTTGCTCCTGTGTAAACTTCTATCGCATTGGGACTAGAAGGCAGCATGGTAATAATTCTGTCTGCTCTTTCTGCTACATCTGCTGGGGAATCTGTTACCTTTTAAAGAAAAAAAAAAAAAATTATATAAAATTACATTTCCTGAAAAAGAAATGTCAAACATGTTTGCTGTGTTTGGTTTTAGTATTTGCAGGTCATCAGTCACAACTAAGCTAGGTAAAAAATTAGAACACAAGACAAACTCTGCCCTCCTAATGAAAATGTTAATTAATTGGGTTCAGCAACAGAAAAATAAAAATAAAAAAATTGAAAAGGATGTCATGTCACAGAAGTTCCTCCAGAACATCCCTCAATGGGGATGCTTGCATCCCATCAACCCATTCATGAATCTTCAATTCATTATAAACCATGCACCTATACAAAATACTGCTCTACAACGTTTCTAAGGAGGGACAACACTGAGGATGACAAAAGTCTCATTTTTTTCCTTGGCTTTTATAAAGCATTGGAAGAGAGGAAGACTGAGGAAAAAAAAAAAAAAAGCTTAATGCACCTCTGAGCCTCCCCTTAAAAAAATCAGATAAAATAACTTGATGATTCTCACAATATTACGGCTGACATTTTCAAAAAAAAAAATTATCAGCTCAAGCATACTTCACCAAAAATGTCTGCATAAGTTTCAAAATATATCGTTAACTATTTGTTGTTAAATAAACATACCTAACTTACCTTCCCCAGCTCATTCTCAGAGGCAGGCAGGATGGTATTTAAGATACACACACAGCAAGTGAAACTGACAGCTAAAGCGCTGAGTTTTGCCAGTGAACTTAAAGAACCCAGTTTTACCCAGAAGGCATTTGCCACTAGTATTTTTGTCCAATACTAGTTTTAAAAAATTCATTTCTTTAAAATATGCATTGTTAATACATTCATAGCTTAGGGAAAACAGCAACAAAAAACCTGCAGCTTATTCTCTTATCTTCAGCCCAGGAGAACCAAATCTGATTTCACCCATTCAGGTAGTTTTACTGAAAGGAATTAGGTTCCAAGCAGGAAGCAAGATAAGCAGAAAGTAGATTTTGTTTGTGGATAGAGCTTGTAGTATTTATTTTCCAGTTATTGTTGCCGAATGATGAAGAGAAACCTTAATATTACAATGAGCTATTCTACTAGATGCATTACATGCCTTGGGTTTTTAAACTTTAAGAAATGTCTTCAGCAAAATTTTATATGTAGTTATTAGTCATTGTGAATAAATTAGAATTTCCATATCACATGGCTTTAGGGTTAAAGAAATTGCAGTTTAACAGTACCCCAAAAATTGGTTCCTTTCCATAATGCAGACAAATCAACAAATTTATGACCTTGTTTCACCATTCCTTATCTATTTTTAACTGCAGGTATTTGTTACCATTTTTGTTAGTTTTTATACTAAAATATATTTTTATATGCAATGCTTTTATAAGGTCTCAGCACCAAAGAAAGCAAGGTATATACACATTTGTAAGAAATGCTGAATAATATCTTAAAGGATTTCTGGGACACAGCATGATAAACTTCTTGATTTCTGTTTTACTTATTGTAAAATAAGTAAAAGAAGGAAAGACTGTATATATCCACTAAGCAAAGCTCTCTGTCAACAAAAAAGTAAAGAAACTGGCATAGATGGGACTTAGAAACACGCAGTTTTGTTTTGAAAGAATAGGTTAATACTACACAAAACATCTGGCAAACCGCATAGTTATAAAAGGAAACATACTCTAGTCCAAAGAACAAAGGTTAGGAGGAATAAATGAGGCAATTATAAGCAGAAAAGCTTCTATACCTGATTAATTAATTTTATGACTTGCTTCCCTGGAGACCAGAGAGCCCAGGTCTTTATATAGGAATATGACACCTTTGTCTTTAAGTTCTGAGTATCCCTGGTTCAATTCAGTCCCAATGTGTATTATTAGCGCAGGAGAGAGGAAATAAGTAGCAAAAAAAGCGGGAATTAAAGTGGGAATCATCATTCTTGGCTTTTTGGTACTGTAACAAATACGATTAATAATCCCAGAGGAAACCTACCTACCGGGTTCAACAAGCAGCATACAAAACATTTTTTTATTTTATTTGGGACTTCCTACCTCAGAAATAAAGTTGAATGATTTGAAAGCTATGAAGAAACATTAAGGATTTGAAATCACTGAGAATATGCATGTAATTTTAAAAAACATATCAAATACTGATTGCTGATTACTAACATTGACCATACTGGCTCAGAGTAGCAGCCCAGCAAGTTCTGTAGATGTTCTGATACTTGCCAGTTCACGCAAACTTTTGCAGTATGCAACTGGATAGGAGAGACTTTTCTTCATAGTGGTCATTGGTTTATGCCCTTCATTATGTGCATCTGCTTATATTTGTTCCAAAATGCTTTCCTGTTTTTCTTCATATTTACAGTAAGTCAATTAATAATTCTGCTTGCCTGAAATGCCGTTCTCACTGAATACACTGAAGAAAGCTCTATTTTTATGATGCTTTATGCCTCAGATGGCTTCAGTAACACTCTCAAACTTCCAAATGTGAGATATGATTCAAAGATATGTAAACTGAAGCAAAGTAACTGTGTGACATATATGCACTCCACTGCCTGAGAAAGTAAGTGGTAACTATGAGGAAGGGGAAAGAGACAGGAGAGTGTAGAGGCAACCTGCTTGCTCACAGCACTGTTCAGAATTCTCCCTTGTTTGTAGCCTTGCAACTTTCTCCCAAGTTTCACCCCAAGTGGTTCCATATGCTCCTGCTTAGCCAGTTTTCCCCTTACTATTCGCCATCAGCAGGCAGGTGGCTGCCTCCTGACATAAAGAGCTCCTCCCAGCTCTTTATTTCAGAGGCTAAAGAAAAGTGGAGTCACAGACTACGCAGACTTATGACCAAACATGCCCCATCCTCCATGTACCTTAGCAGTAGCAATGACTTTAAACAATGGACATTTGACAACTTTTACGGTCTCTTGGGGGTCATCTTTTCACCTCTGTAACACTCCTGATGGTTTTACCCTGCCAGCTAGACCATAGAGAAAGCAGCCCTTGGAGCCCAATGTTCCTTCTACAGTAGTTTCTACAAGGCCCCCTGGACCCACAAGTTTCCAATTCCTGAAGAAAATGTTGGGGTAGGATTTACACCTATAGATCAAGAAGAGGAAGTTAAGTTCACATATTTTCTTTGAGTGTGTTTTATTTGTATTTAAGCCTACGCATGTATTCTCTTAGGGATTTACAATCTTAAAACATAGTTTTGGCTTTATTTTTAAAAGCATTGCAGTTTACCTTTAATATCACATGCTAAGTCTTACAATGGATGCCAAGTAATCTATTACTATGGCAATAAGCTATCCAAATGGGCAGCCACAGCAAAGAAATCCCACTGCAGAACATGAATTAAAAATACAACCAATTGTTCAAAACAGATTTCCTTTCCATTTGCCCAGCCTCTTATTCAAGACAGGTCTGGTTCATCCCTGAGGGGCTCAGCTGCTTTAACAAAACAAAAACAGTAGCTAGGAAAACAAGCTGGAAAGCTTACTTTCCCACTTAAGGCCAAGATTCTGTAATTATTCAGAGGGAGCTGCAATCAATTATCAACAGGTGCACTATATCATTTTATCTTTTGGGAATCTTGATGTTACCTCATTATTTAAAACAGCTGCAATTAGCTCCAACAGTTTAGACTTTCAAGTCATACAACTCCTCTATCTACATCTACCTATTTCCTTGCCACTGTTGGAAAATTTTGTCCTATCCTCTACACTGTCATGTCAGAGTATTTTTTTTTGCATTGGTTTCTCCTTACTTGAGTGTATTCTTTTGTTTCAGTGTTTTATGCACCTATCTATCCAACCACAACTGTCTAAACTACTGTAACTTTGAAGTATGTCAAAAACATTCAAATATCTTTCAGACACTTAGAAAAGACAGTCCCAACCATTTGAGATACTGAATGCATTTCTGAATGTATTAACAGATCAACAAAAGCAGTAGCACTGGCTGGAATGGAGCAAGGACTTTGCAGGGTATGTGGCAGGAAGGTAAACCTCCTTAATGTGATCAATTTCCTTCCCTTCTTTTTCCTTTTCATTCCTTCCTCTTCTCTCACTATAACCTTCCTCACCTCCAAGAGAATAAACACTTAAATAATTAGATTTTTCCCCTGCCCCTGAGGACTGCACCTTGAAGCAGCAGGAAAGCTCATATGTCCCTATAACCCTTACAGCTATGCCAGCAGGAATTTTTAACTAGGGTCATCTAACCTGAAAAGGTCAAAGTAGGAACCAGATGAAAAGCAGCCCACTGGCCATCTAAACCTGGGGGAAGAGGAAGCAAGAGAAAGGAGGAGGTGAAAGAACAGGCCATCAACCTACTCTCATAAAAAGGGAGAAAAAAACCCACCAGCTACAGAAGTCCAACAAGGTAGCAATTCTGGTTAACAGCATGAAAATGACTTAAGGTAGAATCATGACTTTGCTGCAAGACAAACCTCCCAGATTCAGATTGTGTTCACTAAGCTGTTTTAGTTCCAGTTGTGATCTTAACTAAGAAAAAAACGGATTATTTTAAAAATATCACATACAAGAACCATTTAATACATACAGTTATTGTTGGAATAAAGAAAGTTTATTACTATACCTGAGCACCCAAGTCTTGAAATTCTTTGCAAGCTTCTGGGAACACATCATATGCAATAACTGGATATCCATGTTTTACCAGGTTTTTTGCCATTGGATTTCCCATGTTACCCAGCCCAATGAATCCAACTGGGGTTTTGGAAGCCATTGCCCTAGAACACACTGATTTCAAAACAAAAAATATCAATATATTTGCATTTTAGAGTAAAGCATAACAACGCTGTAACAAAAGCTAGCATGTAATCTGTTTGCACCGATTTAGGCAACTTAAATAGCTAAACCTAGAAAGGGCAGAAATGTGATTCCTACTCCACGTAATTTAAACCATAGATTATAGCTGACATTGCACCACAAATACTATCCCTGACTGATTTTTTTACATAGCAAAGAAAATTATTTTAATTAGGAAAATGTGAGTGTTTTTTTAAAAAAATATAGTGATAATCAAACTCGAGCAGCATCCCTGAAAGCTAAGGTCTGAGCTTCAGTCTGAGAGGAGCTTAAACACAGACTTAAAATATGCAGGACTGTCTCTGTTTTGTTATGTGCCTAAATACTAAACTGAAAATGCAAAATCAAAATTTCTATGTATTTTACAGATTCCTTATTTTGCAACTTTGGTTGCAGCCCTGGGATTTAGCACCTGTTCTCTAGAAACGGACTGAGGCTGCCACTTTATTTCATGCAGCCCCTCGCACATAATAACCGGACTCTTCTGATCCTGCACCCAGATATAAACAACTAACCTAAAAGTGAAAGTCTCGATAATAAATCACTGCCAATTCTTTGAGCCATGTAATCACTTGCAGTATAGTTTAAAACCACATACTGAAAACTGGAACAAACTAGAGTATAAATACAAAACGATGAAGTCTTTACAGGAATAACCACTGAATTCTATTCGCTGGACTACCAAGACAGAACTATAAAGCATAATCCGCAATCTACAGAAAACACTACAGTTTCAGTCAGTTACTTTTTACAAGTAGTTAGTGAGTATGAAATGCTGGATTGCAAGTAGTGTTGCAGGCGTATCAAATGCTGGACAGTAAGTAGCGTTGCAGGCGCCCATCCACTGCAATCACGGTCTCATCACCCTCAACACTGATAATCCAAGGGCAGCGCAGTTTAGCAGCACCAAGATGTCTTTGCTGATTACATAAAATAATTTCTCCTTTATGGCAAAGGAAGAAGTTACGCAGTATAAAAACCAAGGCATGTGGCAACTAAGCAGCCAGAAACAAGGCTAACTAACTACGGAACTACTGTAACTCTGAACTGCACACACAGAAAACGTGCCTAAGCTGGATCTAGGCTCTAAGAGGTCTCAATGCTTAGCAAAGAATCCTCTCTAGGCCAATAACACTTGATTAATCATTTTAAAGTCTTTCTGACTTTAAGCTCCTTCTTAGCCAGCAATGGTCATGCTCTTTCATCTGCAGCACTATTTTGGAAGCGCCACATTTAATAAATCAGGTTCGTTGAGAGAACTTTGGTCTGAGACGCTTTCCACAGATGCCTGCAGCAATTACTAAGCTAGAGAAGCAGCACGATTTAAAAGAAAACTGCACTGGGAGAACACTTAGTGCAAACTGAGATAAGCCAGGAAAAGAGCCCACTGCTTTTTTAAGAAGTGCTACATGTCAAATCTAGGAAACAAATTAACAAAGGGCCTAGAAGTCCGTCATCAGCCATAGTAATCATTGTGGAGTCTTCTCATAGTTTCTATGAGTCAGTCTTCCCCAATACATCACTTACACTAATCTAAAATTGCTCCTTTTGCTAGCCTGAAGCTTTCAGCTACCTGTGGAGGTTCAAGTCCTGGTTTTCAGCATCTTTCTTTCTCTATGCCTTAATAGAAGTGGATGTTACTTACTTTGACTTCAGCAAAGCTTTTAATTCAGCCTCCTCTAGTAGCCTGGTAGCCAAACGGTGATAGTATGCACTGGACTGGACTGCAAGACTTCCTGATAGAAGAAATATTGTCTGGACTTAAACAGCAGTGATCAGCGGTTTGAAGACTAGCAACAGTCATTTATGTGAGATGTTCCTCATGGGTCAATACTGAGGCTGCCGCTGCTTAAAAATTGCATCAACGACTGTGATGATGGGACATAAGCACCCTCAGCAAGATCATGTAAGACACCAAACTCTGGGGAATGGCTGAAAAACTGCAAGGCAGGGCTACCATTCAGAAAGACTGGAGAAATGGGCCTCGAGAAGTTCAACAAAGACAAACACAATGCCCTGTACTTGGGGCAGGAGAAGTCATTGCAGGCTGAGGACTGGTGAGACTGGTGAGGTTGCAGCGCTGCAGAAAACCACCTGTGGATTCCCACAGACAAGTTGAGCACGAGTCAGCAGTGCATCCTTGCTGCAAAAGGTTAATTACATACTGCTCTACATTAGCACGAGCATATCCAAGTCAAAGAAATCGGTGATTCCATTCTATGCAGCCCGATACACAGGAGATGCAGTCAAACTGTAGACAGCCCAGCAGACATCAATTAAGATGACCGAGGAGCTGGAGAATATGGCATATGAGCAGACCCTAATGGAACTGTCTTTGCTTGGCTTGGAGAAGCAAAGGCTAATTGCAGTCTTCCACTACCTACAGAGTGGGTGGGAAGAAGAGTTACAGAGCAAACGAAGCCAGATTCTTCACAGAGGTGTACAACAATGGAACATGGGACAATGGGCAAAAGCTGCAGGAAGGAAAATTCCAGCTGGAAATAAGAAAAGCATCCCTGATGAGGAGAAAGGTTCGGCACTGGAACAGGTTGCACAGAGAAGTGGTGGAACCTCCATCCTTGGAGCAAACTTGGAGTACCTTGAAGCAACCTGATCTAGCTTTAAAGTTAGCCCTGCTTCCAAACCTCAGTCGTCTTTGTTTCTGTGAATTGCAAGTAACCTCATCAGAAGCATAAATCTGGCTACCATGTCTAGGCTATTCTTGTAGACTCTTCACTTTTATCCTGATCTCTTCTCACACCATCTCATGGACATCTAACCAGCACCTCAAACACCAAGAAATCTCTTAATCATCTTCAGAACACTTTCTTGATACCTTTTTTTTATACCAGTGCTGACACCAGCAGTGATACCTGTCACTAGTACCTACAGCCTAGAAGACCCATCCATGATCTGCTTCAGTCTCATTGATTCCTCCTTCATCATAGTTGAGTTCTCAGCTACTTCAGACCACTTGCCTCAATTTAACACACATAATCTTGCCTTGATCTTTATGGAAATATTGGGAATTGAGGAAGACATTTTGCCCGTGCTACTTTCTGTCACTCCTTCTCTGCATCCTGCCCTACTTTTCTCTACCATGTCACATAAGACTGCTTTGCTTCGATGACTTTTCATGGCTATCATCACATCTTACTATTAAGACATCAGTTGGTAACTGGACTGCAATGACAGGCCTATTGCCAACAAGCATTTCTATTACTTCGCCAAGGCCACTCTTCACAATAAATATCCATGAAACCAATTAATTCTTCTACTATAAGGCCTTCCATAAAAGTCCTCATTTTGCAATATCCCAGGAAGGCATAGTCACAGTTAGGCTGGAATACAAGGCAACATGCTGATCGGTATTATTAGTGTCACTGTATTCTGTTATTTCCCCTTTTGTCTGTCTCTGTTGATTTTCTCTTCTCTTAGTTCATGAATCGGGGCAATTTCAGGGCAATTTTCTAACTGGAACATATTCAAATCCACAGGGATTGGGACCTGTTGGAGAAATAGTCCAATTCCTGACTCAGATTCTGACTTCTTAGTTTGGTCTAACTTCTCACAGCCCAGTGTTAAATTAGCCACTTAAAAATGATATAATTTGATTAACAGCTTTGAAAAACCTCCAGATCCCCAGGTACTCAAATACAGGAAAACCACTTTAAAAGACTGATGAAATTAGTTCACAGACGTACCTAATAGAGCTGATTTCAATTAAATTTGAATCAACAGCATTTAGAATCATGACATATTTTTTAATGACTACTTAAGACAGTGGGGGTTTGCCAAATAGAGGATGTTTAAGAAGACGTGATTTTTCACATCTTCATATTAGATGAAACTCCACAGGTGCTATCATGGAAAGTGATGTCCAGCTTGAATATCTAGACAGTGTTTACCATTTGATATACAGCACAGGCTCGGTTTTGAAATAACTATAATTCAAACATCTAGGGATTGATATTCTGCAAATCCACATACACATACGCTTAACTAATCCCATCAATTGCATAAGCATTTGCAGAAACTGTCCTTGTGGTATTGAGTCGATTTTACTTCAACCATAAAATCTGCAGTAACCTGCTGCAATCACATGGCTGGAAAAACGCCCAGTCCACATTCAACTTCTAACACAGTGCAGAACATCAGAAGTAGGAGCAATAGAAGCTACTTTTAAAATAACCATTGGTACCATGTGCATTTAATTCTCCTTCACTGGGAACAGAACCAGGAACATAGGTTAATCTATGATCTATTTGTTATTTGTGAGCAAAACCAGCTACACCGACTCCAAACAATTTGGGCTTTTCCCAGGAGATTATTCTCTTGATAGAATGTTTGCTCACAGAGCCCCATGCCTATGAAGACTCCATTGATGAAGAGGATCAATTTATGACCCTCTGGTCATATTGGTGGCTTTTAGACAACACAGATAATAATATTTTGCTTTGAAAAATTAGCCTACAATAGAAACACTTGACCTAATCTAGAATTCCACCAGAATTTTACTTTAAAAATATTTTAATTAAAAAATCAGCAAGGGTTTATGAATCTCTGAATGCCTTTTCTTGAACAAAATAAATCCATTAAGAGAGTAAATTCAGAAATGCAGAGATTGCAATCCTGTCCTTAGAATACTTGGCCTATTGATAACCTAAAACATGTCTTTTCAAGCTTCTACATAATGAAAGCAATCTTCTTTTTTACCTGAACAATTACAGTTACAAGTTCAGATAATTTCAGATGTTTACATTTAATCTTACACCACTCACCACTCCACTCTTACACTCTTACATCACTCTCCCAAAGTAGTGACTCTTACAATCTCAAGAAAGAATTTCGGGTTCAGTAGTGCCATGAATTCACTGCAAATACTAGACAGCACAGACACTAGAATATGCCGTGCTGAGGACATCTCTGTATTCAAACAAAAAGGAACTAGTAGCTGGGTAGGACCATAGCTGAAAAAGGTCCAATATGCTTGTACTCTGAAGGAAAGCACAGACTAACTGGCCAAGAACAGGACGGAGAAACCAGTAACTCTCAAACTGTAATCGCAAGTATACTACTTACTTTTTGGCTTCATAAAATCTATTTTGAACCATGTTCACCAAAACATCTAGTTCCTGGGATGGAATCCCTAGCTCTATAGTCAAATGAAACTGTCACAAGGGACAACAGCCCACATATCCCTGTTCCAAATGATTTTCCTAATCAGGGTGGTTGCAAGTCATCTTAATATTCTTAATCTTGATCAGTGAATTGAGCTCTTTTCCAACCCAGCAGGTGGGATTTAACAGGAGCATGGGAAGATGCCCAGAGGAAGCTCAACTACTCAAGTTGCTGGTTTTGCCCAGGGCTTTATGAGAAAGTACAGCTGCATATGAAGTAACTTGACAAGGAGAGGGAAACATGATGACAATTCAATTTGAGACACTAAATGAAGGATTTTGCCACTGATTTAGTATCTTAAGTTTGGGTACAAATACAACAGAAGACACCATCCCCTTTCTCCTTCCTGCTTTGAAAGAAAGCATCAGAGCTTCTGTGTTGTGTGCAGACTTCTCTATGGAAATTCATAAAACCTTTACTGAACTAGATCCTCGAGGAAACTAGATGGAGAAACACAGAAGTTAGAGAGGCCAACTGTATGTAGGCAGAATCCGGTCTTTCTGCTCCTAGTAGCTTTTGCCAATGGAATTTAAATTGCCCCAGGGTCACAGGATTTTAAAAGTTATGCAATGATTTTGAGAACTGCACTCTGCCAAAATCATAATTTAAGAAGATTACAAGACTAAATTTGGCCAACTTTACATTGAAAACATCCCACTTGCTCTTCCTTGCCTCTGTAAAGGTCTGCTGATGAAAAACAGACATGCTATCTTGTAAAAGTCGGAGTCTTCTTACCTCATTTTTCTTATCTGTAGCTATACCTCATTAAACATTTTCTAATACATTAAAGACAAAAACACGTAGTACGTACTTTTCATCTAAAAAGAATATCAAGTGTACACTTGATCCCTTAATTGAGTAATGTGCTGGACTTCAGAGCAGCAGGTCTTTCCATGATTATCCTTGCCTAGTAATTCATGCTTCTCTGCACCACAGCATGGAGTCATTCAACAGTTCAAACACAGCTCTTGCATCAACAAAATTACTCTTTAACTATTAAGTGAATGGGTCTCTCCTACTCATCCAAAATTACTTCTAAGGACATTTTTGTTCTCTAGTAGGGTACCGTCTTTGTATGATGAACAGCTCCCCCATCTGATGAATCTTCATTCACCTGAAAGTTTTCCTTTCTCAGCCACGATACCTCACTAACCCCTGCTCCATCCTCCATAGCAGTCCCTAGGAAAGATTTCTCCACATCCATCAAAAATGTATTTTTAAGTAAGGTCATACACACCTTCCCCATGAAGCACCTTTGCCAGTGACAGCCAGCTGCAGATCACAAGACTACACGGTCTCTATCCAGCTTACTAATACACAAGCATACATATCCAAGAGGTTCCTCCAAAATCTGCCCTGATCTATTTTCCTCCTAGATGATTTAACAGCCTCTGGTATAAACACACAGAAGAAACAATCCATCATGGTGGGCGCCAGCTGCAAACAGCAACTGAGCAAGTCACTAAGGAACACTCAGTAAGTGAACAAAACCAGCCCGCTCACTAACCAAGTTGTGATGTTGGACAGCTCTGAGAGCTGGCAGAGTTCCTTCACTAGGATGGTGTTTGACTCAGAACGACAGCTGATGAAATCACTGCTCAAAGGACAACTTTTAGACTACTCAAAACTAAAGAAAAGGATGACAAACCTAATAAACGCATTAGAGATGGGGAAACCTTGACATAAAACTAAGCAGTAGAGCTTAGCAGTTAAGAAGACTTAATGCTTAGACCTTCATCCCATAAACACTTCTCAGAGTCGACACGACTTTCAGTGCAGTCGCTACTGACTAAGGCAGAGTTTAAACGCTGTGGGTCAAATTCTGTTCTGTGGAAGTTTCTTGGGAGAGCCACAATTTCTGCTTAGACTTAGTCACAGTTTCTTGCTCAGGTCTTCAGGCAAAGACAAACTATATTTTTCAGCTTTAAGGGCCAGTGTAGTGTTTTGGGTTGCTTTTCACACCAAGAAATGAGATCCCTTCTATTTTGTCTACATTAAACGTGACCATTGGAGTATTGACCAAGACAGCGGATTTCAAAGTTCTTACAGAAATATCTGACAGCTACCATGCACAGAAAGTTCAAAATACATTGAAAGCTACTGCTTTCCATTGTGGTATCACAAATGGTACTAAATACACAAAAAGGTCTCCTGTATTTAACTTTACTAGCATGTGACCCATACGCCTGCTGCACCTGAGCTATTACTTAGCACAACAGAGCTGCAACTATAAAAAAAAAAATCATGCATTAGCAGGAGACAGTCCAGTAAAATAACACTGAGAGCTAATTTCAAAATTAAGCATCAAAGGCTTTTCATTCATCAGTTTAAAATGAGGTTTAAAGGGCAATTACAATTTTTAAGAAGTTACTTACTGAAAAGTAATTACGTAATTCCTATCAAGATTTTAGAATCATACACCACTTAAAATAATACATTTCTTCCACTTCACTACTTCAAAAGTCTTCACCTATTTGTCTGTTTGCAGCCTAACTATACAGTAAGACACATGAGCAACAGACTGTGATTGAAATTACATTGAACAGACTACTGAAGATGTATTTTCAATTATCTACTTCAGCAGCTAAAACACTTGGAAACAGTAGTGTGATTTCCAGGTTAGAAAACGGAAAAGGTTTGGGCTCCTGTTCTGCAAGTACATTCCTCATTCACTTGCACCGACAGGACATGTAAAGGCGTTTTCTCCTTCCACCGCCCATGAATCAAGCGCAGTTCCGAGTGAGTGCCTGCGGAGCTGGAGCAGGAGGGAACGCCGCTGGATTTCCCTTCAGTTTAAGGAAAATACTCAGATACAAGGATCGCGGAGGTTGAACTGCCAAAATCGGGGTGACAGGTACTGCTAACACGTCACTGGTGCCACAGGAAACACTTGTGGGCTCTGCTAATATCCAGGCATGCTGTTTTAAGCAAACGAGTGAAAACATTTTTTAAGCTAAGCCGCTCCGAAGCCCCGCTACGGCCTCAAATAACGCGGCAGCGGCCGCCGCTTAGCGGGGGCGCGCTGTGCCAGCGACCTCCCCCCCCTCAGGCGCTCCCCCGGGGTGGGGGTGTCCCTCACCGGCGGCGCTGCACGGCGGGGCGGCCCCGGGGCCCGCCAGCCGCGGGGCCAGGCCCGTCGGGCGCGGAGGG
>VZSF01004285.1:233536-308067 GCA_013398295.1 Chionis minor
GTGACGGATGGGGCCGGCCCTCGCTCCCCGCGCCCCGCGGCGGGGCGGGGCGGGGGCCGGGCGGGCGCTGGGGCACCTTGTTGGGGCAGCGGAGCGGGTTGGCGGGTAATGGTATCCCGCTGCCCGCGGCTCCCCCCGGGGGAAGGTGTTTCCTTCCAGCTCTCCTTCTTGCCTGCGCCTGCCCGCTGCGGCCTCCCTTTCCTGCGTCGCCGCCGGGAGGGCCGCTCGGCTGAGGGAAGGGAGGGAGGAGCGGGAAGGCAGGGCCGGGTTTCTGGCGGAGGTCGGTTTGTGGTACCAGGCGGTGGGGAGCGAGGTGCCCGCGGCGCGGGGCAAGCGGCGCCCTCGGGGTGAGGGAAGAGGCGAGAGGCCGCCCTCGTACCCGTTTTGCCTGGTCAGGTGGCAGGTTGGAGCTTGTGCCTGGCTTCATCCCGCCCGGAACGCGGGCCCCGAGGGCCTGAGAGGGGGTTTATCAGCGCCGATTAGGCTGGTGTTTGAACAAGCTGTTGGGAGCCGTGGTGCTGGCCCGCCGCGCAGCGCCTGGCAGGGCCGGGAGGCCTTGGTGGCACCGCGAGGGAGCTGCCGGCCCCGCGGGGTTGTGAGGGAGCAGGCCGGGCGCTGGGGAAGAGCAGGCTGGAAGCGGGCGAGCGCTGCCTCCTCGGAGCGAGGCGTCAGCTCCGGTCCTGCGGCTGCCGCCTCTCTCTCTCTCTCTCGTGAGCAAACTAGTTAAATTTCCCGACGGCAAGCTTGCCTTAATTTGTTGCGGAGGAATGCTGTGTGCTCCCTCAGTCATTAGGTGACTCTCGCGAGGTCAGAGCTTTTTTTGTAGCTGTTATGTAGTATCGTTTGCAGACTTCCGGGAGACATCAGGAATAGATCTCTGGTCTCTCAAAGTCACTCAGTTACCTGTTACCATAGAAAGAATAGGCTAGATATATAAGCTTGGCTCTCCTATCAGTACCACACTATATTTTTGTACATTTGTACCTATAAAGCAATGAATGGTACACAGTTAAATTAACCCAGCTCAATATAAAGGAATTTTGTGGGCAGTAACAAAGGCTAGGGTTATATAGTACCTTTACTCTGGTGCAAGTGAATGCTATTGCTCAGCAGGCTGATCTCATACTGTCACCCAGTTGCTTCTTTCTCTCGTTGCCTCCCCACTAAGACAGACTACGACTTGAGAAGGAAAAAAGATCTCTGCAGCTAAGGCAATGGAAAGAGGCACACAAAAACAGAAACCCTTTCATTTGCTAGCCCCGTGCAAAATATTTGAAGCCCCAGAGACTCATATATACCAATATTTTCATAAGCTCACTTGTCTCTTCCACCATGCCATTTGAAGTGTGCCAAGTGAATGAAGCTACTGAGCTATGTTTACTTTTCTCCTGAGTGGTGACGAGGTTGACAACCATCTTGAGTGCAGATTTTGTGGGGATGAGAAGAGGTGCGATTCCTCATTGATGCAGCTATGCTGGCAGAAATCTGTACTGAGGCGTAGTCCAAATAATGTCTTTGGAAGTCATTAAAACCTGGATTTTACACATAATCACACAGAACTTTGAAAACGCGGGGTTTTTGCCTTCCAGCCTGATTCTTCACTGCCTTAGACTTTCAGAGTCATTGACCCTTTTCCGACTAGCTGTAGACTCCTATCAAGTCTGAACTGAGTTAGAAAACATATATTTTTTTAGGGGTGAAGAATAGATAGGTGGATCAAGTGAAGAGTTCAATGGTACACTCAGTGTGATCCTTGCAATCAGATTTTTAACTCTTGATGCAGCTTTACCTGCATAGCTGCATCTTTCTCCAGACTTTTAGCATGTTTAAGAGGGTTTTATTTGTGTAGGTATAAATAAAGCATTCCTTGTTTAAAAGGTATATAAGGAGAATTTCAATTGGTACCAGCATAATAAAAATACACTGCAATCACTTCCAAACAAAGCATGAGAAAATGGAAAAAGGAGAGTCCTATTGGTGAAAGTATAGTAGGCTTAGCCTTATATTACTTTGCCAAAAAACCTGGGAATAAACTCTATTATTAGAGACATGTCCACTGTTACCTTACTATAGTTTTTACATTGCTTTCGTACAGAACATGCTTTTTACAGACAGATGAAATACCTGAGATTAGATTAAATGGAATCTCTGCTCACATAATGAACACTGATACAACTGATACCAGTAGTTTAGTACTTCTAAGGTAGCCAGTATGGGAAGGAAGCGTTTGCAGGACCAGATGATGCAGGGCTACCATACTGCAGAGCATTTGCAGAAGGGAGAAAATGAAATTAATAGTGTTGTGGTTTTTATTTTCTCAAAAATGCCCTCTAGTGATGTTTGAACTTTTACTAGGCTTATGGTAAAGTTAGCTCATTTTGTTAAAAATAATTTTGCCTTTCGTAAAAGTTTATCTCGCTATAAATTATACCTTCCTAGTTCATTTTGTTTTGTGTGTTTATTTCTTTGCCAACCTAACCACATTCTTTCCACACAAAATGAAGAAAAAAACATTGTTAAGTTCAAAATACTTTTAAGTAAATAGCCGTGAAAGCTTTTACTTACATTAAAACACAGGATAAAAATGTTCTGGTTTTTTCCAACAAAGCAGCAGTATCTCCTTACTCACACCTAGTAAGACAGTGTTACATAAAGATTTATATGTGATCATTTCTGAAATTGTTAACTACTTAAAATGCAAATAAACTATTATTCATATAGCTTAATTCTACAAATTATTATTTTTTACTTGTGTTAAAAATGGGGATATGTACCTCATTTGAGTGCATACAACCCCTACTTTTTAATGTAAAATGCTTTAAAATAATGCTAAAATTGTCTATAAAAATAAATTCATTAGATATTTTAAAAATATCTTGAAGTGCCAAAAAAGCTTTCCAGAAATCAGTGATTACACTGCAAACGTGCCACAAAGGGGAACTGTTAACAAGTGTGCCTTTGCCAATGGTAGGAAGATTGCCAACATCTAATTGGCTTTAAAGTTTTGTTCTATCAATGGTGTATTGTATCTTAAAAGCAGTAATGCCAACCTTATGATTTAGGCATGAAATGGGACCTCAAAATATCTGACTGATTATGGCAGGAAGGAACTATTTTCTTAACAAAAACTTGCTAGGCTACTTGTTGCTCTAGTGTAAGTAAAGAGTTCATTTTGTACAGTACAGCAAAAAGAACGGCATAAAAATTATCTATGAGAATGACAAGTAGTAAACATGTAACGGCTACGTGTCTGGTTTCATTGGTAGATCTTATGGTGCTTTATAAAAAAGAGTATAGATGTCATTATAACAACTGATCTTTTAGCTGCCAAAACCATTTAAGTCCCCAAACAGGTATACCTGGAGGCTCCCTCAGTCAGTCCAGTCAGTTCAATTGCTTTTTGACAGCTTTCCATACTGGACCCGTGAAATGAGCAGGATTTAAAAAAAGCATCCCCGCTGCTTTTTCTCTGGCTACTCATTCCTATCCTCGCATTACAATTTCCAGCTCTCTCAGGTATGGGTGATCCTCTCACTCATCCATTTTACAGTCTGCCCCAAGAAATGCTTGCACTGGCGCACACTGATCTTTACTCTGGAGGGACTGAGTGGGCCAAGCTGGAATGAATGAATGAAAGAATGGGGCAGAAAGCTCTTAAATCAGCTCCTAAATTACTGGGTATTGGTAATGTCAAACCAAATTCTTGGTCACGGGAAGACAAATAGGTTCCCAGTGTCATGCAACACACCAGTGAAAGAAAAAAGAAAAGGCAACTTTCTTGACTCTCTATCATATAACCATGTCATACCATTACCCTTGTTACAATATTCATTAAGCCACATTGCCTTGCTATTATTAACGCATAGTTACCATATCATCTTGCTTTGTAGACTGCTGTTGCAACAGTCTACATTGGAGCAGTCTACAGACTTCTGCAGGAGCTGAGAAATGTGAAGAAAAAGATACAATACCTTTATTGCTGGTATGGTCTGTATCCCTGTATGGTCCTGCATCCCTGTATCCCAGCTTGTTAGATCATCAAAAATTTGTGTATGTTTACTTACATCATTACCCAATTAATGCTTAGTGACATTGTAAATCTAAACCTTGGTGTTTAAGTGACTGAGATTAATTTTCTTACACTGTAAGAAATATGTGTAGACTTTAGATGTGCTCCTTAACATTTGTGACTTTGTAACATGGATGTTAAAACAGGAGAACTTGTCAGAGCACTCGTAATACAGAAAACAGATGTACTGTGGTACATCAACAGGTTTGTAGTTTTCTACTTGTTGGTACATTGTGCCCACTAAGTTCCATGATATGTAAAGAAACATAAACAAACATGTAAATAAACAGAAAATATTGGAAGGAAGGCTATACTTTATATTCTTAGTGCTGAAAATATGGCCATCTTAGTTTGCTTTAAAGGTCTCATAGAATAAGACGACAAAACAAAGAATCAAAAATCCCCCTACAGATACAGAATATTTATAGTATATTTTTGTTAATTTGCATTTTCTTAGATTTAAGGATTTTTTTCCCCTTAATAAGGAACCTCTGAAAGCAAAGGGAAGTATGTGCACTATGTCATATTATGCTAAGGGTATTTAGATTAACTTTTAGAGCCTGCCCCTGACTTTAACTCCATTGATGTGAGATAATTACATTTGATCAGTTGTTTTAAAATTTTCCATTACTTTAAGGAGATTTCCTTTTCAGGACATGGAGTTTTACAGTCTGGCTTGATAACTAAGTGCAATTTTCACTGAATTTAGCAAGAATTACAGGCATACAACACCTTTAAAATGGGACCCTCATTGCAGAGTGATATTTAAATTTGACATTAACGCTACTTAGTTGTAGCCAAAAGAAACAACAGTGGATGCAACAGTACATTTGAGACTTGATTCAAAATGAATTGGCAGCCAAACCTAGAGTGTTTTATTCCTTCTTCTAACCTTTCATCTTGCATTTGTTGCCTTTACTTCTCTGCATTGGGGAGCTTTCATAATGTTTGTAAAATGCAGTTAAAAGTACAGTGAAGCTGCTCAGGAATCCCTGAGCTGCAAATAGTTGGAGCTGGGAGAGCATTCCAGAGAAATATCCTTGCATATTTCCTCTCTGACTGGTCACTGCTGGAGACAGACTACTGGGCTAGAGGGACCTTGAGTCCAACATAATATGACATTCTTCACGCTTGTAAATATTCAAGTTAGGATTCTCAGGGCAGCATTCATTTCCTAGCTGTGTGCACTTCACTAGATAACCAACTGGAATGCATAAGCAGCAATGCAAGTGGTTATTTTTGTCTACAGAAAAAAAAAAAAGCAACAAACCCTCATGTAATCCGAACTGCTTTATTTCTTTCAGAATCGTATGATATATTCTGCAGCAGTATGTAATTTAGTAACCAACCACGAACTGACTATGTGTGATATTCTGGATATTGCCTATACTTAAGGGGAAGCAAATTCCAGGCTTCTGTGGGAATGTAGCATGCTGGGGGAACACAGAAACTTTGGTTTGGTATGAACATTTACTGCCTGTTTTGTCAGAAGCATTTGTACTGTAGTTTGGAAAATGATGGCATCTCACTGGGACATCCAGTGAACGTTAGAAAGGGCAGGTTACCACAGGGTATCAGTGCATATGTGTTTGTACTAATTGATACCGATTTCAGTTACACACTAGAGTTTTTGCCCTCTTTTTAGCCCTGATAAATCCCATTAAGATGTTTAGGCTAGACTGTGCTGACTGTCTTGGAAGAGCTGAAAAGATTCCAGTACCTGTTTCCCAGAAGAATTCAATCATCTCCTTCAAGTTCTCTTCAAAATCCCACCCAAGTAAAATGCAATAGAGATACCTTATCTAGATGAATTTCATTGGGAAATGCTGTGGAGAACAAGTCCTTTTAATCACAGCATTTTGCTAAATGGGGTGTTTTACAGTTCTGGAAATTCAATCACTACTGTCTTTTACGAATAAGTAGGATGATGTATGTGGGTGACTGCATATAGGTTCACCATGAACAATACAGAGCCGTTCCATTTGGAGACATGGCACAAAAAAATTCAAAGTTTAAAGACCTGCATAGCATCCCATAGCAATTTGGGGTGTTTTAACTTTTTTTTGGTGTTTTAACTGAAAAATATGTTTCGGATTATCTTAATGGATTTAGAATCTGTCAGTGTTTGTGCATGATACCTTATTTTTACACACTTAGTTTACACAACATAGAAATGCAAAGAGGAGGATGACTTTTGTTTTAGACTTAGATGAATGGCTTTTGCAAAAGCAGCTGAAGAAGGAAACAAAAAAAAAAAAATTGTTGCTACATATGATAAATATTTGGTATCAGTCCCGGTCATTTTATTTTGACTTCTACCTGCAATTCACTACATATAAAACATACTGATTGGTGTGAGAATTGCACAAAACAGCCACTCAATGCTCTTCTGCTGGTTATGGGGTACAGACACAGGAAAAGAAAATGAACATGGTAGGGCAACATGGAAAAGCAATGTGGAAAAGCTACATGGTAAATTGATCTCAAACTTAAGGGGCCCGAGGAAGGATGAGGTAATTGCTGCCCAGGAAAAGGTGCATGCTTATAAAACACAGAAAAAATAGTTAAATTTTTCCCAACCAACATGTGTGTATCAGTCTAAAAGTATCAGCCTCACATTGCTCTGATAAAAACCCCTTTTGTTAATGTATAAATTACTGAAGTTAAAAAGTAATTTGATTTTTGTTGCCTCAGCTGGGAGATAAATTAAGAGCATACATTACACAGATGTTGATTACACTAAAAGTAACCAGTTAAATCTAGTTGAGAAATACATGTAAGAGTCTCCCCTTAAAGACACAGTACTAAACTAAAGCTTGGCTGTGATTTAAAACCTACTACTACTACAACTATGACTACGAAGTAAATAAATAAAGTAAAAAATTAATTTACTGTGGACATCTTGAATATAACTAAATATAATTGAAATACAAATCTGGTCTATTGTGCCTGCCTTTTGATGTCTGGCAACTTCTAGGAAAATAAACACAAGAAAAACCATGACAAGCTTCCAAAATCCAGATTTGTTGACTTAGGAAAACCAGAGTTTTCTGAGTCAAACTTCCTCATTATTATTATTTATATAAAACTGACATAGTAAGACTGCTTATGTACACAAACTGAAGCTTTTATTTACAAATAAGATGGAATAAAAAATATTTTCCATGTTTGAAAGAAAAATACCTTTTGAATGGCTTATTTTTTTCCCCCAGTAACACATTATCTTCACTGAACATGAAATCAAACTTTGGTTTGTTACTATTAAAAATGAACATAAATGTATCGTTATCACTAGAGGAATATAATCCTATTATCATTTTATTAGATAAGCAGTGACAATGTTGTGTTTGTAATAGCCTCTAGAGATACAATAAATCTAGCAGGGGAATGTCAGCCTGGTCCAAGACAGATTAAATGTAGAGAACGGGAATATAGTTCCCAGTAAACAAACACTTTGAGGTCAGGAGGTCATACTTGCTCAGCTGTTCTTCATAAGCCCTATTGGAAATAACTTTCATACCATCACTGAGTATATTTCATGCTACCTAATAATACCCAGGGCCAAGTACAGTTGTGACATAAATGATTTCTTAGTGGAATATTGGGTGTAAAATGATCAAAAAGCAGGATGTAAATGGAAAATCAGGATGATGTTAGACATCCAACGGGTACATTTCATAAGATCTGCTCTTCTGTGGGGAAAAATTTCATCCCACTTGAAAGCTTGTGCAAATTCCCATTGACAAATGAGTTGATTTGGCTGGGGCAACCCCTGTGATTAATACAACAAAAAGTAAGGCTAATTATGTTTTAATGTAGAAGAGGACTAGGAAGAATATTCAGCCAATGAATTCTCCCTTGGTGGTTGCCTAATTGCAGCAGAATGGGGACTGCAAGTCAACAAAGGTCTGGGAAGGAGAGAGAAAACTACAGATTGAATTTGCTTTTGGCATCTCTTCTAACAGGGTGAAGAATGCCTGGATTCTGGGAATGCGAAAACAAACAAACAAATAAATAAATAAATCTCAATTTATTTTATGGTTTATTATGGGTCAAGTTCTCAAAAACTGTTAAGATAACTTGGTGTTTTTCAAACTCATACACCTCTATCACCCAATGTTAAGGAAATGCCGCGCTACTTACAGGCAGTATTAGTAACAGATACTATTGACAAGCTCAGTCAGGTCTTAGTGGTAGCATTTAAGCAGGTAGTTTCATAAAGCCTTAAGAAGTCTCCCTCACAAACATGGTATATTCAAAATATGCAGATACACAGACCAAGTGCTGCCCATTGACATATCCCAGTAAAGATAACTGAAACGCACACTGTAAAAACGAGTTCTAACCATGGTGTTTGTGTACAAAACACTTATTGCAGGCCCAACAGATCCTTTTAAAATATTCTTTATACAAGGAAATTAATTTGGGAGACAACAAAAGGTAATTAGGATCTTAAAAAAAAAAAGACTGGATATGTGTGGTAAAAATACAGTTTGCATTTCTAAGTGGTGCTGATCAAATAAAATCAGAAAGACTGCATTACGTTCTGTATGTAAATTTGCACAGCAAAGCCAACATACTCTGTACAATGTTAATAGACACAACAGAATAACAAATAATCAGAGGAATGAATTAAAGACAAATTTTAATTTTAGCACTGTACTTCCTAGTAATCGATGTGTACGTAACGCATGTAACAATACGGTGGTTATTTTTTTTCATAGAATTTAAGAACTCATAATGCAGGACTTTCGGAACTCAGGCAGTAGGAGAAGGTGAGAAATTAGACTCAAGAACTGTTGACTGAGAATTTTTCCGTTCAAATAGGAAGGCAAGAGGTTTAGACCCCTCTCCAAGCTG
The DNA here is from genome assembly GCA_013398295.1 of Chionis minor. Lineage (NCBI taxonomy): Eukaryota > Metazoa > Chordata > Aves > Charadriiformes > Chionidae > Chionis > Chionis minor. The sequence goes on from VZSF01004285.1 coordinate 242,466, forward strand.
AACTTGGGACTACAGGGGAAAGCAGCGTGAGTCACTCCCTTTCTCAAGAAGAGAACCAGGCACAACCTCTCACAAGTGCACTGCATGACCCCATAGCCCGTCTCCTCGGTGCCCGACTCCTCAGAGTCACACATGAGCATGAACTCCTGCATCAGTTGGGTGGTACCGGCCTCATCAGGGAGCTGTGGAGCAGGACCAAGCTCCCCAGTTTGAGCACACACGATGTGACAGATGTATCCGCTCAAGGAGCCAAGGAGCGAGAAAAAATAGTGAAGTGGTGGAAACACAAGAACCGCTAGTGCCAGGATGGGGGACCAGGAGACAGCATTCGTATGAGGACTCAGACATCTTTAGACCCTTTGGGAAAAATATATACCATTATAAGAAAACAGGAAAGCTGCCAAGCTTCTTGAAGATACAGTACACAGACACTTCTGTGCTCTGTCAGCGGTGGCAGCCAGTGCTGGAAGGCGACCCAGAAGGGGATACAAGAACCATGCTGTAGGTAGCTGTGGAACGTGTCTTTCTACTCGCAATCCTTCAGGGTTAAACATTGTGCCCTCAGGTACCAGAACTTTGAAATCTCATTGCTTGTTTGTTTCCTGACACATGCAGTTTCCTGGCCTCTGAAAACAAAATGTTGGTCATTTGGGAGCTTCCTATTACTTTCAGATAGCAAAGATAAAAGGCTGGGAGAAACAGTAAATCTACCAAAGCATACAAAACAAAGGTATTTACCTGTTCTATATCTGCTAAGATTTAAGTGACACCTACTCAGTGGTCATTTACATGCGGTTCTGTGTATGCCAGTAAGAGGTATGGTAGAAGGAAAAAAAACCCCTTGCAAACATCATAAATAAGAAATGAAACACTCCCCCAGACCTGGGTCTCCAGTGCACATATATTAATTACACACCAGAGAGTAAAGCCTCAGTATGTGCAAGCATTTAATTCATTATTTGCATTTATTAAAAACATTCCTTTTCACTTTAACAATACAGTAACCCAACAGTGAAATAACAGCAATTGAAATACAGTCACTTACAGACATGCGGTTTCTTGTGCCCATTGTACAGTGCAGCGCTGCCAAGTCTCACACCTTAAGAGTAAGCTCTTGCTCTCTCTTCTCTCTGTCACACACGTACATGCACACACATACAAAATTCACATGTCTGCTCTCACCTATACTCTTTTGGGAAAACCCACAAATTTCATCAGTCTCACTCATACAGATTTAAAAATCCTGGCAGCTTTTGAATAGCTTTTCTTCATCAGCTGCAATTAAGTGTTGGAAAAGAAATCCAAAATATACAGAGAGAGACTTTCTCCTTAATAGGAAATGTTAGCAATAGTATGTGATTTCTAATATGTTCCAAAGTTTTGCTACGCCATCTTACTGGAAGGCAACGTCTGCATGCCCTGTGATTAGATTTCCTTAAACGTTGGGCAATTCAGTGTTGTCAGCCATAATATAAAACTTTATTTATAACTATTTAACTGTTTTAAGAGTATAGTTAATAGCTTTCTGTAACATGATCTTAAAGAAGTTGATTGTGTGCTTTACAACGTGACCAGAAAGAGCTTCCGATTAGTGACATCAATATATATATTTTACATCTCACATGGCCCATACTTTTAAAACTTGGGAGTGTTGAAATAGGAGTCAAACCAAAATGAAATCAAATCATTAGAACCAGAGCGTTTCCTTACCACACTTCATCAATATCATCATGTCACGTCAATAGATTGAATATCCACAACATAAAGTACCTTTCTCTGGTAATAAAAACTAGAAATATATAACTTTTCTGTCACTCATACAAAGCAAAGATGGGCCTCAGGGGAAGAATTCAGGGCTGGATCCAAAACTCATCATGGCTTTGGTTCAGGCTGTAACACAGAAAGTAAACAGAAAAAATGTTAGGCTCCGGATCTGAATAAAAGTTCAAATATACCCAAGGTTAAACAGATGTGACAGGGACCCATTTCTAATTTCAAGGCTATAAATTGCTAAAGGAGCTCAGAGGTTTAAAAAGATACTGTAGTTACGAAAATAGTAAATGTTTTCCAAACACGGTTGGCTCTGTTCCCTGAGAGTCTGTAATTGCCCCACACTTCCTTTGGCAATTCCGGCTAGCTGCTTACAGATTTTATTCTTCGTTCATCTTGTGCCTGAAGAGGGACTAGTCTCACCCTGGCAAAGAACGTCTCAGTATAATTACAAAGCAGAGAGATTTTTATGCCCCAGACTGAATTTCAAATTTCTTTGGACTCTAGTAGCGTTCACATCCAGTTACTGCATTCACACACATTTTTATCTTAATATTTCTACCAAAACCACAATCTTAACTTGCCATTGTTTATTTTTCCTCTTATTTACGCGCTTAAGAAATTGAGACCCTTTTCTTAAAGGGTTCTGCCAGCTTTTTACTTGCAAATAAATATCCTGGTGAAATGTTTTTTGGCGACAAGACAAGACATATTTTTGTACCTCTAGACACACAAAGAGAGAGAACTGATTTATTTTCAGCCTTGAGAAGAGAAGGCCACAGGGAGACCCTGTCACTATCTACAACCAGTTAAGCAGAGGGTATAGAAATGATGGAACCAAACTCTTTTCAGAGAGGCACAGTGAAAGGATAAGAGGCAAGAGACAAAATAGGAACGTGGGAAATTCCAATTTGATATATAGAAACTTTTTTACAATGAGTGATTTTAACCACTGGAAGAGGTCCTCTAAGTGACAGTGGAATCTCCATCCCTGGAGACATTCAAAATGTGGCCTGCCAAGACCCTGAGCAACATGCTTTCCTTTGACTTCCTCTGGAGGTCCCTTCCAACCTCTGTGGTTCTAACTCTATGACATAGATATGGAGAACTGCATACATGAGAAGTATATCATTTGTTGTAAAATAGCGGCTTGAAAATTAAAACATTTTCCTTTTACTGAAATCAGCAGGGTTGGAAAAGTGAAAATCAAGTCAGAAGGAGATGGTATTATTGCCATCACACTTGTAATAAGCTTTTCTAATTGATTTAGCATATTAGTGTTAAACAGTCTCACAAGACTAGGGATTCACTAGAAAGGCTGATCAAACTTTTTTATTTTACAATTTTAATCATTTTGCAGAGAATGTAGGCAAAGACAGAAAAATAGTGGGTTTTTTTTTCTACTCAAGAGCAAGTTTTCCAAGAGATTTATATTACATGGATGAATTTCAGGAGATAGTATCTCATGATCCCTGCCTAGAAAATTCAGACTGATTAAGGCACTTGACCATTAATTCTCAGCACAAGTGCAAGTTCCACCAGTTTGAAGCACATTTTTCTTGATCCAAATCTTTGTTTCTACCAGTAGAGGCATATTGATTGTTGATCCTATGATGACAGTGCACAACTTGGCCATTTGGCTGAAGTCCTTCATTTCTCAAAGGGGCAATAACAAAATGAGAAAAGGGCCTGCACTGTCTTTCTGTAGAATAGCTATAAGTTCTAGAGAGATAAGATTGGCATTTAAACTTAGGGTACAAATACAAACACGAGAACATTTATTAAATCACATTGATTTCAGTAAGAAATGTTAGTAATTTGAATAATTGAAGAAATATTTTTAGACTTATGTGGTTAAGATATAGAGTTTAAAAATACATTTTTTTCCTGAGAAAGTGGATATAAGCACAATAAAAGATTATTCATTTATTTGTCCTAGTATTTACACTGTACAGGTGACAACCAGCATCTGTAGTTTGTTTTACATTTTACATACACATTTAGCAATAGAAGTAAAAATTTAATACTGAATTATGACTAAACAAAAACTAACTCTTTTGACTGAATGAACATTTATGAACTAAGCACAGAAATACGTGAAGTTACTTTAAAAAGCCATAATTGGGGATAATATTTTTTTTTAATTAGGAAACAGAGTTTTTTTCCCAGGCATTAACTGTAAAAACTATGCTAGCTGCATAAAGAATATCTTTATTTCAAATTTCCCATTGTATTCCCTTAAACCAGCATTATAATGGTGTTAAATGAAAGCAAAACTGCTTATTAGTCTCATCAACACTGATACTCGCCAGCTAGTGACTGTAAACCCTAATTTCTTCCCAAGTCCCAGCCCACATGGGAACAGCGTCTTGTGACTTTGCCAGCCCTTTATCAGGTCACACGGAGCAAAGAGCAGCGAGAAGAAATGGAGGACAGAGATAAGCAGAAATAGCTCTCCCCGCCTCCTTAGAAATTTTCATTGCTTTTCTGATAAATGCAGTAGTTTCATTTCCCGCTACAAAAATTGATCTGGTCTTAAAGGAGAGAGTGCAAAGACACACATCTTGTGTCTTTGTTGTGGTTTGGGCTGTCTAAAAAAAGCCAGTCTTCTAAAACGATATACTAGTACAATGTTGGGAATTTATTGCTTTCCAGGGAAAATGGAATATATGGATGATATAAGAGATTATTAATTGTGTATACAAATCAAAGGATTACTTAGTAACCTGTGGTACACCCAAAGACATTGTTTTCAGAAACAAGAAGCGTGAAACAGAAGCAAGTACAACGAATAAGCTTAATTACTTTAAAGGACAGTTTATATACTCCAGCTGAGTTTCATTTCTGCTAGGACTGACCATGAAAAAGCTGGTGAACTTGTCAAAAACCTAAGTCAATGATTCTAATCATCAATTCTATAATATTCTCTGGTATTAATTCTAATATAATATTATGGCTCTCCACATAACCTCTTTGTTGAGAATACACACAAAAACGTAAGAAACAGCAGCAGCAAAGAGGCAAAGGTCATCTTTAAGGCAGTTTGTGGTAGCAACCAACGCTGGGTGTACTGGGGGAAGCCCCGCATACCAGTGACCATTACTCATCCCTGTTCTTCGCTCCTTGGACCCGTTACCCTGGTAAGTGATGTATGACTCGACTTTGGATGAAAATCAAGTAGAGTCAGTGTGTTTGTGAAATCACGTACTTTCAAGGAGAACCGTGTGTAAGCATTTACAGTGGCGCTTATCTCGCCCCGTCGTCACCTTGGGAAGACCTGCAAAGGCTGGCAGGTTAATGGCGGTGACTTATGAGGTGCAAGCACGCCGCTGTTTTGGAAGTGCGATGGAGAAGGAGATGATTAAATTAGGGTATGTGACTGTCACAAAGTAATATAATAAGGAAGACAAAGGGAGGGAAGTGCGGTAAGGTGCAGGTGCACTTTGTGGAGGCTGGGACCACAGCCCTGCTCAGTCCGCCTCATCCCCCCGGCGGAACGCGCCCGCCGCCAGGGCACGAAGGCCTGAGGGGCCTCAGGCGGGGCGGGCCTGGCCGGACCCTCCGTCGGCAGCCGGTTCCCCGTCGGCGGCCCGCCCCTGGAAGTGACGCGGGCGGGCGGAGCTGTGGGGCGCTGATGGCGGAGGCCCCGTGTTGATGTCCCCGGCGCCCTCCGCGCCGGTTTAGGTAAGGCCCCCACCGCGAGCCGGGTTCTGGGGGGACGGGACGGGGATGGGCAGGTCTGACACCCTCTTTCCTGCCGCCTTCCAGCAGCCGCTGGGGCGGGCGGCGCCGTTAGGCCGCGGGCCTGAGTTCTGCGCCACCGGGAAACCACCCCCTTCCCCTTTCCCCCCCGCAGCCGTCTTGGGCCGGTCGTAGTCGGGAGGGACGGAAAGGGGGAGCGGCGGCCGTCGCGGGGCCCGGGAGGCGGCGGGGCTCCCCTCTCCCGCCGCGGCGGCGGGCGCGTTGCGAAGGCCTGGAGCAAAGGTGGTCGGCGGCGGGGCAGGTGAGGCCGCGGCGGCCGGTGACAGGGAAGGGGCGGGAGGCGGCAGGGCGCAGGCCGGCCCCGCGGAGCGGCGGAAGGCAGGGCAGGTAGAGGCCGGGGCTGTCAGGTGCGCCCCGTCCCGCAGGGACCGCAGATGGAGGGCTCCGGGAGGAGCTGGCTGGGGCGGTGCGGCTCGTCCGGCTTTTGTTTTTCCTGCTTGACGAGCTTTTACTCCTTCTGCCCTTTTCGGTGCGTAAATCCAGAGACGTCGTTCAGCCTCCCTGGGGGGGAATCATTTGTCATGTTAGTAATGAAGCCTAAGCGTAGCTTTTCCTCCTCGTCCACCTTCCCTCTTTCCCAACCGGTAGTTGTGAGCTAATTAAGCAAGCACCCAGCATTCTCCAGACTATCCTTGAACTGTAAGTAGATCTCAGCTTCGCCTAAGCTTCGGGGATTTTCTTGCTGGGCAACAGTAATCCCAAAGGATTCTGCTGGTCTGCGCAAGTTCAGATTTGTAAATAGTTCTGCTTTGGGCTTGGAAACCAGCCTCCCTGTACTGATTTCACTAAGGCTAGTACTCAGCTGAGGTAGCTGGCAACCAGTGTGCAGAAATGAATGTTAGAGGGAGGGGTTTGGTGTTTGTGGTTGGCTTTTTTTTTTTTGCTTGGTTTCTTTTGTAACATGCTTAGAATAAACTGTCTAATTTTTAAAGTAGACCTATTTAAAAAAAAAGGTTAAAGTCAATAGTTTTTGTTATTAATGGCTTCTTTACTCTTTTTGTACTTACCAGTAATGAAAACTGCAGCAGTCTTTTTCATGTCAATATTATTTGGCTTCAGGTGCTACTAGATTATTAAAAATGAATGAATTTGTTACACTTGAAAAAAAAAAAAGGCTATTCTCTTTCTTTTATAATTGTAGGAACTGCTGTTTCATAACATTTATTTGAGAGTACATACCATATATTTGAGTGTGTATTTAAGAGATACCTTAAATGCAATCCTCTGTTTTGAGAGATGTGGGGATTTTCAGGGTTTTACTATGCTGTAAAATTTCCTACGCTCTTCTGGACTCTGAAACTAGATAACAGATAGAACTAATGTGTACTCTATTGTCTCTCAAAAGCTGTCTTTTGATCTTTACTCAGTTTCTTGCTTGTGTAAGTTTTGTCCTTTACATCTGTTAGTCTTCACAAGCTTGGCATTTTCTCTTCCTACTAATTGTGTTGTTTAGGGTATGAAACTGCTTTTTATTTAACATGTTATACATCAAAATAATATCATGGTTGCCCATATGTATTTTACCTGTTACACAAAATCGGGCAGTAATAAGCTTAAAACATTGAGGGCTTAAACCTAAAAAATACCTGTTTACCTTTTCCTTGTTTTGAATGATGAATACCTGTTTACTTCAGAGTGAATTTTATTTCAGAAAACATGAGCTCTTTGTTACTTATTTTTTGAACTGGTTAAAAGAAATTTTAAAAGGCTATAGGAGATACCCAGACATCCTTTAATCCTTGAACTTCTTGAGACTTGCAGTGGCCCATACCACTTTGGGATTGGTTTCCACATGTATCTTCAATTAAAGTAATATATTATGTCACGTACTTGGCAATTACCTCATTCAAAGGCGTGAATTTGCTTGGTCAGTAGAAAATGACTTTTAATAACAGTGGCAAGAATAGGATGGCTCATCTTTCTAGAAATGTGTGAGATATGTAAGGCCTCAATCCTAATACCAAATGTTTTGACAAACTTGTGGTTGTATGTTGAAATCAAACACTTGAAACTGCTCAGTTGCCTGTCTTAGATTTTTGGCAGATACTGCCAAATCTGAGAGACATTCTTATTTTGCTTGTGAAGTATCTTGCATTGGTGTAATTTTTAGCACTATGTATCCTGAATGAGTTGGTAAATGGAAAGCATGATTAAAAGGTTTTGCTTTTGCAGTCCAACCGATTAGAGTTAATCCATCAAACCGTGTGCATACCTAAATGTTCCCGCTGTCAATGAAGTCCGTTGTTTACGGTAATGAAGCTAAACATGCAGAGCTTGGAGCATATGCGTTATAGTGAGAACAGCAAAAGATGTCTACAGACTGCTAAACAAGAGGCAGGAGAATTCTTTTGAAGAAAAAAACAAACCTAAAACCAACAATGGCAAACAACCCTCTCCTGTTTGGATAAACTTTCTTGGCTTTTAAAAATGTCTTAAAGTGGAGCTTTGTAACTTTTACTGAGAGGGAAGGAAAAACTTCATATATAAAAGTGATGTCAGAAGCGCTGAGCAGTACAGATTCCAAGAAAAGTTTAAAGTGGGGAAACTATGAAGCTTGCTTTCTCCTTCCCTGCTGCATCTAGAACCATTAAGAATTTTTCATTAAGTTAGCACCCAGCTTTTTTTTCACACCACCACTTTTATTTCCCACTTTTTACCACTGTAGCTGAGATATAATACTGGGGGCATTCAGCTAAACAATGCTTTTTCTCCATCTTGATGTTATCGCTGAAATGAACGCCCTTTAACTCTGAGAGATGATTGTTTTGTAGTGATGCTGAGACAGTGCATTCTGGTGGACTTGGTCTATAGCTATCTGTTTTCAGAACAGAGGAACCAATTGTTACGTTTCTCTGTCTTGTATATTTCAAATAGATTAATTTTTTTAAGCTTAACTCATTTTTCCACTATATTTAAGCAGCATCTTCTACAATTCTGTTACAGATCAATCATGTCGTCCTTTCAAGAAGTTCCATCTTCAGCTAATACTTTGCAGACTTCCAATTTTGCACATGTGATTTTTCAAAATGTGGCAAAAAGTTATCTTCCGAACACACACCTTGAATGTCACTACACTCTGACCCAATTTATCCATCCTCATCAGAAAGACTGGGTTGGTATTTTCAAGGTAAGTAAAACTTGTTCTATTGCTATTTCTCAAATGTTTACTGTCTTCTCTCTTACTAGTTAAAAAAAAAGTTTGAAAAATTACTGAAACAGCAGTAAAAGCACTCTCAAAACTTCAGTGGAACATTAATGTATTGGAGTGTAACTTTTGTAACAAAGATCAAACTGGAGATCAAAACTAGAAGAATGAGTACACTGTAAGTCCGCTTGGTGGAAGGGAGGGTATAACGCAGTGGTGTTGTGCAGAATTAAATGGACATGATTTGAGAAGAGATACGTGGGCACAGAGCGACAGTGTGAACGGGACTATATGAAGAGTGTGAGCCAGAGTAAATGTGAAATGTGTGTGGAAAGAACAGAAACTAAGCTGGAGATACCCTGACCCACGTCCCTGGCTCATTTTTGTTGCGAGAACAGGCTGAACAGTATAAATCACTAAAATTGCTCTAAACAGACCCTTGAAAAAAGGAGGAGGGGTGAGATCACATCTAAGTTGCCTCATGTTAGTGATTTGATTTATTTGGAGTTATTTTTAAAGGTTAATAAAGTCTCATTTATGGGATTAGAAATTGATTAATTCTTGCATCTGCTTCTATTTTAGACCTTGATCTATGTTTCTTTGACATTATAGCTCTTGGTAGATGACGCTTAAATTCCTTACTTGAATTGTTAATAGCAGTTTTGATTCAGGCTTAAAGAACTTATGCTTTGGCAGTAAGGAAGAGGTAACAGGCTATCTTGGTACCAGAGGACCTTTCCCTTAGAACTGTCCACTGTTTAAGAATGTAAATGCTTTACTTCACTATAATCTGCAGGTTGCCAACGGATTGTTAGTCTCTATTCAAGATAAGGTACTCTTATGCAAAATAGAAGTACTGTTCTCTATAACAAAGCAGAAGCATTTTTAATGCTATATGCAGTGGCTGTACAGTCACTAAGTTGTGCGAGGGAGGCATTAACTTGCAAACAGGTGCGTTTCTGTAGTGGGAAGTTTTTAAAAATATGCGTCTATATCTTGATTATTTACAAAGTTTTGACAAATGGTGTAACTGAGCACATTTGAATGCTTAACGGCATTAATGAAACTTTAAAAAAAATTTATCAAAACTTTAAAGAGTGTTCTGTTCATATTACACATAAGCATTTTGGAATTATTTAAATGTAACTTGAGAAATGAATGTTGTTGCTTTGTCCATTGAGCTAAGTGAGGGTGGCAGTCAGACAGGACCCTGAAATACTAATTAGGAAAATTAAAATAATAATAATAAAAAATAAAATAAACCAGTTTTTCAGTGACTACATGAAACGCTGTGCACAATGCACAGCTATCTTTGATTTCATCTTGACTGCGGTGATAGATTTTAGTAAGCTATTGACGTATGAGTTTTTCTACTTTAGCAGTGGCAGGTAGTACAGCTTTGGCAGTCATTTGAGGAACGTGTTGAGCTGGTATGAGGTAGTACTGCTGCTGAAAGAAACTTCTTTTGTGCAGGGTGGTTTATTTCTTGTGCTTCCCCTCCTTGATGGGAAACAAACTCTTGTGTGATGAATCAAATCAGGGAATTGACTGAGGTTAGGACTAACATTTTGAGACTGGATTATTTGTAATAGAATTCCCCAAATGAATTTCCAGTTCAACTAATTCTCATCAACAAAAGGGAATGAAGCATTGTGAGATGGGGGAAAGGATGAAAATCGTTTTCTTTTTGTGACTAGGTCAGCTTATACTGAGTAAGTGTTGTGAATGTACCACCTTATTACAGTTATAGTACAGTGAGTTAAACGGAGCCAGCTGTCCAACTGTATCTGTATCTACAAATATGTACGTGTGTGAGTAATGTTTACAGTAAAATAAGCTGTGAAAATGTAGTCATTTTGGGATAGATAATAGACAGAAGTTGTACTATACAGTGGTCTGAATGAAAAATGAGTGATTTCTAGAGAACTGATTGTTCCTGGACAATCAACAAACCACTTGGAGATGGTTTGAAAACTGATGAAACAGGCAGGGGTTTTATCACTTACTTTTACTAAAACACATAAGAAGGCTGTGATGTGTGTTTAGTAAGGTGATTTTTCAGCATTTCAAAAAAAAAAAAAAGGCAAATCTTGCCTAATTATGTGAACATTAATTAATGGTGTTCTGAATTGGCCTAGTATGCAAGGAAAGCGAGGCTTTTGTGAGAGAACTCAAAGGATCGAGTCAGTGACTATTCACATAGAGGGAACAGAAGTTCACCTTGTCATTCTGAGGTGAATAACTTGCTTAGAAAACAAACCTGTTTAAGCTGGTGTCAGCTTAAGTAAGCTTAAGTAGGTATAGAATAAAATATATTTGCCCCTACCCCCTCTGCTCCTTGAACATTGTGTTCTATTTGGTTCTAATGTTGACTTTTGTTCTATTTTAGGGGGCATTGGCTTCAACTGTATTCTGTCCTGTTTGCTGAGCTGGTTAGCTAAGAATTTTTCTTTATTGAACTGAAAAAAATATCTATAGGTACCTTTTTAAGTGAACGATTTTCATTGAGGTTGCAAGTCCAAGTACGTTTCTTCAGTGGCGATGATGTCTTGAGTAGACATTGGTTATTTGTATCCTAGTATCATCCTATTTGTTTTGCTAGTCCAGCTGTTTGTACAGCTGCACAGTGAAATGGATCGGGGAAGTGATCTGCCAGAAAAATACAGCCCCTCCTCCTCTAGCTTTTACAGTGTTTCACAACTGGTTTGGTTCTTCAGCTTAATGGCTGTATGATGCAATGGGCAACTGTGCTGACATTACTGTGATGGAAACAAGAGGGCTAGGAAGGTGGGGGGGGAGGGGCTACTCTGACTTTGTTGGCATGGCTGCTTAATGTGGAATGACAACTGAAGCTTCTTTTTCAAATCTTTTTAGAGCTCTGTTCTGAAGAGTAGCTTTTAAGGGTTTAGTTCGTTACTTTATTTCCTTTTCAAATAGAAATGCCGCTAATAGTTCCAGAAGCAAAACCTTATTTCATGTACTGGCTCGTAATTTCTAGCTTGTGAGTTTTTAAATGTTTCCATGCTGTGTACAACATGTTTAATAGACTCTTTTTATTCTATGTACGTTAGCATTTGTGACTGTTGTAGTTGCCATTACTGTTGTGCGGCTTATGTGGAAAAAAGTGATGGATCCTTCGAATCCTTGCTAGGAGCTATAAATTGCTTATAATAGCTTCTTTCTGTGTGTCTTATTGTGTTTGCTTATTTATTTCAGAACTTCATTTTGCTCTTTGTTATATCAGCCTTTTTCACCTGGTGTACGTTCTTTTTCGTTTGCTGGACTTAAGGCTTGTGAGTTTTGTTTTTGCTCCCCCCCCCCCCCCNTTTTTTTCCCCCCCCCCCCCCCCCCCCGGAAAGTTTCCAGTTTTCTGTCTGCTGAGTATTCCATGTTAATCATTGAGTATTGGCTTCTATTTTGTGCTATGAAAAGATAATGGCTTCAGTGAAAGGTACCATAGCAGATTCCTTCATGTTCGCAGTTGTTTATTTACAGATGTCTTCTTCTCAAGTATATTTTACAAAGCAATTTGAAATAAGGAGGCAAGGCAAGATAAAGTACTGCCTCCCTGCTCTGCATCAGAGGCACCAAAAAGGTCTTGTTGGGAGGTAGAACTTCAGACGTAAGCTGGGGATTTGTGGCATACAGCATTATGACAAAGAGCTAAATAAATCGATAAGCAAATGACAGTTCTTCTAAAACTTAAAACATTCTATGAACTTCTCTGCATATGCTGTAGTTGAAATGTGGGTTTTTTTGTTGTTCTCGGTGTGATTTAAGTTGCTAGGTGTTGAACTTTTGTAATGCTCAGTGTAAGGCACTCTGTGGTGGTAGATTTAAAACCGTTCCCTATTGTTTAGAAAAATGCAAACTCAGTGTTTGTAAACTGAAAGGGTAATATTGCATGTAGGATGATTATTATAATTATTCCATAGGAGAATTATGGGACTGGAGCATATCTCTTAGGAGGAAAGATTGAGAGACCTGGGTCTGTTCAGCCTGGAGAAGGGAAGACTGAGAGGGGATCTTATCAAGACTTACAAATGTCTAAAGGGTGGGTGTCAAGAGGTTGGGGCTAGACTCTTTTCAGTGGTGGCCAGCTGCAGGACAAGGGATGATGGGCACAAACTGGAACACAGAAAGTTCCATCTGAGCATGAGGGGAAAAATCTCTTTACTTTGAGGCTGACAGAGTACTGGAACATGCTGCCCAGAGAGACTGTGGAGTCTCCTTCTCTGGAGATACTCAAAACCCGCCTGGATGGGATCCTGTCCAGCCTGCTTTAAGTGAACCTGCTTTAGCAGAGGGGGTTGGACTAGATGATCTCCAGAGGTCTCTTCCAACTCATACCATTCTGTGATTATTTCAGATATACCAATGTTCATACAAACTAGGTGTATCTGAAGGCATAAACTACTTTTGGGCTTGGACCTTTGGCAAAAACTTGGAAGGGGAAGTACAATAATGAAGATGATGTTACCCTTCAGAGCAGAAGTTCTGAGCATGCAGCGTTTTTATTCTTTTTGTATATAGCAGTCTGTTGTCTTCTTCCTTGTCCCATACAAAAGGCTTAAAAACAGGTTTTACCTCAATCTTCAAGTCTGTTGTCTTTCATTGCTGATACTTCTTTTTGTTTTTTGTGACGTTCTGGAGGGTCGCCTGTAATCAAGTGCCAAAAGGTGTTGATCAGTTATGTCCTTGCTTGTTACCAAGAAAAAAAACCAATGCAGTTTTGCAGGTAAGTGCTGATCTAGTACTTGATATGGATATCCTAAGCCTGAGTCCTTCACGCTTTCTTTTCTGTGCAGGAGAATGTGATGGTTCCTAGTGGTGGAGTCAAAAGGGTAGAAGGCTTATCATTCTTGATCTATTTAATAGGAGATCTGTACTCCCAGAATGATCCAAGACCAGTGTCCTCTCTTTATTCTTCTCTGCTTATCTCTGATTAATCAAAATCTGGAGAGGCCCTTAGAGTAATCCAAATCTAAACCTTTGAAATGAGGAAAAATAATTAATATATGCACTACATCTGGTTGCAGAAGTGGTCTGTCTGGTAGGTAGTCATCTCTGGATGGGAAGTCTGCATCTTTGTTTCACAATAAAGTGAAATAATCATATGGCCGTGTGATATTTTTTTGCATTATTAATGCATAATGTCCAGATTTGCAGAAGTGTTTGAAAAACCTGTTTGGCTTTTAGGAAGCAGTGCTTACCCCTTTGTCTACGGCATATGTGTGCAAGTAGGACTGACAGATGTTCAGTATACAAGGGAGGCAGGTTTATTGTACATCTCAAAGGCCCAAGGAAAGAATGTTATGGGTGTAATAAAGATACTGCTTCAAGAGAGTAGCATTAAGGGTGTGGGTGTTTTGGGGCTATATCGTAATATATTCTGGGTTTCTGAAGATTTAATTTTGCTGAGGCCAGCATACTGGAAAGACCTGCGATATCAGCATGTAGTCTTACATATGTTAAGCTAATGGCTTTGGTCTTGCTGTGTCATTAATTAGCTATTCCAGCAAAGCTTTTCTGTTTCTCAGTTCTAGTTGGTATGTTCTTCTAAATAATCTACATTCCCATTCTTCTAGGATGTTAAGTTGTAGACCTGCCTCGATTGACGTGCAGTATTGACTGCCTCAATGTACCCCTATAAAAGAAAAGGAATTTTTTTTTTTCTTAGTGTCCATGTTCTTAATAGCCACAAATGGTGATCTGATGTTCCGGTAACTTTACTTATGGAAAATAGGAATAATTAGGATTGGGAAGATTTTAGTAATTGATTTGAACACAAGAAGTGCTTGCTTGCTCTGAGAGAGTACTCAGTATGTAGGAGGTCACACCTGAGCCACTGTTTGTGCATCCGTGCAGTATTAAGTGCAACTTAATTTCTGTCTTTCCAATGTACTAATTTATAGCAAATTAACTTATCTGTGGTCGAAAACTTCTGTAGCAAAATTTAACAGTGGATTTGATGGGCACCTAAGAGACAGGTTGGTGGTTGTGTTTTACCAAGACAATATAGATGTGTTTTTATATAGTACTCTGGGGTATTTAGTCTCATTTGGACTGCAAATAACAGTATAACTTGGGTGAGTCATTTCAATGTCATGATTTTGTTGTAGATTGATTTTTTACTATTTTTTTAAGATACCAATTACTTCCATATACAGATCATGTGTTATGAAGTACAGTGCAACAGCTGGATGTGTTATTGACCACATGCATATAGAAATACAATTTTTCTGGCATGGAATCAGCACTGCACAGCAGGGCATGATAGATACAGGAATGCGTAGTGGAGATTATGTCCTGTTGTTAAAATAGTTGGGAATAGAATTTTTGGAATTCGGAATGTTTTGAGAGTTGTTATATCCACAAATTAGAGTGATTCTGTTGGTTTCTGATTTACCTTATTTGGAAAGACATGTCTTAAATGACTGAGTTAATATTTTTCTCACAAAAAAAAAAGTCCACATCAGTGTTGTTAACTGTTTCTACACAGATGAAGGATAGTCTGGGTTTACCTGATGTTACCTTTGACAGGAAATTTTTATGTTTAATTCCAAGTGTCACTAATTTTCTAAAAATATTTGCTGTGATAGGCTTGTGTGGTCAGAGACAGAATTGGCATAACAAAGCGATTGGTAGGTGGTAACAATTTTGAAGTAAAAGATTTTGCTAATTCATAGTTTTCATGAAATGTGATAGTAAATGAGTATTTCACTGAAACCCCACCCATCCTTTTTTGGTACATTTTCATGCTTATCTCTTAAACAGTAACTGTTAGTCTTTGATCTGTCATAACATTTCCTTTGACAGCCATTTACATATGCACCAAGTTTTCTTTTAGAGAGTTCATATTGTTTCTATATTTATTTTGATTTATACCTAATAAGAGAGAAAGTTGATCCTATGGTCTAGGCACTCTGTCAATGTCATTTTGACATATTCCTCTGAACTATGAGGTAGAAATACAACCGAGAGATGATAATAGGTTAGGATCCTGATAGTACCTTGATACTGCAACAAATACCATATGTTCTCAATAGCTCAAGTTAAAAGATTGCCTGTATGTGTTTGTAACATTCAGCAGAGATGGACGACTTCAGGTCTGGGCATGAGAGAACATCTTAAGATTACAGCCTTTCATAAAGGGTCTAAACAGAGTACCTTGCAGCCATCTTCTACCCCAGAATGTTTCAGCTTTAGGGCTCCTGCTGTATAACAAATTTTGATCTTAGCATGAGCAGCGAGGTCATGTCTGAAGTGAAGTCTTAAATGGCTCGGACTGCGGTAAATCAAAGTTGCATGTGGTATAAGGTGATCGCAGACATAGTAAAAAAACCCCGAGGTTGTAGCTTTGACTTCATTGTTTACTTATTTTGAAATGTCTGTGCCTTAATGTTACTAAAGTGTACTTAATACTTTAATCAGTATTTTTCCATGTCTGTGTTCTGAAGTTTCTTGCACAGTTTGGTTCTTTCAGGATTGGCATCTAGCTATCATTATTTAATGATGAGATGCATCTGTTCAAAAGTATATTGCATCAGTGGCATGTCAGTGTTAACAGTAACCTATCAGTAATTTTGCTTGATATGACCTTCAGTGCCCCCAGATGTTTTAATTTTGCCATCTGTTAATTGGATTAGAACAACTCGTTACCTGTAGCTGCCTTTCGTAGACGGTAACAGGAGCATGAGCACTGTTGTGATTTTGAAGCAATGTTACTTGAACTCAGGGTTGTGGCACAAGCCAGGTCTACTGTGGAGAGATCACTTCCAGGGATACTGGGCCCAGTTGCATTTTGCTTAGAAACTTGTGCTTATGTCAAGGTTGCTGACTTAATGTTGCCAGTAATAATTACAGTGTTTAACATATGTCCAAAACCTTATCTACTGGCTTTAATTTTGCTTCTTTCAGAGATAGTTTATTATCTTCTTGCAATACTTAGGGTACTTTGCCAGATTACTTTCTAAACTATATAACTTACCTTCTGAATTACAAAAAGGATGTAAGTTTTACTCTGTAGAGGGTGGGGGTTTTGTTTGTTTGTTTTAAATTGAGTCACTTTAGGTATTTACAATAAAGGCTCATTAGTTATACCAAAGTTGGTTCAACTAAACAAGTGTTTCCATGGTTGGCTTCTTTAGTCTGCTGTGGTTAGTATGTGTACTGTATAGATTGGCAAGATACTTTGAATGCAGCAGAAGGAATGCTGCAGTTCTTTCAGTTGTGTAACAGCTTTCTGGGACCAGGGGAGAAAATGCCAGTGAGCTTCCCTTACAGTGGTGTTTCTTTAAAGCACTCTCTCTTAAGATTGAGTTGACTGACTTCACCAAGGCATTATAAAAAGAAAGAAACTGAACAAAATAGTAAAACCAGAAAAGTGTTTATTCTCCATGTTCACTTGAAATTCAAGAAATGAAAAATGAAGTTTGAAATAATTTTTGCACTGCAAATGCTGTGCAGTTTAAAACTGGCAGAGATTTCTTTTCAGAGAAGCTTAAATTTGTTGTAAGATGAATCAGACGAAAGTTAGAGGAGATCAGTGAAATAAAAGGGTTATTATTTTTCCTCAGTAATATATTCAATAACTCATTATTGGCATACAGACAGGCACACAAATTTTGTGTTTGTGTGTGTGTCCACACCCGCCCCCGTTTATTTGTCTAGTCAGCTAATTTTCTTCTAGCTATTTTGTGGAAATGTAAATATGGGGAAGCTAATTGCACTGTGTGGCATTTCAGTAAGAGAGGGGCTTGTATGTGTGGGGCAGCATAGAAAAAGAAAAAACGTTCATGATGACTACATACCTATTTATTAGTAGAAGGAAAACCTGTCTGGTGTGAGTATTGCGGACAGCTGAGTTGTCCCTACTTGCCCAGCCAAATTGCAAAGTACTTGGTGTTAGACATCTTAACCTTTACCAGACTTCAGCATTTCCACTGTGACTACAGAGTTGGTTTGTGTAACTAAAAAGTAGTTTATGATGTCCTAAATTGAAATAAGCCTTTTTGCTCAAAAGTAGGAAATGGGAATATAGTGAATGGATTACTCTTTAATGGCCTGTGAAAGTTTTCCATTTTATGGAGGGAGAATTTAATCAAGTATGGTTTGAGTAACGCATTTTGTACATAACATCATTTGGGTATGACGTTTTTGTAGGAGACATAATGTTTAGTAATGTTTTTAGTTTAAACACATGGGTTGAGAAGGTGAAAGTAGGATTTGGTTTCTGGGTTATTAATCTGTTGGTTGACATCTAGAAAGCAAGAGTGTTGTATTTATGCAGAACTTTCTAATTTAAAAATGGATTTCTGAGTGGAGTTTGTGAGCATTAAATGTAGAAAACCAGGTAAGTTAGAAGAATGTGTGGAATACCAGGTTAGTAGCAAGGACTTTATTTCTCATTCTGATTATAACATGGATTTTCTTTTTTCCTCTTGGTCTAGAGAAGTTGCATCATCTGAGCCTTACTTGCTCTTTTGTCTAGAAATAAGAATGTTAATATTTTAAGTTTTTAACTCTGAGCAAAATATTTTCAGAGTTTTCAGTGAATTCCTTAAAAAGTAATGGCATCAGCACAGGCAGTCGATGCATCAGATGGTGAACTTGAATTCAGAGTTCACAACAAGTCTTGTGCATGGTTTTACAGGTCGTTCTCCTTTTTCCTTCTCTGAATTTCAGAAGGTTTTGTGCTGGAGTTCTTGTGTAATTTGTAATGTTTGCATGCTTGAATGTGGATATTGTAATGTCTGCCATTACCCGTGCCAAGTTTTTAAATCAGACTAGTAAGCTGTGCCTCTTGTATTCCTCCTGGCGCACAGAAAGTTTAACAGTGTGTCCCATTGAAATTTCTCATTTATGTAAGATTTCTGATGGTAAGAAAGTACTAACGTACATTTGTTTCAACTTTAGCACTTTGATTGGAACTTGGGTTTATATTAGTAGTTGACAAGTACTTTTTGTTTGCTATGTTGTGTTTTTTTAGTGTGTTCGGTTTTTTTCCCCAGCTGATATGGGAAGTTATTTTCGTTAAAGGAGTTCCAACTAAGGTTTTTGTACAACAGTGTAGCTGTTTTGATCAAGATACTGTTTCACTTGAATTGTTTTTGTTTGGAAGTCTTATTCTAAGTGTTTAGTACTTTTTTTTTTGGATATAAGAGTTTTTCCAATTAACAGTATCAACTAAAAATCATATTATGAAAGTATTTGTATAATGCCATTTTAGTTAGCATTCTAATGAAAGTGTTGTGGGGTTCTTTATTTTTTTTGGTGTGGTTTTTTTTTTTTTTTAAACTTTGGTTTCACATTTTAGTACATCAGAATATATTCTTCACTGCAGAATAGGACTGTAACCTCACATGAGACCTAAACAGGAATTAAGTGTGGCTTTCCACATCTTTCCCCCACTTCCATTTTTTATGACCTTTTAAGTTCTCATTATTAATGTAGATAAGTAAGCTTGCAGCTTGAAGAGTTAGATTGTAAATTTTTTTAGAACTTGGTAGTAAATTAAGGACTCAAAAACCAAAACGATGTAATTGAAAACTTGATTTCAAATATGTTTTTATAATGGGTATAATTTCTCTCAATGACTATTCTTTTCCGTTGTTTTTTGAGTTCAAATACAGAAATGAAATTTGTGAATCTTTCTATAAGTATTTGTGTGTTTTCTGTAATGTTTTCATGAATACGTGTTCTCACTGTTATGTCACATTAGCTGTTTTGGCAGTTGAAATAGTCAAACTCTTGTTCTTACAGGCCTGAAGAATTTTTTCTGACAACAGTAAAAGACTTTCCGCTTTGTCTGCCCCAGTTTTCTGATGTGTTGTGCCAGAGCTGTTATTCTTCCACTTTCTTATTTTTTAAATAGAATTAATATTGCAAGTTGCAATTTTTATAAGTTAAGCGCTTATTTCCATTTTCTACTTTTGTGTAAAAATTGTTAGGTTTTTTTTAAAAAAAACTTTGAGGCAACTAGAATTTGAATGATGTGAAAGAGGGAAGGCTTATAGCCAGAAATTTGTGATAAATGTTCTACGGATTATTTAAATAGCATCTGCATGTACTTTGTAACATGCATTCGTGTTCCAGTGGAGTACCAGAGAGTCTGGACGCAAACTAAAGAAACAACCCTTCTTTTTTTTCTATTTTCATACCGAGGGCTTCTCAAATATTTGAGAATCTATCTGTTTTTACCTGTTAGAGTAATTGCCAATTCTAAACTAAAGTCTGTGTGTGAAAATTTTCTTCTACTCTATTACTGTTCGGGGATGTTCCTGGAGACTTCTGCATAGATAAGCTTAGAGATACAAGTGATCAAAATAGATTTAGGATTGGATTTTTTTTCACAGAGTAGATTCTGTGGGGTCAAAGGAGCCACATGACCCCAAGAACTGGAGCATCAGCCACAAAAGGTTTTGCAAGGTGGCAGGATAACTTTTATCTGCTACTTGAACATCATTCTATGGAGAAAACATTTTTGAAAATGAAAGACTAAGATTAAATTACCTGCTTGTAACAGAACTTACCTTTGAGTTTTCAAAGTATGAAATTAAGTAATATGCTGGCCAGGGAACTCTTTTTAGTCTGTCCTCAGGTATTTCTACCTCCAAATTCTATAGCTTTAACAGAAAGGGGCTTTTATCAGCAATACGGAGTTTCTTACAACTGCATATGCAATAAGTAAATATATTTTTTTTTAAAATGTTCTCGCAGTTTTTCTCCAGTGTACGCTACTGATTGATACTATGTAAACTAACTGTATTTAACAACACCTGCCTGTTGAATCATCTGTTTTCTTGAATCCTGCACTATTACCAGGAAGATACACAAATTCTTAGGTTTACGAGATAAGCTTCAACTTGCCCTTTTTCAGTATGTCCCAAGCAGAATTGTATGGCCCAGTTCCTGCAATTATCTTTTTAAATAAAAAAAACAACAAAAAAACCCAACAAAAAAGACAACAAACCCACCTTACATGGACATTTGCCTTAAATAGCAGTTTTTTTCCTGTCAGTGTAGTCCAGGTAAAGTCTTCACAATGACAGAGTTCTTGTATGGGATCTGGCCTCTTCTCCCCCTCCAGAGACTAACCTGGAAGGTAGTCTGTGTTAATTGTAATAAGTTTTGTTGCTTTGATCAACAGAGAAACAGTCTATCTTTTCTGATTCCTTTCATTACATTGGAAATATTTTTTCCAAGCTAGTATGACTGATGATGCTGCTGTTCGTTTTACTTCCAGAGCTACAGGGGCTGTTGACAACTATTACCATCTTCATCATTTTCACTTTTTTGTTGATTTCCTCTGTAGCTTTTGCTAGTAGTCTTAGTTTATCTCAATTTTTATTTCCTTTCCCTTAAGCAATCTTAAAATTCCCCTACATAGTTTTAACCCTGTTTTTTAGACAACTATTGGTTTTATTTCTGAGCTGAGAGATCTTTGTCAAAGGTAACATTTAGATGGTTGCTGAGCCATCCAGTGTGTGTAGTCTTAATCTGTGACAGTATAATCTGTTGCCATAGAGAAGGTTCTGACTGTGTAGGAGTATTTTGTGTTTCTGAACCACTGTGTACTTCATGTGTACTAGGCTTATTAAAGAGAATATTGTCAGAAGATACAAAATAGTAAAATGGGTGTTTCATTAAAATCTGTTGATAGGTTATTTTTTAAAATTTTTTTAAAGACCTAATCCTAAAACACCCATTACTTAATTTTGTCTTTATTTTCTTCTCGGCATATCATGACTTTGATTTTGCTCCTTGTTTCTGTCATCTAAGAAGTAATCCTATGGAAGTTAACGATAGTCATTGTTAAGTAGGAAAGATGTTAAATAATGTTGCTAAGTTAAAGTGCTTTGCTGCAGAGTAGACAAACTTGTCCTTTTTAAATGTGGGCAACTGAGAGGAAGATGAGGTTTGTTCATACTTCCTTCTCTGCACTGATATGTACAACCTGCAGCAGGGAAGAGGATAATTTTCTGAAATTCTGTGAAGTAAAAAGAGCTGTTGGGTAGTCCACACCTGCTGATAATCACAAGTATTACGAGGGGTGGTTGGGGGAACTGGAGAGCAGGAGGCTCAGGGGAGACCTTGTTGCTCTCTGCAGCTACCTGGAAGGAAGTTGTGGTGGGTGGGTGGTGGTCTCTTCACCCAGGTGATGGTTGGTTGGAGGAAACAGCCTCGAGTTGTGCTGGGAAAGGTTGGGACTGGATTTTGGGAGGGATTCCTTCACAGAAGGGATTGTCGGGCATTGGGTCAGGCTGCCCAGGGAAGTGGTTGAGTCACCGCCATCCCTGGAGGGGCGTAGATGTGGTGCTTGGGGATGTGGTTTGGTGTTGGACTTAGTGGCGCTGCGTTGATGGTTGGACTTAGTGATCTTGAAGGTCTTTTCCAACCTGAATGATTCTGTGATTCTATAACTTGCATATGCCCGTTAAGAAATAATTGGACTCTCAGGATCTTAAGAGTGTACAATGGGTAGCTTTGGTAGAGGAAACAGATGGTGGGTGACAGGAAATAAGGGGAATTGCTGGAGAAAATATATGCAGGTATTTTCTCCTTCCCAGGGTATCTCCTGCTAGCTCTTGATGTGCCACAGTTTTCCCAGTACCAGTAGCCTGTAGATTAGAGTCACACTTGAAAATACGGCACCTGCTGAGAAACAGGCCAGAAGAGTTATTTGTTCTCTACATAATTACTGTTTGTAGCAGTATGACTGAAGTTTTAAATGAACTTTTTAACTAATGTTAATTAGTAATTTACGTTTATAATTGCTATTGAATTGCAGTTCCACTGGTCTCTTTTTTTTGTTTTTTTTTTTTAAAGCTGACAACTTTAAAAAAAAAAAGGTCTTAATGCTTTAAAATACACTATTGCAATGTATCCTTTATAAAGGAGAATTTGGTATGAACTTGAAGTTTAGGAGTTTTGTCTATGGAAGTAATAGAAATCGTGATTGGTAACTTCATCTGTTTTAGTTGTTCTTTTTTTTTTGTTGCTTTTTTCTTCTTTGTCTTGAAATGCTGACTGACAAAAATTGGTAAACAACTTGTTCTCTTTCCTTTTCTGAAGTCTTCCAAGACAGCATACCCAGTTATTGATAAATCATCCTACACCTAGCTTTTGACAAGGTTTTTGATATTTTTTTTTAGCCAGTAGAGTAAGATATTTTTCTTCTTCTCCCTTAGTGTTATGCTATTATTAATATACATTTCTTTACAGTAGTTGCTTTGGGTTTGGGGTTTAGATGCATGTATTCCAAGCTTTTGGAATATGTTTCTTCAGAGGAGATAGCAGAATTGCACTATTAGGAAAAGTCTGAAAGCAGATGTTTATTCAAGTTGGTGGGAGGACTGCACCGACTTAACTGAGTTAGGTTATCATGCAAATTTTTTTTTTCTTTCCAGACATAACATGTATGCATGGAAGAATTAGCATTCCAGTGAAATGCTGGTCTTTATTATTGCAGAAGGTGTCCAAAAAGTGGTAGTTTAGCACTGTCAAATTTGGCCTTTTCAGTAGAAGAGCGCCCTGTGTTTTCTTTCTGCCTTTTTGTTTTCTCATGAACCTGTTGGATTATGGACACAAAATAGTCAGCACTAGCAGAAATTAGACTAAGAAAATCTCACTATAAACTTCAGAATTAATCTTTTTGTTGTTTTACTATAGTAATGTGTATCTTTATAGAAAAAAATAATATACCAAATAGTAGTTTAATGTATAGTGAAAACTGTCTGGTGTTTTAATTTAAATAGACCCTTTTATTGCCTTAGACCCATTTATTGCCTTAGGTAACAAGCTTAATAAAATTCATGCTAAATCTTTGACGTGCTTGTTAAAATATTCCTGATTTGTGAACATTGTTAAGTATCTCTTTATTGCATGTTGAAGCAGAAATATGCATATTACAGTATGTTGTAAAGGCAAGGCCATGATATCTTAACTGTGTGTAACGAATCCTTCTTAATGTTTTCTTTCTTTTTTTTTTCTTTTTGTTGTCATTTATTTTATTTTAGGTTGGTTGGAGTACCGCAAGAGATTATTATACATTTCTTTGGTCACCTATGCCAGAAAATTATGTGGAAGGATCAACTGTTAACTGTGTGCTGACTTTTCAAGGTGAATATAATGCAGCATCTACCTGTATTTTTCCAGACTACACAGCTTTTTAAATGCTTACCTGTTCATTACAATGCTGAGGGTTGTGCAACAGTTCTAGACCTTTACAGACCTAAATTGGAGGACAATTTTCCACACTTCCCTGGCATCTAAAATAAGACTGAACTTCACACAGTGAAGTATGTGACTTAGTATGTTTTTACATAGTAATGGCCAATATTCCTCACTGATAGAGAAGCTCTGCTAGAAAATATTAAAGTACAGAAAGTGACTTTGTTTAATCATTAACTTTTTTTTTTAATCTTGGCAACTCTTAATATGTGTCTTTACCTTGTGTTTAGCCTCTGGACTTTAAACATCATTCTCAATGTAAAGTGCTTCTTGTCAAAGAATAATGTGGATGATGGTTTGGTGAAGGGTCAAGAGTTGTCAGTTGCAGAGGACCTTCTGACAGTGAAGGATTGATGAAAATGACTGAAGTTTTTAAGAAAAGCATAAAGAAGAAAATAGAAAATGTTACACCACTGTACAAACCTATAGCATAACTGCATTTTCAACACTGATTGGATCCTCTCCCTCCCCTTTGCAATATCAAAAAAGATCTAGTAGCACCAAGGAACAAAGCACAAGGAAGATCAAAATTAAGAAATACCTTCTGTGTAAAGGTGTGGAGTTACAAAGATGAAAGCTACGCTCTTCTCATTAAATATAAAAAAGGGACAGTTTACATGTCGTATCAGGAAGAACTTTTTTACCAAGAGGAATTAGTGCAGCACTTGAACAGGTAGCCCTAGTTTGAAAGGATGGGAATTCCATACAGTTGTTCAGACACAGCCGTGGTAGTCTCAGACTGGTACTGACAACAGTTCCTTGAGTGGGAAGTTGAACTAGGTGACTTTCAGAACTTCCTTCTGCCAGGTTTTTGAGCCTGGGAAAGGGAAATAATAGGAAATGACTGATGTCTCTTAAAATTAGCTTACCCATGGCATGTGTGGATTATCCATTGTTCATATTTAAAGAAATAGGAGACATTGATGTAAGCTATCAAGTGACAGATTTAAAGCAGAGATAGAGATGTGCAGAACTTCTTGCCACAGGACATTACAAATGACAAAAGTCTACACATACTCAAAGTTGCCTGTAAAAAGAGCACCATCGTTAAACTTGTTTAATGCTTTTCTGCTTAATAACAGAATTTTATGTACAATCTTATGTTCTTTTTTACTTCCCAGAGTTGCCTTTAGTCTTTGTGTGTGTGTTTATTGCTTAAAATATATAGGGGGAGAAAAATAATTGAAGTCCTGAAATGACTACTGTGTTAGCTTGTTGTCTTGTTAAAGCTGCAAATAATAGCTGCAAATGTGGGTAACTTGGATGAGTTCACTCTTTGTCTAATGCCAAGTCATTTTTTCTGATACCTTCAATGATGATCATATCCACGTGATCTGACCATTTTATAACCTTGAAATCTGTGAAAAGTATGTGCACTCTGTAGGAGCTGGAAGGAAGTCGTTAGTTTCTTTTACAGCTACAAAAATTCATTGAATAAATGAAATTGGGTTGGACTGAAACTAAAAGTAACCTAGAAACCTAGGACTCTGCATGGCATTATCACCCCTTTCTTTTCTTTTTACCACACATGAAGAGACCAGGTAACTCTGTCCCATCTGTTACATTCCATGCTGACAGTCCTCCACTTTTATAGAGCTGCCAGATTTAATCTCCATTCAGACAGCCTCTCAGTTGTGTTTGGCAAGATATTTTAGTGCTGCTGAGATGAGATCAGTGGGGCTTACAGGAGCTTAATTAACTGAGATAAATAGTAAATGTTGTGTGGCATGCTTGAAATATTTTTTTAATGATCAAGTAGGTGTACTGAAAGAAAACAATCAGAAATCTGTTCTCTCCAGTGTGTTAGATACAAGAAAAAAGACTTTAAGTAGTTTTAAAATCAGTTTGTCTGAACCAATGTCAAAACTTGCTGAAGCTGCGAAGTAGATTGTTCTGAATTTGTTTCTGCATAGTGTCATCTTATTTAAGCATTGAATCAGGTAAATTGAACTGCAGTGCTATATAGGAAAGTGTAGTTGGGTCCAAAAGCACAGAATTCTGAGTATTTGATACTATTCCCTGAGCTACACTTTAATAAAGTGTATGACTAAAGGAAACGTGAAGTGCCTGATACAAGTGCTGTCTGTATAGCAGGTGTAATGTTTTACCATTTGTGGGAAAAGTAGCTTAAGAGTACTGGGAAAAGTATTCCAGAAATCTGGAATAAAAAATTCATGAGGGGATATTAATAATGAAATTAGAAAGGGAGTGGATTGAATTGTGATGAAATACGAACAGAAATGGGTGAAATCACTTGTTGGATTAAATACTGAGTGAGGATTTACTGTGCTAGTATCATACTCAAGCTGGCTAAGGTATCTGATAATTAAGTGTTCTGAATAAAACCAATTGGTTTTCTTACCATTAAATGTGGCTTGTTGCATTTACTAATAAAAGTAAAAATCTCATTAGTTCTGGAAATGATTGTTTAACACCCACAAGTATTACCATGTGAATCCAGGTGATGTAAGAGGCTTTGATGTTGAAACTTTAGTGGGCAAAAGTTCAATTGATTAGTCACACAGAAATTCTTCTGAAATAATTTGCTAGCAGCATGCAGTATTTCACAGATACAAGGAAGATGAGTTAAAAAACAAGCTCTTTGTTAAACTCCCTGCCTGCCTTGCCCCCCCTCCATATTTGCAGCTTGTGTCACAGATGCAGAGCGTTCCTGTGCTTCAGCATTTAAAAATAGGAAAAGTAAATTCTGATTACTCCAAAAAACATGCAAAAAATGGAACCTGGTAAAGCTGCAGATGTTTTGTCATTGCATGTTATTCTGTCTTTGTCTTTGGTTATATATGTATTCCAAGGCCAAAAGGTAGCTTACTGTTTGTTCTGTGATTGTACAACACTTACGTAATAATGTGGTCCTGATCCTGCTTCAGGGCATCTGATTGCTAATGATTCTATCTGTTTCGTAAATATGTAAAGAGCAGCTATTACCTAATGTAGGTACGGTGATGTGTACATATAGCACCTACTACCGGTCACTGTTTCAGCGTTTGCTAAACACTTTTAAGCTAGGAGAAACTGTTGGGGGATGAAAGTTACTGAATAGGATAACTTCTCCTTTCTGCTCTTTTGATGATTTATCTATGCCTTACTGAGGTAATGAGCATGAAATTTGTAAGTCAAACATGATCTGAATAATCGATTTCCAGATGGAGACTTGTATGTTTGGGTAGAATGTTTCTTGAAATACGAATTTGTTTTGATAGGATATTATCTACCAAATGATGATGGAGAATTTTACCAGTTCTGTTACGTGACTCATAAAGGAGAAATCCGTGGAGCAAGCACACCTTTCCAGTTTCGTACCTCTTCCCCTGTTGAAGAATTGCTCACTATGGAAGATGAAGGAAACTCTGATATGTTAGTGGTGACTACAAAAGCTGGACTCCTTGAGGTTTGATTCAACAATTCTTAAAATGTTATCATCTTATTTATTTTTTTTATATATACACGTACATTTACAGGTATTAAACCAGGAGGAGAAAATATAGCTATGTATGTGTAATGTATATATTTCTGGCTCGTTCTCTAGTATTTGATTGAAGTTTAGAACTTTTACAGGTTAAATAAGTAAACGTTTTAAACTAGTTACAGATATGGTATAGCCCTAAGTGTAGACTGAGAAGGCATAACAGAGTAGATAGCTGCCCATCTCTCACATGAGTACTCTCCAGCTAACTGGGGGCAGGGAAGATACCCTTTGTGTGAAACGGTGCTCATTGTAAGGAAAAAAAATAAAATCGTGGAACGAGTACACTTCAACTTGTCCACAATTGAAGGGCCCTGGAAGCTAAGCTGAATAACTGCAGGTGCCTAAGTATATTAGAATAGCTCTCGTTTTATTTAAAGTAGGGTTCTGTGTGTCATATTCTTTGTTAGATGGATGTGTTTAGACTTGCCTGCTTATATACAGAGTCAAGATGCTTCCATTTGCTTGTTGATACTTTGGAAGCTGAAAACTACTTAAAAAAACCTGACCCAAACAAACACCAGAGGCAAAAAAAAAACCCAAACCAAAACAACAAAAAAAACCCCCAAACCAACTTGAGTTGCTTATTGGAAAATTGTTTAGCGCAGTTTGGTTACCTGGCCATCAGATGTTCTATGCTTTTGTCAGTTGCGTCTAGGGACATACATGCATGTATTTGAGTTACAGTTTTCAAAATTTAAGGATAAGAGACTTAGTACAGAGGTACATCTGGGCTATTTTTGCTTTTCAGATATATATAGTTGTAGTACTAAAACTAAAGAAAAAGATTTTTTCAAATATTTTTGATTATCTTGGTTCATAGAATCATAGAATGGCTTGGGATGGAAAAGGTCTCCTAGTCTAACCCCCTTGGAATAAACAGAGAAATCTTCAACACTAGGTCCAGTTGCTCAGAGCCCTGTCCAGTCTGACATGTTGAATGTTTCCAGGGATGGGACATCTACTTCTCTGGGCAACCCATTCCAGTGTTTTACCACCCTTGTTGTAAAAAATACCTAAACTGAATCTACCCTCTTTTAGTTTAAAACCATTACCCCTTGTCCTGTCACCACAGACCCTACTAAAAAGTTTGTCCCCATCTTTTTTGTAAGCCCCCTTTAAGTATTGAAAGGCCATAATGCATCTGCTAATCCTTACTTTTGGTTATGTGTGCATTTTTTTGGGTGAAATTCCTCAAACAGCACTTTAGAGTGCGTGTGTGTCTCTACACTCAGCAGCCATTTTTTTTTTTTTTCACTAATCTGTCATTATCATAATTAGCTCCTCCATAGTTGCTGTCAGTTGGGAGCAGTAAAGGCACTTCACTTAAGGAGGGAAACTTGAGTATAAATCAAGACACGGCATAGTGTGCTATCTAATGGTAATGTTGTATTATTCAGTTAAAGCAATGAAACTTCAGAAGTTAGGGGATAAGGGGAAGACTATACAGTAACCTGGCCAGAGGATACACGCTTTGTGCTTTTGCTCAAACACTGGAGTAATTTGTTATCCACTTGCTTGATAGGAATGAAGGGGAGAGAAATTACCAAAACCCAATGGTTTGTTTTTTTATTTTTACAGTTTAAAATAGAAAAAATAATAAAAGAAAAAGAAGAGCTCTTAAAGGTAACTTCTGTGCTGGAAAAGGAGACGGCACAACTCAGAGATCAAGTTGAAAGATTGGAAAAAGAACTTAACCATGAAAAGCAGAGATGTGACCAGCTGCAAACAGAGCAAAAGGTTAGTTGTTTAACTGATTAAAGCTAACTCATAATGTCTGTAATCCTCCTTCTTCAAGAACCGGTTAAACTGTGTTAAAATCAGCTATCAAAACCCCTCAGCAGTTAGACAGACATTTACACTAGAATAGGTCAGTTCCTATTAACCTCCTGCCACTATTCCTTTTATGTCGTAAAATGGTTAAAATATTTAAGGCTTTTGGTACCAGACTTGGTAAGATAATCGATGACAACTGTTACCAGATGTTTGACATTTAACTGTGGAATTCATAGTGGAAAGTAGTTGACAGTTGAAGTTTGCTTGTGTTAACTTAAAATGGAGGAAGGTTTTTCAAAAAAACTCCCATTAAGAAGTAACTACATAGAACACAGGGTATTGTTTTTAATAGCAAAATTTTTTTACCATTTACAAAGATCAAAACTTAACAGAGAATACTACTACTAAGGCATATAAAGAGTGAAAAGTAACTGATCACTTCTCTAAAAGGCTTCTCAAAGGTCTGAAGATTTTTCAAAGCGAAAAGAAGCACAAACCTAAAAATCAATTTATGTTGTTAATTGATAGTGAAAATATAAATCTGGCCTAAACCAAAGTAACCTTAATTTGGAATTCTGCATATGATAAGAAAGAAATCTAATATAAAAAAGGCACAAGAAAGTTGTACTTAATCTATTTTTAAGCTGCTGCTTTTTAAAAAACAACTTTTGGGAGAAGATTAAAAACATGTGGGAGGGAGGTGGTGACATGGACAAATTTGAAGTAATGAAGCCTATATAATTTAGCTGTGGACAGCAGTTAATAGGCTATTTCTAAGTACTAGTATGTATATGTCAACAGTTCTGTGTGATACACCTTTAATAGGAGTTTGTTGAGGGAGTTTGAAACTGTTGAAACTTTGTAGTTTACTTTCGAACAATCAGAGTGTAATGCAGTGTTGGGTAAGGAAAAAAGAAAGGGTAAGATCTTGTTTAGAAAAAAGCTTTTCCTGTAGAAGAATGGTTTTAATTTCAAGGTTTAAATTTCGAGTACATGGGAGAACTAGCTTAAATCAATGAGATAAGAAATATTTCAAGATTTTGAAATGCATTTAATGGATTTGCAGAATCGTAAGTTTGGTGCATAAATCTGAATGAGCTACATAAATTTTGTTGTAACTTCAGTTTCTCATTTAAAAAAATGTCTGAGAGTCAACTGTCAGTTCTAATCCATACTAGCTCTACAATGCCATTTTAGAACAATTTGTCAAATGGGATTTTGATGGCTGTCCAGCAAAGATACACTTAGACTGTATAGGAACAAAAATGTCTTGATAGAAATTCATAGTAAAATATGATAAACTATAATCAAAAATAGTTTTTCTTGTAAGATAGCAGAACTTATCAATTAGAATTTAGTTTCAGGAATGTTTGGGGTTTTTTTGGTTTTGGCCGTGTATTTGTTGAAGTGATGATACAGTGTGAAGACCTTCTCACTTGTATTCAGTTGAGCTGTAAGTACACATCTAATCTGAAGCTGGTGCAGCTCTTCACCTGTCTAGAATACTATGGAAGTTTTCTAATGCATGCAGTTATTTTTTGTCTCTTAAGTCTTTGACACAGTCTTTTTACATCTTTTATGTTCTATTCTCTGTTTTTTCACTTGTTTAAAAAAAACTAAAATCTGAGTGAAAAAATCTTTCATTTATTCATATACATAAGTAGAATATAAATTGTTACTCTTAAACAAGCATCTACTAAATCAGGTGCAACAAGTTAATTTTTTCATCATCAGAAGGTTAAATAAACAATACTTTATATGCGTCTTTCTCTCTAAACTTTCCAGTCTTAAAGATGACTTCCCTTCTTGCTCTCCTTGCCTCCCTACCCCAATACATGAAATACAGCAGTGGATCACAGGATTATAAGATTTGTCTTTGCTGGGAACATGTACAGGGTGTTAATAAATTGATTTAAAGATTCCTGAGCAGCAGTTATGCTATGTTGGATTCCAGTACCTAGGTGTTTTATTTTCCTTGTGGTTTGTTTAAAAAAATAAAACAAAACACCCAAAACGCCCAAAAAAACCCCAAACCAAAAAAACTCCCAACAAAAAACCCACCACAGAGCAAAAAAAACCCCCCAACCCCAAAATACCCTACCCCAAACAAAAGAACCCCGCAAAACAAACCCTCCAAAACCACTCCCCCTCAAACTGCCCCAGCTAACCTAGTGAGCTTCATGTGATGTGAATAACTGTTATTCACAATAAACCTAAACAAAGCATTAATTTGGATGTTTTTTATATAAGACTACAGGGGGCAACCTTGAAATGCTAAATAATCAAAATAATTTGTGTTTTATGTAACAGCAGAATCTTCACCTGTGCTTAGTATGAGCTAGGTTGTTTTGATTTGGCTTGTTGGGTTTTTTGCCTCTAAGTTACAAAATAGTTGTTTTAACTAAGTAATTCCATGAGGTTTTTATTGTTGTCTTTTATTCCTAGTGCTCTTGCGTCACATATATGTGTATTTTTAGTTATGCTCTAAGCATGTGATACATAAACAGATAAAAAGTAGAGCTGATGAATTTAAAATCTGTATTTTTTAAAAACGTTTGACTACTTAGGTAAAGGTTTATCTATTTGGAGTTCTATTAAAATTCTTTCACTATACTTGAAAGCATATTAGGCTAAAGAAAAACAACTAATAAAATAGCTCATATAAGAAAATACAATTATTGTAAACACTGCATATCATTACCTGTGTAGTTTGAGGAAGCTATAGAAATCTTTATTTCTGTTAAAAATAAAGCTAAGCTAAACTTAACGCAGGTACCATCTCTTAACAACATTATTTTTTTTCTTTTTTGCAAGTACTTCCGTCAAGAAGTGCACAGATAGTTTCTGCTTGTCCAAAGAGCCCTCTAAAAAAACCACAATAGTTCAAAATACTGTATTTAAAAAGCAGTAATTACATGAGCAAAGGAAGTGGATACATCTGTACATAGATGTGCATTTGATTCTAACTGAGTGCAGAGCACAGAGCTTTCTATGCTGCTAATGTGTTGGCAATTGCTATTTGTTTATTACCATTTGCATTGTGATAAGGAGGCCCTGGAGTTATGGGTCCCTTTATACAAAATACTCATCAATCTACCTCTTTTCTAAAAATCTTATTCAATCTCTTCAGAGCAAATAGTATGGGTATCTGAGCTCATGTCTCTGTCTTTTAATCAAATACCTTATTAAACCACCTTATATTTTTACAATTAAATTAAAGGGAATGTGGATGTTGTGGTTAGGGGTCATATGTACTATGAACTTATAGTACATAAGTTGTCTTACTGTGGTACAGTGTAAAAAAATAGAAGGTAGATTAATGATGGAAAAGGTCTGAGTTCATAATAGGAAAATGTTTTGTTCAAACAGTTTTCTTAAAATCCCCTTTTTCATTCATGCTTATTCGTATGCCTTTAGACTACTTTCCTCTTTTGGGTATTGATTTTTGTCAGTTCTTTGATTTCACGTGTAGCTCAGGAGTAGTTTGGATCATTGAGAAATGTCTATGGAAACATTGATTTCTTGGTATAGACAGGCTGGTTGTTGACGGACAATGTCACAGCTATATCCCAATTAGTGTTTCCCTCCTACTCTTTGATTATTTGATCGCTCTTCCCCACCTTGTTACTCTCCTAGAATTCTGGGCAGCCTTCTCTGTCTGCTTTTGCCTAGTTGGGATGCTTTGTAAGTGATCCTTTAGAGGCCCTTTGGGACAAACGTTAGGAAGGAACAAGCTAAAAGTAGAAAAATCTTTTAAGAATATAGCATACTAAACAATCTATTCAGGTGCAGTACAGTCAGTGTTCCATGAAGTTTGAATATTGGGCTCTATACATGTTTTTAAATGGCTACTTAATGCAGTATGTAGTTGTTCTGACAAGACTGGTTTAGGGAGGGGATAAGTGAATCTTTTCCATTCTCCCCTTTCTTCTTCTGCCCCCCAACACGCACACTCTTTTAAAAAGGGCCGTATTTTCAGTTACAGGAAAACGTAGTATTCCTCTGTAGGATTTTTCATGCCAGTTAAACCATTCCTAGACTTTTTTTTTTGCCCAGATGACTTAAATTAGCTGTTACAGAGTGTGAAGGTTTAACTTAACCTGCTACTACTCTGTGTGGGAATTCAGAGTGAATGTGAAATTATTGGAAATGTTTCAGAAATGTCACATCTCTTTCTTACAGCCTTCTATTACTGTACTTACTAGGGTGATGTTCCCTGATAGTATACCTTTATTTAGAACCGTGCTGTATGTACAGCTTGCAAGTCTACTGATAAAAAACTGTTAAAATAATGATGTAATTACTCACTATGATTGTTTTACTTAAGAAGACGACACATGATACATACCAGAACTGTCTCAGATTGCTTTTAATATTCAACTTTTCCTTTGGTTTCTGACTGAGATAAATTGTATGTTGAGTCACATTAGTAAGCTGCTTTAATCTGAATGTATTTTACTTTCAGAAAAATTGGAGAACATTGACTCAAAAACTGACCGTGTTTTTATCTAGAAAATAATAATACAAATATTTATAATCTATGAATATAAAAATATATGACCGTGTAAATAAAAAGAATGCATGCTTTTTGGTCTTCAGTGCTGCCAGTTTTGTGTGTACTTAAACTGTGTAAGCTTTCTGGCAGCAATGCACTTGCCTACTGTTTTTAGATTTAATATTAGTGTGCTGAACAAGGGAAACATGCAGTAGTTGTTGTGTCAGTCTTTCAGTGGTCACTCATCTGACACTCTACAACCATTCGATTTTGTGAACACAGGTTTTGTGGTCCTCTGTAGAGACCAGAGCTTGCAAGTGACACTTTTGCAATCATTTGTCTCCCTCTAGTGGGAAGAGAGTACTTCTGAATTGGTTTCTTTACTGTTACAGTGGTGACGAATCTTAGTCCTGTGGCAGTAGTTTCTGTGAATGTTTAACTTGAGTCAGAAGCAACAGATTTGCAGATTACCTGCTCATTCTGTGATGCTGTGACTATCTGAATAGTGTTTCTGTTAGGACATTGGCATAAATTGAGGCAGAAGTAAATTTACTGACTTGATAAACTTGTTCTTTTATGCTTTTTGACAGTTTAGTTCACCATTTAAGTCTTAAAAAGTGGGCTAATTCCTCTACCTGGTAAGGAGTTTTAATAGGACATCCATCTAAATTCACATTTCTACTTGCACAGTGGCTTTATTCATTAGAGAGTTGTTTTCAAATATCAGGGATTCATTTAAGTTGGCTTTTGCTGCCATTTTATGAGAGTTTCTTTGGTTAGATAGTGACAAAATGCTGTTGTACTGCTGACGTATCACACTGCACAAATGCCCAGTTCAGACTGCACGCATAAAAGGAAGTGAATCAAGTGTTTTTTCACTGCCTCTTTAAATCGGGCTGTGCTGATTATGTTTGTGTACTGCATGGGTGAAAATCTGATTGTCAGGGAGATACATTCTTAAAAAAGCCCCCCAAAATAAAACAACCCAACCAAACAAAAGAACAAAAACAAATGAACAAAAAAACCCCTAAACAAAATCAACCCCCCCCCCAACCCAGAAAGCAAAACCACAAAAAACCCCTCACAAAACCCCCAAACTCCATTTAAATAGTGTTTTAAAGATACACATTAAACGCTCAGACTTGCTCAGGTTGGCACCAGCAGTTATAGC
Organism: Chionis minor; assembly: GCA_013398295.1. Taxonomy (NCBI): domain Eukaryota; kingdom Metazoa; phylum Chordata; class Aves; order Charadriiformes; family Chionidae; genus Chionis; species Chionis minor. The sequence continues at coordinate 277,303 of VZSF01004285.1, forward strand.
ACACAAGGTGCTGTAAACATCCTGTGAAGGGAAAATGCTGCTTCATCGTTTTAGTGACTGTTCTGTGTATGAATATTTCTTAAACTGATGAATTGAAATTTATTTCACTGAGTGATCAGGTTCATTTAAGATTAAATATTTTAGATGGGTATCCTGCCTGCACTTCATTTATGTATTCATGAGAATAGTGCTTTGCAAAAATGATAGCTTATAGTGAAATTAGAAGATGTTTTAAGAAATTAACGTTCTGAAATGTAAATGCATGTTGCAAAAATTGTAGTGTGTGTAGTGGAAGAGATTAACACAATTAAATTGCTACCACTGTTGTATCTTAGGTTTTTGGAATAGAGAGACTTCAGTGTTTTGAGAGCAGTATTTCTATTGCTAATCATAGCCACAAAGATAAAAGCTTTATATTCTTGAGTTTATTTAATTGGCTTGCTCTTTTACTGAATGCTTAAATTTTATTTTGGAAAGAAAAATTACAACTTGAGGTTTCCTTTCAGAACGGACAGGCCCTGTGTTGCAGGGCACTGAGCACACTCAGATTTTGCAGTGGCTGTGATGGTACTAGGTGTTCATCCTAGGGGTCCCTTTAAACAGAGTATGATGTCAACTAAGTGTTTTACGTGATTCTGTTGGAGCTGCTATGAGGTTAGTGGGATGAAGCAGGGTATGAAGCATAATGGTTCCCCTGACATCAAATTACACGTAGATAAATCAATCCACTTGAAAGGTGCTGCCGTTTTTGGGTGGGTTTTTTTTTTTTTGGTGTGGTTGTTTGGGGTTCTTTTTTGTTTGTTTTGGCTTTGTTTGTTAAATAAATTGCCTTGTATTTGGTGAGTTGACCTCTTTGGTTTCAGAATTGCATAGCTCATTTGAACCTTTCATTCTTCTTCATTACAGTATATTCATTCTGTAAAAAGTAAAACAGAGATTGCAAACCATGGAGTTACAGAATGGTTAAAATTGGAAGGGAAATGTAGGAACCGATACTAACTGTTAATCAAAGGTGAATGTTTTAGATGTGAAATGGCTTTTAAAAAGTGGATAGGGAGTTTTACATGTTATGAAAGAGAAAGTTGAAGCATAAAAAACCATGCTGGCCACTGCCATACTGCAAGAGGTCACAGCTAGAAATAGTCTTATGTTGTATTTTGTCAAGTATTTTATTCTGTTTGGTGGGTCTCTCTCTGCCATAAGTATGTTTGAAAAATGCATTGTGTATGTTAATTCACAGGAAGGGATGTCTGTACTGCTTTGCTTCCATTAACTGTACTCTGAAACGTTTTACTGGTGTTGCAAAAATCCAACAGAAGAAAGAAAAAAGTAGGGAAAGCATGTTGATCTTGATTGTTGAACGTACACATTTTCGCCATAGTTTTCTGTTACGAAAATGAGAATCTGGAAACTTTATGGCTATTCTGTTCTCAAGTAAAAGATTATTTATTAAACTTCTACAAAAGGACTAACAGATTTTAAACATGTTTCAAGGAAGAACACAGACATGATCTTTGCATATCCTGTAGGCAGAGCTTATACTAGGTTTTTGAGGTTTCAATCAGTGTATGATTAGGTTACACAAATGTTAAGCAACTGATGAGTAATTTAGAACTTTTTGATGTAAAAACCTTGTTCTTTCGGTAGCTGTTTGTAATGCAGTATGAGCAAATTGTGTCATGTGTTTGCGGGGGGAGGACAGTGTTTAATGTGATTACAATAATACTGTTTTTAAAATATCTATCTTAAATCTTTTTCCATTTTAGAATAGCAATAAAGCTTTTGGTGCCCCTGTCTTTCTTTTGTTCCCCATCTGAAGGTACATCAAAACTTTTGATGCGGAATTTTGACTCTGGGGAAAATAATTTCACTTGACAACTACATTCAATTTTCTTTGTTTCATTTCACTAGTGAGACTCCTAGTAGTTGTAGGAATTTTTGTTTTGGTAGCTTTTTGTTTTGCAGCAGTGAAGCTGACTTAAGTAATTTCTGGCTGCTTGTTGTGACCCTTGTGGTGCAGTCGGCTTCCCCCTTCCACCCATAAGGCTGTTGCAACTCTAGGGAGGGGGGGACAGGGAAAGCTGCATTTGTAACTGGATTAAAAATAGCATCCAGTGTAAAAATAACATTAAAATTGTTGGGTGTTTTAAAACTATTTTATTAAAATGATTCCTGCTGTTGCTGTGCTTTTCTTTCTCTTAGGAAAGTGGAAGGAAAAGTATAATAGTTGCAGATGCGCCAGATAAATTAAGAGAAATTAGGTAAACTAGTGTTAAAGAAAGTAGTTATCTTTTCTGTAATAGAGGTTGTACATGTAGTTGCTTGCGTTTATTATATTCTTCCCCTTTAGACTCCTCCTAAAACACAGTCAACTTTTACCTGTAAAATAGTCTGAGTACTCATTTTAAATTTTACAGGCTCTGAAATCACTGTAACCAGAGCGTATGGGACTAGGATTGCAGTGTCTAAATTGAATTGCAAAGAATTCTGTAAAATAACAAGTCGTCTCTAAAAATTAATCCTTTTTTCTTTCAAAACTGTAGGCTTTAGTTGTATCTAAACAAGTTTATTAGGTGAGAATCTGTTAAGTATAGAACTTTTACATTTTAATACCATGTCCCTTTAGAATAACTAGCAAAGCAACATCAATTGTAATGCTGTTTGTGGAGTGAATTTTTTTCAGGCTATTAATTCCTTTTAATATATGTTACCCTTGGCAGCCTGTTTGAACTGTTTGTACAGTTTGTATATATAATGTATCAGATTAAATTCTTTTGAAGGCATTTCAGTTACAACAGTTACAGTTATACCAAAGTGGTGTTTAGAGAAAACACAGATATGCATTGAAATAGACTTTTTACTATACTAGACTTTCAAAACAGGGACAAGTAATTAGTCTCCACTGCACTAGAGGAGGACAAGCAGTTATAATGTGTGTTGTTGCTGCTGGTTATATAGCAAGTTTTACTTGGAATACTGACTTTAATTAAAATAGCCTGCCTTCATTACACCAAGTACATATATTTTTGGTTTCAGGAAACTGATAGCTCTTGAAAAATAAAGATCTTATGAAAATTGCAGGTCATCTTTTCCCATGCTGTTTTCAAAAAATGTGGTACATTCATGATTCCTTGAAATTCTTTATTATAATAAAGCTATTTAGAGTTTCAACAGTTGTAATGTATTAGTCCTCTTCTTTTTTTTTTTATAGCATATGTAACAAAAATTAAGAACTGCTTTATATTTTAGTGTTTAGGAAGTGATTGAGTCAGTTATGTTCGCCACCCCCTCAGAATTCAACACCCCCTACCCCCCAAAAAAATCATAATGCCCAAACTTCTGTTTAGTTGCTTGTAAAAGCAGGGCTTAATTACACTTGCGAACAGTGTATTTTGACAATTAATGAGTAAAAACAGTCCTCATTATATTTTATTGTACTTAAAACATTGTTAGTTAGGTTGGAATCTGGCTGGTAGGGGTTCTCCATAAACTCTGGCCGATGTGTTTCTCTTGATGTAACAGTACAGTCCTGTTTCAGGGTGCTAAGCTTTGTTTAAAAATTAATAGATGAGCTGGTGCTTTAATCCTCCAAATGTAGAGCAGAAAGACAACTTGAACCTTAGTATCTACACAAACACAGTCAGTCATGTTGTAGTCAGGCAGGTTGGTCAGTCTGTATTGACCTTGTTTACAGTTGATTCATAGCACTTTCATGGTTGATACTAAGCTGAGCTTGATTGAATTTTGATAAGAGAAATAGTAGCATGTTGTCTCGGTATGTGTGTTCTACTTCTGTGTTATTAATTTCTTTTTTGGGTTGCTTAAGATGATCTGACTTTAACTGGCCATTTTTTTGTGGTGGAGATGACATTTAGCTGTCCGCTGCCTTAGAACAGTATGGACATTGCTGTAAATACATAATAAATGCGGTACTTAAAAGCGGGTTCCCATCTTGCATCTGTCAATTTTCTCACGAAGGAATCCACTTTGGGTGCGGCATCATCTTCTGTGTCAGCTTCCAATCTCCAAGATATGAATCCTGCAATTGTTTCATGAGCTTCCATGAGCTTTGTGAGACTTTCCACATGTTCTAGCTAGGAGAATGTAGTGTAGTACCTAGCTCTCCATCAGAAGTATCAGTACTTCCATTTTCTTCCCCTCCTTTTGCCAGCAGTTGTCTTCACTGTGGCTTGCTTGAGTGAAGTAGCTGTCTGGTCAAATGCAAGCTTTCCTTCTTTGCAAGTAAAAGAAAGAACAAACAAAAATAGAAGTTCTTTATGTGTTCTAAGCTAGACAGTCGGTGATTACTTTGCAGAAAGGAGGTGGGCAAAATATATGAAATGTGGTTTTGTTTGCCCTGTATTCTGAAGCCATTGGTAGTCTCTGTGTAACTGAATGTTTGCACCAAAACAAACTCCTCATTAATATATTAACTGCACACAGCAAGTTTAATATATTTTAGATATCGAATATTTATATATATTTGAAATTAGTTTGTTGTGAATTTTGAGGAAGAGAAGAAATCTGTAATGACCATCTGCTGTATGTTGGAGCTTTATGTATGCTCTAAAGTAAAAAGAGCAATTTCAAACATTTTACTTTTACAATTTTCTAAATATGCTTCAAATATTTTAATTCTATAACTGTAACACTGTTTAAACAGAATGCTCATTCATATATGAATGCTGTGCTGCTTATTGCGTTCATAGATGCATGATTTAGAATGGCAAGCGTGATTTGGAATGTGTATGTATTTTCATCCTTTTTTCTCATAATTTATGTTACTGAATATAGAAACATTGCACGTACTATTTTGTGTAGGAAACTAGTAGTAACTAGTGATAGGTCTGTGAAATACTCCTTTATTAGGAATAAAATCTACAGCAGGCCTATACTTGTTTTTCATATAGCTTAGTAATAAACAATATTTATATATCTTAGCATTAATTCCAATAGCATGTTGTAGTTCTGAAGATAACGCATTCTTAAATGACATCTATTTGCGATCTTTTTAAAGAATAGTGTTCAAGCATCAGAAGCTCTTAAAACTGAAATGGATGATATGAAGAAGAAGCATGATGAGGCTGCTTCAAAAGTTCTCCAGCTTGAAGAAGATATCATGACTGTTACTCAGAAAGCCATTGCAAAAGAAACTGAGTTAGACAGGTATTTAGCCATTTTGTCCTTCCTTTACTTATTTTAATATTTCTTTCCATAGGTGTTTTTTTAAACTAACAATTTTTAGTGTATGCATTGATTTTCTGTATTGGTAGTTCTGTACTATTAATTGGTCAATGTCTTAGCCTGAAGGACAAACTGAAGAAAGTGACGCTTGAGAAGGAGCAACTTGAATGTGTGTTGAAGACAGAAAGGGATGAAAAAGAACTTTATAAGGTAACTTTATTCCTTGTACCTGTATGCACTGAAATGAAGTGGTTTGAAATAAAGGTGGTAGTGTTTTATGGAGAAGTCTAATTTGTTAAGGAAAAAAGGAAATCAGTGACTTAAGTGAACAGATTTTTTTTTAAGACAGTTATAGAGGTTCTAATTTAAAAATGAATGAGGAAAACAACGTCTGAATTCATTCAGTGATATAAAAAGGTGCCTAAGAAGAAGGGATCACCAGTTTGTTAAAATGTAGGCACAGTAGCTGAAAATAATAGCTGCTAGTGAGACGGTTCTTTAGTTACACTGTGCATCACCTAGTAACTTGTTTCCTGAACACAGTTATGAAAAAGTAAATTACTTTCTACTTTAAGTTCTCTCTCCAGAGTGTTTTCCAGATCCCTATTCTTGAGTCTTGTGCATAACTTTGGGAAACTTTGGTAGGATCTATACTGCATTGATTTTTACTAGCTTAAATGATTTCTTTTGCTGGTATTTAGAGACCCGTATTTAAGATAAAATAAGATTCACCTTCCCTGTCCTGTCCATGAGTCATTTCCCCCCACCCCCTAAAAAAAGCTGAACAAAAACCAAACCCATAAGTCTGGCAAATGGTCTTAAACTTAATCCAGAGCATCTGGCTACTTAAGTGAGCTACTGGAACCATCCTTGCAGTAAACGTGTATATTTAATTTTTATATCAGCCCGCTCTACTAGGCTGCCTAATTTGATGTGACCATTTGCTTATAAAAGCAGATACAGATATGGATCCAGGCTTCAGGAATGTCAGCCCTTATCTGACTTGAGTTGGTGGCTGTTAGTTTTCATACCCTTTCTTTTGAAAGAAAAATGCTGTTTCTGTCTTACATGCTAAAACAATGAAATCCTTAATTTGTATGAAACAAATCAGGTGTATTTAAAAGATTGTTGATATTCATACAGGGATGTCATTTTGTGGCAGACAGTATCAGATATACACCAGAAGTCATAAAATCTCAAAATGTCTTTCAGAGGCATAGAATCCCTTTGTAAATAAGCAACACAAATCTTCTAGTTTTAAGTGGACAACACTTTACCATATTATGCCCAATAAAGGATAACTTTAGACTCGATGACATCTTAAAAACGGCTCTAGAGTTGTTAAACTAGTTGGCTGTCTTTGGTACTGGATATTGCTGTTGTAGTACTGTTTGCTTAGATGATTGCAAGTAGATACTACTAGAAGTTTAATTTATCTTTAGTTTTCTTCGAGTCACTTCTTTTTTGCTTGTCCTTAGTTGTCCAGCACTTGTCAAGAGAGGAGTTAATTCTGAAAAGCTTAATTCGATGTGGACAGATAGCAGGGCCTTAACCTCTAGCTGTAGAGTGAAGCTGTTGTTAGATGATCAAGCTGAAAGAATTCCAGCCAGAAAATTTGTGCTGGAGGGCAGTGATATCACCAAATGTTTAATTTTTCTCTTTACCTGTTCTAATCTGTCTCAGAGATGAGTTAGAGCTTAGTGAACACTTAAATGGACAGGTGAGCAGCAGTTTTTCTAACGTGGAAGAAGAGTTTGACATTTTTTAGCATCATTACAGATACACTTGAAGAATACAGAAATAGAAAACACCAAACTAGTAAAAGAAATCCAGACGTTTAAGAATTTGGATGCAAACAAAGAAAACATGATATCGTATTATAAAGAGGAGGTTGGCAGATTACAGCTATTTATAGCTGAAAAAGAAAATATGAAGAAAGCTTTTTTGCTCTCCTCATCAAACAAGGTAAGCATCACTAATATAACTGGCCTTGTTTAAAATAAACGTATCTAAGGTTGTATGTGCTTGACAAGAGAAAGGAAGAAGTTGAAGATATTACTAGGGTATCAGCTGAGATGCAAGAAGATTGAGGTATTGAGGTGTCTCACATGAAGTGTGAGATGAATTATGTGCGAAAAGTAATTTATGAGTTCAGTAAAAGCGCATCAGTAAAAGTGGTGCACTCCTTTGAGTTGCTTTTAACTTCAGGAAGAAGGAAGGAGATTGAGGAAAAGAGAATACTTAAGAATGCAGGTATGTTGAGACTGCAGAGGATGATGGAGCAGAAAAGAGAGAACATCAAAAGATGTGCTGAAGGAGTTATTAGGTGAATGTACTGTCAAGGTACAATGATGTAAAACATGAGAAAGGATAATATACCATGTAAGTGGACTAAATTGAGAACTTGGCAGTAAGTGCCAGCAGGACTTCTAAAGAGGAGGCAACTTTTGCTATGCAGTGTGATATAGCAGGAGTATGAAATTGCTAAGGAACTGGTATCTATGCTGCCGTGGTCCAGGTGTGGTTGCTTCAGATTAGTTTTGGTGTTATGCTGCAGATAGAGTACCCATTAGGTGTTTGTTCCTGATGTACATCTTCCTGTTTCATTTCATCAAAAAGAAATGCAGTTTCTATGCCCTGAGACTGTTCTGTCCTGTGGTCTAATTCTCAGGATCTGCTCTTGATCCAAACTAGAGAGTTAATTTGGACACAATCTTTGAGGCCAGCATGGAAAAGTCAGATTATGCAAGTGACCTCATGTTGTGTATCTTGTCAGTCTTCTCGTAGAAAAAACAGTCTAGATCTTGAAAGAATAGAAATTGTGTTAGAGTAATGTGAGTTATGAATGTAAAATTCAAGTAGAAATGTAGGGCTGTTGAGATGTTTTAGTCTTTTGACTGCTCTGCATTTTGTTTCTGACTGTGTTAAACTATTGGTGAAGTAAAAACATGTAGGGAGTGTGTGTGCGCCAGCAACCAAATGTCAGTGGTGTTTACTAATCTTGAAGTGCTTGTGATGCTTCTGGTGGGATCACTAATATTTTTGTCTTACACTGTGTGAAACTGCACATTTACTGAAATATGTAACTGATACATCATGTGCTATAAAAATAGTGAAGAGGCAGGACTTTAGGGCATTTCCTAGTCCATCAATCTTCATAAACATTTACAAAATATATTGGCATTCCTCTGCACTCGCTATCCTAAGTGATTATTCAAAAATTAATAGTCTAGAGAATACCTGAATTTATGTCTAGACTCAAGAATATGAGATGATTATGCCTTCAGGTAGCCCAGAGGCTGCAAGTAACTTTGAAATTTATTTTTTTGGTGATCCTGGACTTCTCTGAGGAATGAGAGGCCACTAGTGCAGCTTGGGTCTGTTGGCCCTTGTGCTGCCCTATGGAGCTGCAGCAGTGCTGAGAGTCTTCGTGCTGTGTGTGCAGCTTGCTCTTCGTTACTTTGTGTTCTCGGTTCCTTCTGAGAAGCCTGTTGCACAAAATCTTGGGAAACGCAGCTGTGAGAAAAATAGTCCAACATTGCTTTGTAGTGTCTTATGTCAACCAGTTGCAGGCATTGTAAGACCTCTTACGCTGTTGTTACCTCCAGTGTCTTACTGTGGGATGAACTTTGGTTTTGAAGCTGGATGACCATTTGTGCCTGTTTAAGAGTTCTGTAGTGACAAGATCAAAGGTGTTCTGGAAAACAGACTTTTTTTGACGTATGTTTGAAACTAAAGCTGAAAATACAACAAAAATCCAGTACAGATAAAATAGTAATGTTTAAATGTGCCTTTATGTCACAGTGTAATATGCTTGCACACCACTGTTAGCAAAGAAGGCAAATGGGGAAAATGGTACTTGCAATTATTAAATTATTATATAAATATTACTTCATGATTTAGTGGTTTTGCTAAAGCCGCTAGGAAAACTTTATTTTCTTTCAAACATTTCTAATCCATATATCAAGCTTTATTTAAGTTTTGAATTACAAATTTATGGATTCTCTTCCCTCCCTTCTCTTTCCCAGGAGGATGCAATTATTTTAAAAGAACAGCTTCGGAAAGCTGAAGATCAGATTCAGGCTAGCAAACAAGAAGCTGTCCTAATGTCAAAAGAGCTGAGTGATGCAGTAAATGTGCGAGATAAGACAATGGCAGATCTTCACAGTGCACGACTGGAAAATGAAAAAATGAAAAAGCAGCTTGCTGATGCTTTAGCTGAACTTAAAAAAATCACAGCTTTGAAAAATGAACAAGTAAGTTGTCAGTATTTAGTACTGAAGTGTATCTGTATCTATTAAATCTGTCAGAGCTAGCTTTGCTAAAGTTGGGGAATAAAATATGTTTCTGGATGATTAGTACAAATTAAGCTTAAATTCTCTTTTGGCACTCAAGTTACTAGCTTAAATCAAGTGCACATTAGCTGATTTGGAAGGTTGGTAAGAAAAGGTTTCCGCTACTACTTATAGCGACTCCTCTCCACCTCCAGATTATTTTCACAGAATAACACAGTACTTATCTATATTATTTCGAATCCTCTCAGTTTCTTAATTCTTTTACGCGTGAGCCACAGTAGCATTAAAAATGCATTCAGATAAGAAAATAGATGGGATTTTTTTATAATGTTCTTTCCTCACTGATGAATGCTGTCTTGATTCTTATGAGTCCTTTCAATATTTGTGGTGAAAATTAATTTGTTTTAGTATTTATAAGTATAAAAATATTAATGTAATGGAAACTGTCCTGAGTTTCTTCATCTTGGATAAAAAATATAGTGAGCAATATGAGTTTCATCATTCTGACTTAGGTGGGTTTTGTACCGGATCTTCCGTGACTGCAACTGTATTGGATTAATTTGCTACTAGGATTGCTGTAATGATGTAGCAGTTTAATTACTGTTCAGCTCAATATATTTTTTCAAAATAGTGCAGTAAATACGAAGTGAATAGTACAATCCTCAAAAGAACTATTATATTTAAAATATCCAAGAATGACATATTTTTTCCTAAGAATCTAAATTGTATGCAATGTCTTTGAAATGTGTATTGAAAGAAGTAGCAGATCATCTGAATGACTGGAGTTACTAGAAAATATCTGTGTACAGCATATATCCAGGTGGTAAATGTAGTTTGCTTAACTTGTGTACCAATGTAACAGCTCAACTGAACCACTTCCAGTAGAAAGGTAGTCTTTGTGATGCAATACAGTCGTGGTGTGTCCATTTTTGCCACATGGCTATATTTGTCTATAAGATAGCTAGAACACCTTCTGGAAAGTGTTCAGATTTTTGGTGTGCATTCAGAGTTTTGGTATACATTAATCAGCCCATAGAATAAAAATCCTCTTTACCTGCCTCTGGTTATACTAGTGCCTATTTACTCCCTCAGTGTGTCCTGCTTGAAATGAAGTTCAGCACGGATGCTGTGTCTATCTGTGCTCTACTACTCTATTCCTTTTGTTCCCACAAAGAAAATAGGAACTTCTGTACTTAAATAGAGCTTTATGCTTTTTTTAATTGAAAAAAGATTTTTTGGGGGAAGTAGTGGTATTTGAACAAAAGGGAGAATAGTTTCTAATTTTTTTTAAGGAAACTTCAAGCACAGTGGAGCAGGAGCTGCGCAGAGAAGTTGAAGATCTGAAGCTTCGTCTACAAATGGCTGCTGATCATTACAAGGAAAAATTCAAAGAATGTCAAAAACTTCAAAAACAAGTAAACAAGTTTACAGAACAGGCAGTAAGTAGAATGGGAGAAATTGCACTTGCTTTTTGTAACTTTTCAGCAACTATTGAATTTCCTTCTGCAAAACTCAGTGCTTTTAAAAAGGATTAAAACATGCAGTGACCTCTTCAATTTACCATTTTTTCCATAAAGTTAAAATACTTTTATGATTCTTTTTAGATAGTTGTTGAGACCAAGCATAGGATTTATGGTAACTGGTGTATGTAGAAAGCTAACAGTTTGGTGAACTTATAACATTGTTCAAGGAAGAATTGTGAAAATAAAACCAGGAAAAATCTGTAATTACTACCGCTATTCAGTACCACCACAAAAAAAATCCCAAACCCCAAAGTGGGGGAAATGGAGGACTTAGAGGAGGATTTTGAAGTGAAATGGGGAGAAAGTTTCCCCATTTGTTGTTGTATTACAATACACAATACAATATAGTTGTATTACACATGTATTTTGCATTCTTATCCCTCTTCTGAGCTTTGTTCCGTAAATAAATGAGTCTTATCTCACCTAATAACTGAAGCTGTTAGTGAATTTCGAATGTATTTGAGAGCAAAGTTCTTCAAAATTTTGTGAAAATCAGTGACTGAGTTGGAGAGGAGCTCAAATGACGGGAAAAGGTGTTTGAGCAATGGGAAGATGTACAACTTCTTAAGAAAAACAGACTTAAGTATTTCTGCTATCCACAGAACAAATGGGGTAGTTACCCAGCTCTGATCCACAGACTACTTAAAGTTGTCTTCTCATCCAGAAGGTCAATGGTGAATGAGGTGTCATATCGGAATGCCTGTGGTTTTTCCTTAAAAATCTTCCACATCTTTGGCTATGGTGTACATCTGATAATAAACACCGAATTTCACTACTTTGACACGGGACGTCCAGCACTCATTAGTAATACAGACTCCATTTTCTAATGCAATATTAGTTGTAAGTTGATGGATTTAAGTAACTAGTTCTCTAGAAAATGAGATCTTTCAAATAATTTGCATAGAAATTACGGTTTCCAGGGAAAAAGAACTTTAAAACGTAAGATTATAGAAATCATAGTCTGAGGCAATTTCAGTATTAGTAGAATTAAATGTGTTTTCATGTTTATTATTACCTCCTGTTTTAATGACCAATTCCATCTAGTCAATTCTGGAGGAGAGGATAGTTCGAGATACATGTTACTTTTTTTTGTGCTTTGGCTTTAATTTAATTAAATACCAAAACAAAATTTCTTTTCACAAAGAAAATTGCAGGGCATCAACAGAGACTGACAGATGCATCTAACATTGAGACAGCTGCTGCCATCATTACAGACAAAAAGTTGTCTGCATCTCCAGGTATCAACAGCTTAAATTTTGTTTGTTTGTATCAGCCTGAAAGTGTTGTCTATGTGAAGTAATCCCTAATAGTATTTATAGTATGAAGTAGGTAGACATGTTCTAGTAAAGCAGTGATTAGAAATGTGAAAATTCACCCAAAGATCTTCTGTCTCTTTTTCAATTGGTCACATTCACAAATAACTTCAGTTATCTTTTCAAAAACAGTTCACCTCGTATTTGCTAATGTCAGTAGGAATGAACTCTTGAATTTCTGCTTGATTGTTAATGTAGAGCTGGTTTTGTCAAGCTAATAAACAGTTCATTTAAAAAAAAAAAAAAATCCTCCCCAAACTTGTAAACTGTGTACAATAGCGTGGTCATTTTGCAGTCCTCTTAAAATGACCATCTACTGTAGCATTCTACTGTAAAATCCAATCACTGAAAAGTTCTGCCTCTGTGATGGCAAGGTCAAGTCTATATAGACTGTTCTTATGATTTATAGGCAGTAGTGATTTATTAGATAATGTTTAACTAGGTTATAATTTTTATGAACTATTAAGTTCTTAGAAAACTAATCTCCTAAAACATAAACATAGAACAGGCTAAAACTAAGCCTGGTTTATTATTCAATTGAAATTGATAAATACCGGTAAATGCTGACTAATTTTGTTTGTGTTACTTTTATAATTCACATTCTATCTATAGAGACTGTAAGTTGTAGTTTCTGTCCGTTTCCTCCTGTCTTAAGTAAATACAAGGGTTTCCTAAAACAAATAAAATCCCAACAAGCTCAGTTATAGTATATGATGGGATGAAGTAGATCGCCAAGGCACTTCATATTTTTACAGAAGAATAAAATGTTCTAGCATGATATCATAATGTATATGTTGTGGTGTTTACTTTCTTGGGAGCTAAGGGGAGCGATGTTTTTCTGGGATTTTTTTGTTGTGGTTTTCTTTTTATGTTGACCTTTGTCGTGTGTGTGTATATTTATGTTTATCTACAGTGTGTGACAGAACTGAACATAGACATACCAATATGATTGGTGATCTTACATATCAGTAGCTGCATAATGCTGATTGTCTCTGATAAGCTGTTTGCTTGGATAATGTGGAGCATTCTGTTCTTGATGCACTGTCAAATTTGGCCTGTCATCTCTCTTATACAAACTTTATTTATGGAACAAAAAAAATCAATATTCTTGTTTTTTCTTCAATGTTCGCAGTTAGCCCCATTTCATCTGACGTAGTTTCGGAATTCATGGTAAAGGAGCAAATACGTGAAATGAATAAAGAAATTGCTGAGAAAACAGAGAAGTATAAGAAATGCAAGCAAATGTTGGCAGTAAGTAAATAGCTGCTTCAGAAAGCTGAACAGGAAGTAACTATAGGTGCTAAGTCTTAAAACCACAAAGCCTACCCAGCTGAGGTGCCATGCTTGTTTGTGTGATACACTGTGATTATGGTAGAAATCTTAACATTAGAAAGCACCTTTTTATTAAATCAGCTCTTGATTACTTGTGATGTTGGAGGGTCCAGACAAGGACCCCTCAGGAAAATCCAAGTGCAGTAAAGCAAATGAACAAAACTAATACTACTTCTATGCTTAAAGTTTTGAATACTTTCCCCCTCCCTCCCCCCTCATTGTATTTTAAGTGTAATTAATTTTATAAATCAAATACGGCATGTTGGTATAAGCCAGGTGACATCTGGAACAATTATAGTGGTGTTTATCTGATGCACTTTTCAAGTGTAACAACTCCTTCAAATTTGACTGTACTGGGCTTTTACAGCGTTTTGACATCTGCCTGGGTGCTGCCTACTCGCTTGTGCTCAGTGATACATAAAGGCATTTATATGGTTCTCTGGACCAAACTTGGCACCAGTAGTGCTGTAGCCACAATAGTAATGCCCTTCAAATATTAATACTTGTCAGTCCTAGCTTGATTTTAATTTAACCAGTTTCTCTGTATGGATGATGATGGAATATTGCGTCAGTGCTGCCAGTGCAAACTTGACTGTTGCAGAATTGGTTAAGTAATGATTTCTGGGTGTTGTCTTGTCTCTGTTCATCTTGGTTTTTTTATTTATCACAATGAGATTATTCTATTTTAAGGCACACTCTAGGCTGTAACAACTGTCATGTAATACGGCTCATCACCCTTTCTGTGGAGAGCCTGCTTTAGCTTTCACTGGCTATTTCTCCTGTAGTGGTGCTTGAGAAAAGCTTTGCCTTTGACCTTCTGGATGAAAGATTACTTAAGTTTTAAAAGTTGTATGGGGAAAGGTTTTGTATTGAAGCGAGACACTTGAAAGGATAGTCGTGATTACAGGGTAGTATTAGGATACAAAGAAACTCAAAACTGTGAAGCTAAAGAGGAATATCGGCTTGTTGAAAACTCAGACAAGAAAAAAATATGTATTGAACATCATTTATGCGGTGTTCAGGGGTCCTGTCCTCTCCAAAGGCGTGAGTTGGGCATGATTTCTTGGGCAAGCCATTTGCAAGTGGTTTCATTCTAAAAGCATGGAGGTGTACAGTGTCATTGTTGGGGGTGGGAGGGGGAATTTTTTAAAATTGTAAATATTTCATGCCATGGTATAAACTATTTTAGGATGAGAAGATGAAATGCAGTGTTTATGCTGATGAACTAGCTAAACTGGAACTGAAGTGGAAAGAACAAGTGAAAATCAATGAGGGTATAAAATTACAGCTAGCAGCAACGGAGGATCAGTATAAAGTAAGTTACAAATTTGGTTTCTGTGTCCTGTTCTTAACATAGTTGCTCTTTTCTAATAGTTCAAGTGATGAAGAATTTTAATGGGGGGAAAAAACACTAAATGTATTTTTGCTGTAAACAGAAATTCTGTTTTGCACTTGTAGAAACAACAGTCTTGTGATGCTTTTCTAAAAGTAAGACAGATCTGCTAAGTATATTACCAAATGGCTATCGGTCTTTTAATATTGTGGATTTAGACAAACCTCTAAATGATGTTAACCTTCTACTACAGGAAAAAAAAAAAGGGGCAGAGTTCTAATTTTCTGTTACTTACTATAATACAAAAATATTGATTGGTGTGTTTGTCCAAACCCTTCATCTTGTATGCTGCATTAGCAGTGTAATAAAGTCTAATGCATTTTATCTGAATTAACTAGAGATATACAAGGTGAGTGATACATTGTTTTTAAAACTGTCATGAGAGAATTGCTTTAATTTGGAGGACCTCAACTATAGTTTTAGTAGAGTGATGTAACACATGCACCAGAAAGTGAAGCATAATGTGCAGCTTTAGCTCACAGGGGGCCTTAATCTTTGAGGTTATGTGATAGTAATACCTGTGTTGAAGTGGCTTTTTAGGTCAACAAGGACTAGATAAGAGCAACAAATTTCCGTAAGACTGGCTTTTATGCTTGTTTTCAGTCTAATGGTAATAGTGTAGTTGTCAGGAGAGAATGCTCTGTTGCCCATTTTTGCCCATTGTGATGGGCAAGGATTAAACTGAACTATGATTATATCAGTTCTAGTAGGAAGCCGGTTTTATTCGAAATTATAGCACTTCTTTATAAGATGCTGAATAACCATACAGCTTATTCTGACACTCTCTATAGGCTGTGCTGGCCTCTTTTGCCACTTTTCAAAGCTCTAATTTCAATTTTATAAAATGTATGACTCTTTCCAATTTATTTGATTTTATTAACTAGCAGTGATCGATTGCCATGCATAATGTAATGTAAAATAAGCTTGTTCTTAAGTTCTTGGCATCAGGGGTAATAAATAATTGGTTCCAAAATTGAAAGCATTTTGACTGCAATTCAAAACTTTTCAGGAGGGTGCAGGTGGGGGAGAAAAAGTGAGCTGCTCTTCCCAATCAGTAAATTTCTCTCTGACCAGAACTAGGAGAGGGAATTTCAGAATCAGGAAAAAAAAAATATTAATATGTAGCTGTGCAGAGCATTGAGCTTATATGCTAGAAAAACAAGTAGAGTGGCAGTCTCCAAAGCAACCAAAATCCAAATAAAGTAGCCCTTTGTAGAGAAAGATTATTTAAATAATCATTTTGATGCAAGGAGGAAACGTGGAAGAATTGTGTAATGTGTCAGTTGCGTCTTGTCCCAGAGCACCTAACAGAGATGTAAGGTAGATAAATGTTTGTGAAACAAATTTAACATGTTTGAGGTAAAAGGAGGTTTTGGTTCTCCCGGTTCTGTGATGGGACATAAGAGCTGGAGAGAAGTGAACGAAAGAAGTCACTCAAATAGTTGCCAACAGATTCCTTTAGAAATAATTAGATGCGACTTGCAAACCTGCAACTGATTCTGAGCAGTGGTGTCCTTCCTGCCATTAGTATTACTGGCACTACTCCTGGTTTTTAACCTGGGATTTTATCATTCCACAACTGTGAAAAGTGGCAAGAAAAGGCAGCTGTTATCCAGTAGATAGACTTGGAGAGAATAGTTGGTTTTGATTTGTACTAGATGTTGCATGTAACTATAGGAGACAAAATAATTTCCATCTGAGAGATGAACTTAATCACTGAACTTCATGTTTTCACGATACAACGTGAAATAGTTCTTATTCACTAATACAGGAACCTTAAACTTCTTTTCATATAGGTTCAGCTGGCAGAAAAAGAGAGACGAGTAAAGGAACTGGCATCACAGTTGGAACTCTTTACCAGTGACAAGGTATTGTCAGGATTCCTGTTAAGTTTTGTAAATTAACCCTTGTGAGGTTCTTTGATTTGAGGAACTGCAATTTATTTTTAAGTGAGAATTTGTTTGCTTTTTAAGCATGCTTTCCATGTTTGGATATTTTGCCAAAATGAATTAGCATTTTAAACTACGAATTCTGCTAATAATATTAATTTTTTTTTTTGAAAAATGTACACCTTAATATACCAGCTTACCAAAACTGACTCAGCCTTTGAAAATATTGTCGTTTGTTTTTCTGTAATAGTGTTCTAGAATATTTTTTACGTATAATCTGACAAAAATCTTAGTGTCAAAAATTCTTTGTTTCTGTCTAGAATGATACTCCATCCAGGATCTAAAATAAGTATTCTGTTTGCAGATAGGGATTACTCTGTGTAAAATAATAATCTGAGATTGCAGCTAGCTATACAGTTCAAAAAACACAGGAATTCCTACCAGTTTTTGTTCTATATTCCTTTCTCATGTCAGCAGCATCACGTGTTTCTACAAGTTTTAAGTAGACTCCCTGCCTCCTTCCTGTTTTATCTCTTGGTGAAAGCGGTTTGGTGTTGTATCTAGAGGCTGATACCAGCTTAGTGTATGGTACATACCTAGCTTGACAGTTTATTTTTTCCCTCACTGGTTTGGATTATTTTTGCTTTTATCCGATGTTGTCCTATAACTAGAGATGTAGACATTTCAGCAGTATAATCTCCAGGTTTTTCATGATGTGTGCATACAACCAAATCCTTTTGACATCTGCAGTTCTCTTGTTGACTGCTTGTACTAAGAAGAGCAGCTTGACGTGTGACAGTAGTGGCTTTGGTAAACTACAACTGGAAAAATGTCTTTATCAGAAAAGATACATGAACAGTACTCTGATTTTAAAATACATGATAGAAAGTGGGCTGCTCCTTTCAAGAGTTCACTGCCTGATCAAATTCATTACCATTACTGTTAAACCAGACATTCTGAAATATTAATGCTAAGATTCTAATGTTGTAAGTATCTCTAAGGTACTACATGACAATTAATCAAAGCTAGGTTTTACTGAAAAGTGAAATAATAAAATGTCATTATTACATTCAAGTAATATTGCGTGATATTGTGGAAAAGGCAGGATTGTTCAGATTACTTAAAAAAAATCCAGTATGGACAGATACTTAGTAAAAACAGGAATTTGCGTACTGATAAATTGAAATTGAACTAATTTCAGATTAAACTATTAGTGTTTCGTAAAAGTCTAGATTCTCAAGTAGTTGGCATTTATTTTTTTTTTAAACAAAGGTGTAATTTTAATAGATCTCATTTTTCTAATTCAAAAGAAAGCAAAATAGAAGTTGAATTTTGATGAATCTCATTTAGCTGGAGGGGGTAATTTTAAACAGCACACATAAGGATAACAACTAATAATAATGTATGGAGCTTATAAAAGCTTGAAACTTTGTCTACCAAATTTATAGATATTTAAATTATAAAGGAGAACCAAAGTGCCTTGCTAGACTGGAACCATGATTTAAAAGGTTAAGCATAGTATAGTAAGCAGCTTTTTAATTTATCTCCATTATCAGTGTTTGTTTATAAATGTCACCAAACATACATACTAAAAATGTTCATTTGCTGTCTCTTCAAACCTATAAAATTACTTGGTTTCTATTTTATTTACATACTTACATAGCCTTTGATTTTTTTTTTTTTTCTTTTTTAAATCAGTCTACCCTAGCTATCCTACTTCTGGCTAAGGCACTTTTACAGCACCTTTTTACAGTCACTTTGATCTACATTCTGTTTTAATCTTACATGATGCTATAATTAAAGTATTAATGCCACTGCCTCTGATTCAAAACGGCTTCCATATTGCAGAAGAAATTGATTGTAAAAAGGAAAATCTTAATTTCACTGATAATTGTTCCTGCTTTGTATTGAGTAAAGATTAATTATTTAGATTTTACACACTCACTAAAATTTGAAGCTGTAATCCTAACCATTTAACCCTAACCGTTTCAATCATATATGCAATTTAGTCTCTAAAGTAATGCCAGCATAGTTTTATATCATACCTAGAGGAGGAGGATGTTTTACTTGAAGGGTGTTAGGCAGAAATGGTGTTGTCCCATATTAGGTTTTTCTAAAAGAAAATAAATGTTACTATTTTTTTACAGCCAGTGCTCAAAAAAGATAATTTTCGGTAAGCTGCCTTATCATTTGTGGTACTACTTTTTTCCTGTTTGAAAATGACTTTATGATATTGCTGTTGGGAGTCCAAACCCTTTATGTCTGAAACCTGATAGTATGTGTATAACAGTAAGGGTATAATCTCTATCTTTTTTCATTTGAGTGTTGTTTTTGTTTCAGAGTACTTATTGCTACTTGTTTTTTGCATTTTTGTATTCTAGAGTTTGGGCTGAAGTTTACCTCTTTTAAATAAAAACATATTGAGTTGTTCCTTTTAATAACTGACACAGTTTACTTCTCATGTAGTTAAATTGGTAGTTGTTGGAGTCTTGATTTTAAGTTTCAATTTAAAGTCTTTTCAGGAAAAGGCATACCCTCATCTTTGAGGCTTTTGTTAACATTGTGTTAGCAAATATTAAACATGAACCAGGAGAACGCAGAACAAAATGCTAACCAGAAGGAACAAAATGATTGGAAAGCATTACTGTCTTAACAATCTCTATTTTTTAATTACTATTTTCATTTTTACATCTCAGAATATTTTGCTTGGTTCTGAATTGTAAATGGCATATTCCTTTGTATATTCATGGCATATGTGCTCTCTTGCGCTTCACCCATTTTTATTAAATGGAAGGATGAGAAAGACTTTTTCTTTGGATGAATTACTGCTGATGCACTGACCACACTTAAGTCACTTGAATTACTGTCTTACAACATATGTATTGGCTTAGAGCTTTAACGGTTTATGAGTTATAAAACCCCTTTAGTAGTTTATAGTAATTACTATCTCTATGGATTATATGCAAGAGTCTAGAATTTTAAGTATATTAATTTTTTGAAGAGTTGTGTTTGAATTTTTCTGAAAGAATTAATTGCCTATCTGACACAAATATTTAAACAACAGGATTAAGTAAAGCAGGCCATTTACGCCCCTCAGTATATTCAGCAGTTTTATATTTTGGATGAAAACACGAAATTTTGGAAGCAAGCTATACACAAACCCTTGCAAAACTATAACTATACATATATAAAAGAGGGGAGGATATAAAGAAGGAGGAAGAAGGGTGAATTAGAAGTTTGCTCATTAAGTTCGCAGAGGGCAAATTATTTTTCATGGGAAGTGTAATAACTTTGAAAACTGTGTATGAAAATACAACTTCTCATGGATTTAAAATCCGCTCATTTGTAATTAGATAAGTGCAGTGTTTGTTTGTGCAGTCTTGTTATACTACAAGATGCTTGTAGTATAAATACTTGAAATAAGTAACCTAGTCTGGCTTACCTCTGTGAAAAATAGAATTAATTTCTGTTTGTTAATATAAATAGAAAATATCAACCTTGAGGAATAGTTTTGCGTCCTAGAATCAATTGCCTGAAATTTATCAAAGGCAGAGAATTAATCAATTGGTCTAGCAGTTAGTGCTGAGTTTACATATATATTCAGGGGCCTTTGCATGATTGCTAGTGGCACGGCCACCATACCTAAGGTTATTGTACAGAATGATAGAGCAAACTGTCTTAATTCTGACCCAATTTTTTGTTGTCACGGTGTTTACCTCAATACTGTTGACGTAAAGTATCTGTAAAGTGGTCTGCTCCAGCTGTCCATCAAGTTAAAAATCTTGCCTGGAATTTCAGTAGAATTATCACACCTGCTGTAGCCTGTTCGGGCCTTGAGTGGACAAGCCTTTTCTTGCCCGTTTTGATTCAGAAAACGTTGTAGGGTACACAGCATTTTCCTAGCCTGTTGTTTTGACTGTCAGCCTCCACTGCATTTATCAGGAGTCTCTTGTGCTTCCAGGATCCTTTCCAGACCTTTCCTGACCTGCCATTCTCTGTCTTCTTTCCTCCCCTATTATGAATTGATCTGAGAGACCATGCTTTATAATATTTGTTACGTTTTCAAGTGTGCGTACTTGTGCGCTTTTTTCCATGGTATTTTGTTGTGTTTTGGGGAGAGACTTCCATTGAGTAACTATATTTTCTTCAGGGTGCTCCTGCAACCTACCCTCTCCCTCATGCCCGCTAGGAAGCTGACAGCTTCATGCTAGTGATGTAGAAACCACTGCTTAAGGTGTTGACCTGTCTCTTTATTGTTCTTTTTTTTCTTCCCCCCCTTTCGCTTTGATTTACGTTAGGATTGTAAGTTGGTCGGGTTTTTTGTAGAGCAGAGTCTGTCTTTTTTGAATGTAAGAACAAAGAGGTACCAACTAGATTAAGTCTGCTTTACAGTGCAGCTCGGAAGTGTTCTCATATCTTCAGCCACTGCAAGCCTCAAACCACTTCTCAACATTGTAGATAACACTATATGTTATTTGAAAACATCCATTTTTCTTTCTGCTCATAAAAAGGAGAAACGTGCAAAAATTTCAGCTGTTAGCCGTAACTATGACAAAGGAATTTTTGGCCATACTTGGTATAACAGTAATATAAATGTTTTGACATAATAATAATAAGTAAAAAACCTAATAATTACAAGTGGAACATGATCAGCAAGCAGAATCACAAAGACAAAATCGTTTCAACCGGTTTAATGTATTTCACCACATATTTAAAAATCGAGCTGAGAACAAGGAAAAGTACTGGATCTTTGCCTCTAAGTATAGTTTTAGGTGAATGTGTTTGAGAGGTTCTCTGCATTTGAACAAAGTAATTGTATTCCAGTTTTAAACACAGCTACATCTAACACATTTGCAAATAACGTACAGAGGTTAATGTGCATACATGACTGTGTATACAAGTAAGGGTGACTTGAAGGAAGTTACATGGTAGAGGACACAGGAAGACTTCTTCTAAATTCTATGTGTTTGTTTCTTGCCCTGTCTGTGTGTGTGTGTGTGTGTGTGCGCGCACGAGTAGGACATTGAGCAAAAGTTTGTTCCAACCTTCTTCATTTCCTGCTGAAACTGACAGCCTTGAGCTCATCTTAGCTAACTTTAAGTTACGCTTCATGTGGGTCAATAATCGTTTGTTAGATATCAGAAAGGATCCGGTGCAATTGTCATTTATAGTTCTTCAAATATGTGCCAGTCACAAATTCATAGGGAACTATGTACATATATGTACTTCACATACAAAAATGGTACGATCTTGAATGGTACGATATGGAAAAAATAATTATTTTTAATAGTAACTTTAAAAAACTTTTCTCGCTGCACATTATCTTTAATTGTTAATTCACCCATTCTTTACCTACTTAATTGTGTTTTTTCTTCATTGTAAAAACGATGCAGATGTTTCTTTAACAATGTGGCAGTTCTGTTTATGTAATTTACGTTAACTGATGACAAAATGAGAAGAAATTTCTCTAAAATATCTTTGTATTTTCTTTATTGACTGTTTTTGGTATGTGTGGTGTATTTGGCACTAGATCAAGATGAAGACACAGTGGGAAGGCTAGCAGATATATTTTTAAAAACATATCTAAATATTTAATGAAAAACCACTTCATCAAATTTCAAACTTTGCTAGGACTCCATAGGTTAATTACTTTGCATTATTTAGGAACTTGGCAGGACACCAGGAAATCAAGCTGGAAGGATGATGGAAGGACAGATTTCACAACAGACATTACATTCTCGCAACCCATATTCGGAGGAAAATGGACCAGTTCCTGCAGTGCCAAGCAGACTACCAGTATTGCAATATGGAAACCCTTATGCAATTCAGGAAAGAAGAGGTCAGTAAATTCCACCCCCATCCTCCTCCCCAACCCTGCCCGAATATAATTTCTCTCTGACTGTTTCAAAAGCAACGGCTCATTTAATGCTGGCTGAATACCACCAATCTTTATACTGGTCTACAGGGCCTTTATTGATAGATGAGAATAAAGTGCCTTTATTTTACAGATGAGAATCAATAAAGTAAGCTTTTAAAGAAACGCCTTTTGAAAAAGTTGATTTGTCATCTATTATTTTATATTATCTAAACGAAAATGTGTTTAAGTCTTGATTTTTAAATGTAAGGTAGCACATCTGTAATCTCTAAATACTATGTCTACTGAACAAAGATGCTCTAATTAATTTTTCTTCAGATGGAGCAGATGGCGCTTTTAATCCTGATGAGATTCAAAGACCACCTGTTAGAACTTCCTTTTGGGAGCTAGAAGATGATGTAGTGTGTAGTCAGCCTTCACGCAACCTTAGTCGGCCTGACGGTTTAGAAGATCCTGAGGATAGCAATGCAAGTTACCTTTTTTATTATTTTTTTTCCTAGATGTGTTTACTAAGGAGTAACCAAGAGTTGAATGTAGGTTTTCAGTATTTGATAAGCTTGTTTTATTATTACGTAAATCCAGAATCAGTTTTTCTTTTCACTGAACAATCTTTTAGGTGAACTTTGCTTACTTTGAAGGAGAAAACGCTGCACATTAATTGATTATAATATACTTGTTCCCTGGTCTCTTGAGTTACTGACAGCTTGTTTTGCTATTAGGGTAGTAGCTCCTTTATTTTTTTAAAATACTCAAGTAGAAAAATCCAAGTAATCTCAACTCATTCTGATTTTTTTCTCTCGTGTGGTAGAATGAGGGCTCAAAATGTAGCCAGGTCTTACTAATTTTAAAATTTGTATGTAGGAACTAAGTTGTAACAGAGCAAATGAAAAATTTAGAGGATTCTGATGCCAGTCTTTTCAGTTAACTGCTGAATGAAAATTTGTTGCATCTTAGATACTTCATTCTAATGTATTAATCTTTTGTTCTGTCTTTTGCAGTTCTGCCTTTATCAATTTCAATTTTGAATGGTTGTTTTGCTGTTAGACACGTATGTGGAAGAGCTGGTTGACTTACCTAAAGCTGATTAAACTGAAAGTGACAGATTCTCACTGATTTCTTCTTTAGGGCTTTGTATGTTTGAAATAGAAACTAGTTAGCTTTTCTTTTTGATACAGTTAACTTGCACATTCTAGTATAAAGATGGTTTTAGTCAATTGGCTTCTGTAATAAACAGGATTGTATGTCTTCATTTGAACAGGAACAAACTTATTACTCTTTCTTATTCTAAGTACTCTTGCACCTTAAAAAATATTAAACAAGAAATACCTTCCTGCAAAGTATTGTGCTCTTTGCAAGTACAGTGGAATCATGACCTATTTCTCATTTAGTCTAGTTTGCCACATTTAATTGCTATTAACCTTTGCAGAAACTGATCAGTGTTCAGACAGGCATGATTTTAGCCCTGGTGCTCAGCACCTATAATGGAGAAAAATGTATTTCTCCCTCCTACCTTTTGCCCCCAATGTCCATTACTGTGAATAATTAGAGAAACTGTCAGAACTTCTGCAGCCTGTTCGAGATCTAGAATGTGAGCTTAATGCTGTTGCCCACCTTTACTTCACATTTTGCATATTTAATCTGATCGTTCTTGACGTAGATATTACATATGACAAGCTCTGCTCTTCTTTAGTCATCTGCTGCAGTTTAATTAGCAGGGTGTTCTTTCTGATCTGTGTGCTTTGCCCTCTTGCAAACCCAAGAGAAACAGTGCTAGAGTCTTGTGCTCATTTGCTGACACAGCTTGGATTTTTGTAATGAGATAGAATATAACAGGCTTAAATAAAGTTCAACTTGAGAAAAGGTGCCTTTAAATCAAATAATTTATATCTTTTTTTTTTTACTTTCAAATGTGATTCAGTTGCTTGCTCCTCCCATAAATAGACTGTATGTCTGGTGTAGAGATTTACGTGGACATGAGTAGATGCAGGACTCTTTCTAGAGAAGCTTAGTAATATGCCAAAGATAAAAGTTCTAATGCAGTATTTCAAGAAATAACAAGGGAAAACTTCCATACGTGTAGGTAATGCATTATAAAAGAGCCTGTCATTTGTGCAGAAGAAACTGTAAATATAAAATAAATATGAAGAGGTTACCATTTATTGTACTGGATTTTAAAGTAAGCTATTTGCCGTGTAATTATGGGTATTTTTTAAATCAGTAAGATGTAGAGCCTATTGTTGGAGCAGAATTTCCCTTCCAGAAGAAAAGGATTGGTAGTCTTACTGCTTTGTTTGAAAATATTACTGTTGTGTGGACTTGTGTCATCTTCCTCTCCACATTTCTACTATTACACGTTATATTAGTTTAAGAACTTGAGGGTGTTGTAGACACTTACACCACTTCATGGCTCTTTTGGTGGTGGTCTGCCTACGGTGATGAGCATCTCTGTGACTTATGTAAGACGAGAGATCCTCAGAATGCTGGGCCAATATTATGATACATCGGAGAATGAAGCAGAGGTTGTATGCGCACTACTGTAAACTTTTCAGATATGGCTAAAAAAAGCCCTTTTTGAGCCTGGAAGGTGAGAGGAGGGAAGTGTGCGCCCATGTGAGAAGAGCTTTGTGACTTGCTTCTACAGCATGAAGGCCAGAAATGGGAGCTCTTTTCCTTCAGGACATTCATCTAGCCTAGATCTGAATAGGTCAGCACTCTGGAGCGGGTCTAACAAGTCAAACTTACCTGCTGTAGTTGCTGTTTACATTCCTGCGCAGTTGAATATCTTTGTAAACAATCTGGGTGGCAGAGGAGAAAACTTGAATGCTTTTCACAGCAATTCTTGTTCTAATAGGCTGCCAGCAGCTAGCAGAGTGGCCTCAATGTGACTGCAAACTGGTCACTAATCCAACTAAACAGGAAGAGGACGTGAGATGATGTCGGGGGAGAAGTGTTGGGGGGGATGCAAGACAAATCCGGAGAGAGTCAGGACTCTTTGGTTCTCTTTTTTTATCATAACACCTAATTCTTTTAGTTGAACTGAAGTTGTCCTCTTTAGTGAAATATTTCAGACCTGTCTGAATTGATGCAAACCTTCTGTACAGGGATCCCACATGTCTTTATTTTTTTAAAAGCCTTGATGAGGTTTTTGTTTGTTACTTGTTTTGTGTGTTTTTTAATGCAAACTCTTTGTTCATCAGTCCTGTAACAGACTTTTTTGAGGTGCTGAGTTTACTTTTGCCTAAAGGAGTCTTGTGTTCCTGGGTAACGATCCATGTATATGCTTTTTGTCTTGCACTGAAAAAGATCTAATTCATGGTACCTTGGCTGCAATGTGTGAAAAAGATTGCGTTTCTGTTCTGAGTCATTAGAATTGCAAATAGCTTACTGTTATGGATCAACCGTAGTTTTTTTACATCAACAGAAAGGTTCTTCTCCATTTCCCTTCCCAATGAAGAAAAACTGCTAGCCTGTTGGGCTGAGGGTGGTTGCCATCGTGTACATTTTAGTAATACACCGCTTGAAAATCCCTGCGAGATGCATCGGTTCATCTTTCTACCCATCCCAAGGACAAAATATGAGTCTTTCAATTATGTAAATAGATTAGAGGTATGGCATAAGAGAGTAACTAGCCTTTTGGCTAGCGATGGGCAAGAAGAGTGCCAGCTTGGTCTCTATTCACTCCCTGCTGCTTTCTCATTTTACTGTCGACATTCCATGCACTCCTTAAGAGCACATTTGACAGAGTGAGGCAGGAATTTTGCGTAGCCCTGTAGTACCGGATGGGTGCTAGGGTGTCTACCATCCCCCTTCATTAGAAGGAAAGACATCAGAGATGCCCCAAGCTCACTTTAAGGGGATTATTTTCATGCTCAAGTTGTGCATGAATTATTTTCGTGGGGGTGCTTCTGTACCTGCAGCTAATGATGTTGGTTCATTCAGTTCTGTGGAGTAGAGCTGCTATCTTTGTAACCCTCTACAAAGTCATTTTGTCTTTTCTACTGGTGCGTTACAAAATTCTCAGGCTTGTGATTGAGATGATCCTTCTGCTGAGGCATTTGCTCCTAATGTGACGTAAACTTAGTTTCCACATTCCTCAGGAGAACACTGCTCACATCCCAAGTGTAATAGGCTTCCCTTTGTGCTTCGTGGTGAAGACGTTTTTGTTACTGCCCGTTATCTTGACGAGCAGTGTAAGATCAGGTGATGGTGACGCTGACACTGAACTTACACTGCCTCTACTGTCTTCAGTTACTCCAAGTTGTAGGCCAAGTAAGGATACACCTGCAAACACATCAGAGTTTTTGTTTAACATTGCTACTGTGTTCTGATTTTGTTTCTCCCAAAACTTTGTTCCTTGTGGATGGGCATGGAATTCCATGTATTTGGTTGACATGAAAAAAAGATCAGTTTTTTATGACTCAAAGACTTCTGGAATTCTTCATCGCTTTGGCTTTTGGAGCTGTTACGCCAATTAAACTGTGATTTCTGAGAAGGGTGAGCTGGCCTGTGTTAATCATGCCAGATGAGCACGCACACAGTGGGTGATTTTGTGTAGAGTAGTTGACTTGCCACAAGTTCCTGCCGTCATCTACTCAGCACTAACTTTCCATTTGCTCATTCCCCCATAATTGACCAAAAAGTAATCATTTGGAGCAAATAATGTCTAGAAGCAGGTATGTATGGGAGAGATCCATAAATGAAACTTATATATATTTAATACTAAAATGTGAGGTTTAGACAGGTAGCCCTGATTACAGTTGGCATTAAACCCAGAATAACTATCCTGAGACTTTTAAATGATGTTGTTAGTCCTGGTAAATTTGGGGGGGGTGGGGAGTGTAACTTTTGGCAACTGACAACCAGGTCAGGATATTTTCTGGCCTTTCTTCTAGCAAAAAACCCACTACACTTTATTAGCCTGGTCTTACCCTGGCAGCCAATTGCTGGCTTTTCTGTAGGACAGACATAAAAGGTGCTGTTGGTATCCAGGTACCTCTTGGGAGACCAGTTTGCTCACTGAGAGGTAGAGACACCTAAAAGAGTTTGATTTCACCCCCCTGGCGGAGCTGAACCACAGAAAGAAGATGTATGTACTCTTCTTTCCAGTTTACCTGTGGTATACCTCAGTGGTGAGGCTGTTTGTTTATTAAATGATTAAAGTTTAAGGTGGGTATCGCTTTGTGTACTGTTGCGTGTTAAAACCCTCTGTAGAAATCAGAGATGGGGATTGTTTCAAGTCTGCAGGTTTTGTATGGTGTCACACAGCTCTGT
Source organism: Chionis minor (assembly GCA_013398295.1). Taxonomy (NCBI): domain Eukaryota; kingdom Metazoa; phylum Chordata; class Aves; order Charadriiformes; family Chionidae; genus Chionis; species Chionis minor. The sequence continues at coordinate 305,378 of VZSF01004285.1, forward strand.
TTCTAATTTTTGTCTGGCAGTCTTGGAAAGGATTACAATTGTAATCAAGAAAGCAGTACTTGAGACAAAATTGGTTAGTTTTGATAAAGCTAGCTGAGTTGCGCTTATTTCTGACAGTTAATATCTGGCTTTCCTGTCTTCCTCTTCTAGTGGCAACCCCTTCTTTTTTACCGTGCTTTATTATGGCTCATATACTCTGTGCAACTCACTGTGGCAATTGGAAAGAGTCAGAGTTTACAGTCCAGTGATAATAGTTAAGTCATGTTGAACGCGGGTTTTTTTTTTATAATTTGTCAACCTAATTATCCGGCCTTCTGAATTCAGAAGGCCCGGCACTTGTTACGCTGTATAACCCCAGTGCCAGCCTGTGGGTGCCTGATACCAGACTCTTTCCGTAAGGACACGGGGCCGCGTATCTCCTGTGTTACATCACTGCAAGGCACTGAGAGGTCTCAGACTAAGTATGTGCAGCCATGTCCCTTGTCATCAGTCTGGAGCGCAGGAAAGCCGGCTTTGGGTCTGCACGAAGGGTCTCTTTCTCAACATACAGAGTGTGGGCTTCCACCTAGGTAGCTTGGATGACTCAACCATTGGGATCTTGAGAATAAGCTTACGGCTGTGCTTAAAATACAGCCTAGGCCGATCTGTTGAGGCCTGGCTTCCCAACCGTCATGGTCAAACTCTTCATGGGAAGCAGCTTCCGGTAGCCGGTTTGGCTTCGGAATCTTGAGGGGATGTTTGTTTTACCGTGGGAGAGTGACTGGTTCTCAGATGTCAGGTGGAAAAGTATGTGTAACATCACTAGTTATACCAGCTGGAAGAAACTGGGCACTTAAGTGATTGCGAACCAAGATTGAGTAAGCTCCATCATCCATCCCTCCATGTAGCTCTGTTTTACAGGGCACGCTTCAGCAGTTGTGTCCCTCTGAAATGACAGAAATAGCTGTCAGAGTCCAATACTGGGGGACGTCATCTGTATTTTTCAGAAGTTCCAAGTTACCCTGGGGCGTTGGATGAGAATGTTTAGTTGTTGTTGGTTGTGTAGTGTTCAGTGTAACTTGTAATTGGAATAGCTGTGAAATACTGTCAGACTAAGATGAAATTCTCATTGTTGCTCTTTGACCGTTCTTTAATTGTGTAGTAGTCTCTGTAATACGCACTTTGAGGTCTGCTCAACAGAGATTTGCGTTCTTGTTTGGGCTAAGCATAACAAAAGCTTAAGAGTTGATCTTTCTTTATATACTTGGCCGAGAGCAGAAGTAGGCTGAAGAGACGGACTTGCCAGATCTTAACAGCAGAACATCAAGACATATTTCATGTCGCCATTCTTCTGTGGTGCACAGGTCAGAAGCTACTAGTAGGAACACACAGTTGGTTGAACGGCATCGTGAGAAAGGTATATCCTTAGGACATGCCAAACAATGTTACTTTGACATCAGAAAAACCTCTTTTTTTTTTTTTTAACTGCTAATAGCTTGCGCTTGTCTTTAGTTGAAGCTAGAGCCTGCAGAGCAGCAAAGCAGGATTGCGTGTGTGTGCCCGTGTAGAGGAAAGCGTCGTACTTCAATCAATTTTTCAAAAAGGAATGAGGAGGAATGTTATATTTGTACACAGTAGCTTGCTAGAGGCTGAAAGGAAGGACAAAACATCTAAACAGTTTTATCTTACCAAGTGACTAGCAATAACCCAAATGTTACCAAAAAAAAAAAAGGGGGGGGGGGGCAGCAAAATACTGAATACCTAAAATAACTTGAGTGAAAAATGTGGAAAAACCCACCCAAAACAAACTAAAAATAGGCCACCCAGCCTATTAAAGCTTTCTAGAAGGTGGACAGGCAGTATGGATTTTTTTTTAAATAAATTTTTTTAAATGGCAACCTGTTGTACAAATCAGTTTGCATTTTGTTGATTCTAATTAAAATCTTTAGTTTCTCCTGGACTGTGGTGGTAGAGCAGAAATAAACATGTGGGGAAGCTGCTGCCCAAGCAGTCTGCTCCTGCTGACACAGCTAATATTAATGGATGGAAGCCTTGGTAAAATTACTTCTACTTGAATTACGTGTTCTGAACATATTTCATTTTCCACTCATTACACTTTAATCTTTGTGTAATGTGTGCAAAAAGATGGAGAGGTTTCCGTTTCTGCTAGGGGAACTAAAATTTCTGTGGAATTGTGACATTTGGATGGAAGATGGGTTACTTCAGGAACGATGAGTTCTGTGACAGCTGGGCGTTCAGGTTAGCGGTTTCTTTCAGGTTTGCATAAAAGGCATTTCTAAAAGTTGTTTTTCGTTGAATGTGTTTGTAATTTTGTAAGGGAAAAGAGACCCATCTGTGTCATGTTAGCCACGTAATTTTGGTTAATGCCCTTGTGTACCAAGGTAATACTTAACATTGGTAAATCATAGAATCATAGAGTGGTTAGAGTTGGAAGGGACCTTAAAGATCATCAAGTTCCAACCCCCCTGCCATGGGCAGGGACACCTCTCACTAGAGCAGGTTGCTCAAAGCCCCATCCAGCCTGGCCTTAAACACTTCCAGGGATGGGGCCTCCACAACTTCCCTGGGTAACCTGTTCCAGTGCCTCACCACCCTCACAGTAAAGAACTTCTTCCTAATATCTAATCTAAATCTCCCCTCTTCCAATTTAAAACCATTACCCCTTGTCCTATCACTAGACTTCCTGACAA
>VZSF01004285.1:312564-369292 GCA_013398295.1 Chionis minor
GGGGGGTGGGTGTGTGTGGGGGGGTGGATTGTGTGTGTGTGTGAAGGAATTACTGGAATAAAGGAATTACTGGAATAGTTTCCTTGTTGAAGTGCCACCCTGATGTGGCTGCTTAAAGTAACTGGCCCAGGGAGTTTGCAGGTACGTGACAGAAGCTAAAGGGCTCTACCAAAACCTCACGGAATTAAAATGTTGATGATTTCCCCTTTCATAGGGATAGCCACTTCATTCCTGAAAACCCCTAGAAGAAAGGGAACCCCTGAAAACCCCTAGAAGAAAAGGGAACCTGTCTCCTACCACTGAAGGGGGCTTTGGTAGCATCAAGCCCTCTTGCGATGGCGGGAGGAAACGGCCTGCGAAAGCTGAAGGGCTTTTAACTGACTAAATTAAAATAATCCCTTTTTGGTTTTTTTTCCCCTCCAGGCTGTAGCATTTTGGGTAATTTTACGCATTAATGGTGTAGTGCTCAAGTTGCTTCAGGTGTTTATTGAATTCAGAGTTTGATGATGCCAAAGTAAGATACACCAACAGAAGATTCATGCAGCCGAGAAGGTAACTCTCGAGGTTAGTAAGGAGCAAAGAGCAGTCGTCTTAGGTCAGAGGCAGTTTATTTTAAATGTGATTTGATTTACATTTATAAGCAGCTTTCTTGACAGGAATTCTTTAAGTTGCCTTCAGTTCTAAAACAAACCTCTGTCACTTTCAAACTTAAAGTACTTTGTCCCCAACAAAACATATGAAAATATAATTTAAAGCACACTTTTCACAGACACAGTACAATACATTCACTATACACAGTATAACAAAATAGTCCCATCTTTACCTGTTTAATAATACTGTCACAATGGATAGGTAAATAGAAACTGGAATTTCATTTTTATAGTCGAAAGGAATTTACATGCAACAATGACATTTTACGACTGTTTAGCTGTTGAAGGAACTTACCCAGCCTGTAGTTTCTTGCATGAGGAGCAGAGCCAAAACCTGCCTGTTGGCCAGATCTGATGCCAAAGCGGCAGAAGGTGGGAAGCGGCTGGCGGGGGCCCAGTGTGCACCAGGGACTCTCATGTCTGGATCATCCTTTGATCCCGGCCGCCAATGGCGCTGGGCGAGGCCGGCACCGTCACCTGGCGGGGGTTTGGAAAAGCCACGTTTCCTTTGAAACGCTTACTATGCATTAGGATGATTCCGAAGTGTTTTAATGAGGCTTTCGCTCTGCTGGAGAATAGGTAATTGTCATCCTTACAAAGTTTTCCTTTAAAGCTTTGGGAAAAAGAACGAAAAAAAGGGGGAAAGCTCACTCCTCCTTTAGCTGAGCTTTCTTTTGCACTTAAAAGAACAGGATTGAGCCAAGGCGCTGGCTGTGTTGACCACGGCGCCGGGGCAGGGCGGGGGGTGCCCACCTCCCCTCTGCTCCCCTCCTGGCCCGCAGAACGCCAGGAATAGCACTTGTGAGAGAAGAAGGTTGCTCAAGGCAGGGCGGTGAGCGAGGACAAACGTTCAGGTATGGTCCAGCCACGAAGCGCTCTCACGTTGGCTTTTGTTTTAAGTCAGTCTCTGACCACCTGCTGCAAGAAGCACTTAATCTTCAGTAAGGCTCATATGTCATATTTCAGCAAAATTAACTGTAAAGCTAAACAGACACTTCCAAACGGAACGCGGTGACCTACAATGAGAAGCAAAAACCGCACAAAGAAAAAAAAGTCTCAAAAATACAATGAACATGAGGGAGAGGCCTTAGAAACTCCCTTAGCACAAATAATGGACCTCCTTAAACCATGCGTAGAATTTTTAATTTTTATTTGCAACCACAGGCACATGCTCGTACAGTAGTTGCAAGAATTGGCAACACATAAAACATTAAATCTGTTGGCAATAGAGAACTACAAAGTGCTTTAAAACTTCATCTGAGATGAAGATAATTGTTTCTCACACACACATAAATTTGCACTTAAGTATTTCCAAGTGTCTTTCTAGCAGATAGTTCAGGGGTAGATACTTAGTTGGACTGGGATATTGGTCCTCAAAAGTTTGATGGGCGTGAACATAATATGACATCTTGTACAAAAAAAAAGTAGTAATTTCTAACACTAAAGTGATTGTTTACTAGTTCGAATGGCAAGATTTTCAGCATTTCAAGGGGGGGGGAAAGATTTGCAAGATAATATAAAATACAGCAAGCACACCTTTTTATGTATGTTATTTAAGTATGAAAATATTTTTAGCATATTATGTTAAACATTCTTTCTTATTTATATTTCCATTACCTAAAAGACTTGCTACTCCACTGCTAACTCCATTATGTAAGGCATGTTAACTCTGGTTTGACGAGGGTGGTGGTTGTTTTGGTTTTGCACGCACATCGACGGATGCATTGAAAGTCTTCGTCATGTTACAATCTTGAAAGGACGTCAGTGCCAAGCTCTCCTCCTCTCGCTCCTGTTCAACACTGCAGTACAACTAAATACGCAANAAAAAAACGCAATGCCCCCCCCCCCCGCCCCCAATTTATTATTTGTTGTTGTTTTGGAGAAAAATGTTCTGAAGAACCTATAGCTTTTATAGCACCTTATCTCAAAGTAATGAAAATGGGTATGATGATTACATGTGCAAATGTACAAAATCATTAACTCTACAAAGATACATCATTCCAAAATTACAGAAAATTTTAAAGCATGCATTTAAATTTTTTTTTTTTTAAAGGGTTGCTGAATGCTTCCCCTGAAAAAGGTGGCTGTTCTCAAAATCAGCAACTGCTGGTGAGGATTTCTTGGCACATTTGTGACCAGCATGTTATTGCTGCATCTTCCTGATAATCTCAGCAGACACGGGGGGGTGGAAGTTGATTGTGTGGTGCCGCAGGCCCTGAGCTGTCTTGTAACTCTTTCCGCAGCGACATTTGAATGGTTTGCGTACGCGGATTTGCGTTCTGTGGCCGTTCTTGGCATGGTACTTTATACCGTTCACATTCTGTGAGTGAGAAAGCAAAAGGTTAGTGGTCAAGTGGTCTGACAACAGCTTAGCTTCCAGTTCAGCAATGAAAATTGATTAACGTTACGGGCAAAAATCACACAAATTACTGGTAACTCCCCGCTAGGTGTTAGGCAGGTGTTGCGCTTTCAAGACGTGGGACGAGAAGGAGAATAATCTGCGCAGTTCTAATGTGTGAAACTTACCTACGCAGGTAATCCTGGTTTTTATCTCTCAATGTATGGCACTTCCTAAAAAATACCATCTCGTGGGCTCACACGTGGATGTCCTTTGCTTCCCAACATCTTTTCATACAGCTTTCACAAATTTTATTCAGAGGGTCATTTACAAGCAAACAAAGAACTGGCATCAAGACTCGAGTCACACTTCTTCAAAAAGCTGAAGCTGCCCCCATGGTGTATTTGTTCCGTTTTGTGTCATTGTTTCGAGATATGTCTTTAGGCACCAGCAAATTCTGATAGTTTACACATTGTCTCCAAAGAATTAACTGCAGGGAACACTTAACTCGGAGAGTTACACAGGGCACTTCTTAGAAAACAATCCGGAGAAGCCATCTTCAAAATAGCTATTGTTTGGGAATATTCTACAGCTAGAACTAGGGAACGGATCTCCACTAGCTTGGAGAGAAAGAGCACACAACAGCCCCACAACACACCCTCACACTGGCAAGGTCAGGAAACAGCCAACGCTTTTGCTCGATTAATCAAGGAACGTAAATCGGAATCGAATCCCTGTCCTCCTTTTCACCTATTTCTGGCAAAAAGGGACAGGCTGTTGTGGTCTCAACAACTGTTGGGACACTGCTTTATGTAGGACTCGTCTTACCCAAGTCTCTCTTATCTGCTTCCACCAAAAGAGCTTGGATTTTGGGATAAATAAGGAAAGGCAAGCTTTCTTTCCTTAGAGCTTCTCCTAGGAAGAAATCAAAGAAGATGCCAAGACAATTTGTGACTAAAAGATACAGCTTCGAGGCTGCTCTCTAAGGTTTCCAGGTACGTATCTCAGGGGTTTTTAAAAACTAGTTTAATAGTTTTAAGCTAAAATCAATTAACAGCCTGGATATTAATTAACCCACTAAATTAAGTTTTAGGGATTTTGTCTTTGCTGAACCAGTGCCTGGTGTTACCCATTAAGAAAAAGTCCCCTTGGCTCTTGAAGCAACAAGTTTAGTTTTATCAACATGTAGCTTACAGTGAAGTGGAAGCTCCAGCTTGGAACTCACAGCAATTAGACAAGTTAGACAATCTGTTTAAAAAACACAAAAGGAAAAAGAAAAAGCTTTCATAAACAGAACACAGCTACAACTCCTAAAACTTCAGAAGGCTCTATATACATCAGAAAGCACAACCCAGAAAGGCATGAGGTTAACACCTTCAATACCACCCTCCTGCCAGCGCTTCCTGTCCTCCCCTACCTCCTAATCCTACGTATTCCGAGGCAGGACCTCAGGAGTCATGTCCCACTCCTGAGAGAGACAGTCCCCTGCGTGGTGCCCTCCACTGCCCTGCTCTAACCACAGCTCACAAGACCAAGCAAAAGAAGTACAAGCAACTTGTGGCTCCTGTTAGGGAAGCAGGGAGGAGCGTGATGGCAAGAGAAACCACCCAGGCTCCCAGATAGCTGCAGCCTTCTCCTCTTACAATGTAACAAGCTGGTCCTTATTCACTACACCGTAACTCTGCCACAGCAGCAATATATTTTTAATCTCTAAGCAAGAGCAGTTCTCTGGTTTCCATCATAAAGCTGAGCGTGGTAGTGTGCTCGTCAGAGCTCGTAATGCCCAGTGCGGTCTGTACCGCTGAAGTGGCATTTTAGGGTAGCCGGGGTGCCTGGAGAGGCTGATTTGTGGAAATCCTTTGGAAGGAAAAACTTGGCCTAAAATATCCACCCTGGAAAAAGCGTATGGGTGCAAGACCACAGGCAACTGCTCCGCCCACAAATTCCCGCTTCTCTCCTCTAGAGCATCCAGGCACTGAATCCTCACTTGAAGTTGCAAACCCAGCCCCCAAATTGTCCTCTACACCCTTAAAAATACCGGACAATTCCTGCACATCTGAGATGTGGGGGACGAGAATCGCCAGCCTCCACTACAAAGCAGACGTACGAGTACGAGCCTTCAGTGCAGGTTACGTGCGGGTGAAGGGTACTCAGAGGAGGTAGAACGCCGTACCACGAAGACGACAAGAGCACATCAGAACTACAAATCATCCTACAAGTCATCCTCAAGAGCAGTCAAGTGAACTTCCTGCAAGTTAGCCAAGACCCGAGGCAGCTTTTAGATGGTTTTGCACGTAGTTACAACCTTCAGCACCTGCAGGACCATTGAGGGGAGGGGGGCGGGAATGTCCCCGGATGGCACGAGGACTGTCATAAGGCACCTGCCAACACCTACGTACCATTAAAGACCTGCACCTTCAAGGAAGAGAAAATCTGGGGGTGACCTGCTAAGCTTTTGCTACTGCAGTGAAATTTTAAAACCAAAGCTATCCCCAAAACCTGTATGTATTTTGGGAACTAGAGGAACCTGTTTAGACTTTTAATTGTTGTAATAAATCACTTTAAGATGCTTTTAAACTGGTATCAGTTGCCACAGATGCCATAAATCTGCAATCACAAATATCCTCACTATTCCATGCCAATGGTAGTCTTCTCCCAATCCAGATTTTTTTAATGATCCACTCAGCCTCAAGTATACCACATGCTTTGATGAAGGCGGAAAAGTACTTTGAGGCAGAAAAATTCAAGGAAATGCTAAACCAGAAACCTACGTGGAATGAATTGAGCCATGGAAGGTTTGAAAAAGAGTAAACCACGCGGCGTACGAAGAGGTAGTCTAACATGAAATTTGACCTGTACTCCCGGCTAAAAGAAAGCTGTTGTTAGAATTACAGTCGGGTCTTCAGCACTATTTCCACTGCTGTAATGTAAACACTTTGTTGTACGTCTGGGCCGAGTTTGTCGAGGTATGGCAAAACCCACTGCCAAACCCATACATCACTTTTATTGCTCTGGTTACTTAGGTTGCTCATTATTTACTCTCACCAATGATTGAGGAAGAAGATGGCAGTATGGAAAGGCACTCTCAAATCTTAAACAGGAGGAAACAATTATTAACCTGGGACCAGATCAGGAGGAGATAGAGAAGTTCAGACTAGCACCACCTGGTCTGCTTGGACACAAGGGCACTTCTGGGCAGGGCCCCTGGCACGGCAGCACTCGTGAGGCTGCTGCACTGCAGAAGGTTTGAGAGCTCACTCCACCCCCTTCACGTAGGAACACAGACATCAAGGACAGTTTGGGAGGATTTCTCCTTTCAGACTTGGACCTTCATATATGTTTTTGTATCTCCTGGCTGTTTCTCCTGACGTTTTCTTTGTGGGTCCAGTTCCTCTTTGATCAACTTGCAAACTCTGGCTTGCTCCTTTCTTTCAAGTAAATCCGCTTCTTTTCTTTCCCTCTCTCACTTCAATATTCTCCCTCCCTAAGCCCTGGCTGAGTCTCACTGCTCTTAGATCAGCGTTCCTAGGGTCTGCCCACCCAAGAGGCCTAGGACCCTCGTCCCATTGCCTGCCAGAAAGACGAGTCCAAGGCCTTGGCATTCTTGGAAGGTACCGCTTCTCCTCTTGCCCAAGGCCAAAAAGCAGTCCTGCATATAAGCTACATTTTGTATGCACGGAAGACTATTACTCTTTTATTATTGTATTTGCACAAACTAGAAGAATTATGACAAATACGTCAGGGTTTTCTCTATAATAGTATATATGCATTATTTGTGGGGTTTTTTTGTATCTCTCTATTATGCATGAAACTTCATTTGCTCTTTGGAAATTCCGTGAATAACTTTATGTACAACACATGCACATTTTGCACGTCCTTCTCCAGAGCCAGAGACCAAATAACGGGTACACGTAGGTGGTACCGAATAAAAGGGAAACTTGATTGCCACCTCCGTAAATCCACACTTCAGCTCTTCGGGGTGGCACGTTAAGTACTCCATACCCACGCACTTCTGGACGGGGCATCTAAATGTTTATGACTCACTTCTACTGCACGGCCCATGGGAAACCACCAAGAGACGGCAGCCAGGCAGGAGGCCAGGAGGGTCTTCTGATACTCATCTGGGCTTGTGTATAAACATGTTCTCATTACAGTTTCCATTGTCCGCCCCAGCCCATTCCTTGGGAGTATTTGTTGTACTCATTCTTGTCTTATTTACCTTTGCATAATGACTTTTCAGTGCAGAGGCCATCTTTTATCCTTGCACATTGTTTGCAAAAAGGAGCCCCGTCCCTACTGGGCCCTTTAAGCAGTACTGTAGTACAAATAACATACCTAAAAATAACACTTTGCTTCTCAAACGTACGTCACCTAAGGCCAGACAAAAGAAAACTGTGTATATATCCTCCTTTCCTCCTCGCTCCCTGAAGGAATGCATCCTTTCTCAGCCGTAAAGTGAGCCTGGCAATTACTGTATGTGCATGTCCGTGTTCCTGTTTGGAGCGCTATAATTGTTTTACAGCCCTGACTGTGATTATCCAGTACCCACCAGAAAATCCCATTGCTTTGATCACAGGACTCCCTACCCAGACTCTGCAAATAATTCATCAGAGGAGGGGGTTAAGCAGAAGGAAGATGAAGAGGAAACAAGAAACACAGCTGACACAAAGCTAAAAGGAAGGAAACAAAGATAAAAAGAAAAAAGAAAAAAATTAGGCTGGAAAGAAAAAAGGGAGGAAACGGAGCCCACAGAAAAGAGAAATGAGGTGAGGCAGAGCTAAAGGAAACATGTTTTCCTATCAGGACTAAACAGAGCCAAGTCTTGCAGGAAAATACGGCACTTTTTATTTGCTGCTGCTCCCTGCCTGTCAGCCTCTCTAAGGTTCGTTAATTTGTTCCCTGTCCGACTGTTCTAACATTAATGGTGTACAAGATACCCCTTAGACAGTCCTCATGCATTTGAGATGAAGGTAGTGAGATAGCAGAAGCAGGCAGAAACAGCTTGCTTATTTGGGCAATAAAAAGACAGAGGGCCGGCAGTCACAGAGAACAGGCAGGATATAGCAAATTACAGGGTTCTCCTTCCAGCCTTTGCCATTAAGTGAATGTTTTCTGCAACACATAGATGCCCTGTGGGCACAGTGACTTCTAACAATCACCATGGTTTGTTTGCTTCCTGAGCTAGGGATTTAGCTTTTACACTATACCCTTCGTCTGGCACAGCTTCTACCACACGCAAGAAAAGTATTAATCTTAAATAATGTGGCTAAATCTGCAAAGTAACGCTTGCAAATAGTCTGAAAACATCTTTCCCTCTGCCCTGCCCCTGGAGATGGCGTTCAGTTTTTCCTGTAACTGAGAGGAGAGTAACCATTACATAGTTCAGGCTAATCTCTGCAAAAAAGACTTGCATGTCACTAAGAAATGAGCACGCCGCTTTCTTGCTCGTGTTTTGAGTGAGTATCGTCAGTATTAACTGTTCTGTACAGGAATCTGAGTCTTGTGATTTGCTGCTATGGGAGCTGCCGCAGCCCAGAACAGCTGCAGCATCACTCGAATGTGTTTTCGTCCACTACACAGTTTCACGCACAGTTTATTCATTCTTGTCACAACTGTTTTATCTCAACTGTTACTGGTCCTCCTATATTTCTCTTTCGTATTTCTGTTCTCTTTTAAGTCCCTACTTTTCAGTTATTTAACGGAGAAGCCATAAGATAAAACTAATATAAAACCAACGCAACCACCACTGCTTTTTCTAGGGTATAGGTCAGTGGCTGAATTTTCCAGTACTTCATGCAAAAACTTCAGAAAGTGATTTAGCTGAGCTGTGCCAACATGCTATTTCTTTTCCCAAATGTCAATGACTGTAGAATAGCACACTGAAGCCTGAGCTGTTCAATACAATTTCATCAGCCTCTGCACTGGTTCACGTGAAGCAACACTCTGGTCCTCACAACATCACGGCATGTTCTATGCCAGCCAGCTCAAGGTTCAAAGTTAAAAGATGCTTCACTCCCATAAACAGACAAATATTTTTCATGGTGGAGAGCAATTAAAAAGGAAGGCAAGGGGGGAATTACTTCCAAGCATGTCACACAGAGGGTGCAAGCCCTGCACGTGGGGCCGGACACACTGATGGCTGTGCAGACGGGTCACAGGGACTCAGACCCAGGACGGAATGATGCCAGAATTTTTCCAAGGCTCTGGCTTCCCGAGGTGACCTCTGACTTGCAAAATGTTAGTCACCACCTTTGGCACAGCACCTTTACCACCAAAAAGTACCCTGGGCACAGTTTCACTCAAGGAGAGGCAGTATCTCTAACAGTTAAGCAGAAGGAATTAATTGTGGCACTGATGGGCAGAAGCTTTTTATTTAGTGTCTCTGAAAGGGACCCAAGAGATTTATCTCCTGCATTCTGCAGTTAATTTGTCTAAATAATAGAAAGCTAGTTAAAATGTGTAAAGCAAAAGAGTCACTGTATGTAATTTCTCTTGACGGACAGGGATGAAAAAGGCTACATCCTGTGTAAAACTGATAACTTGGCTATGCTTGAGAAGAAACCAGTGAATAAAATATGTACTCTGCTAAAATACCACAAAAATAAATGTGAAAAGAGAAAGGTATGAATTGATTTTAGAGGCTTCTCCCCTCCCCCCTCTATCAGCAGCAAATAAGGTAGGTCTGCATTACGGCTTACCTTGTATCTTTTTTTACATCCAGGAACAGGACAGGCAAAAGGTTTCTCATCCCCTCCATTCATGCACATTGAACTAAGGATAGCTTCAGAGCTGATAGCACTTTCTGTAGTCCACGACTCGTCACTGTCTGATTCTTCATAGTCTACTTCCTCCTCATCGTATTCACTACCTAGAAAAGCAGGGTAGCGAGATAAAACAAGAATAAATAAGAGCACAGCAAGGTAACACATTCTGCATTTATTACATCAGTTACGATGACTTGTAATTTCCCCACTTTCGTCTTTGCTGAAAGACAGTTATTTTTAATTTTATAAACCTATCTTTCTTACAGTTACTTATTCCTTCATAGAGACACCAGCGGTTCTTTTTCTAATAACCGGCACAAGCATTATTAATATATCTTCATAAACTGTTAACTGTGTAGCACAGAAAGTTCAAAGGACTGATTTTAAAATGCACTTTCATTACTCCTCAAACACCAGGATCCTTCCTTCTTTCCCAGTGCCCGAACAGAAAATGTGTCCCCCCTCCCCCACCTCCCGCAATTAAAGCTAATTTTAAGGCTTTTCTTTATGCAATACAATACTGAAGAGCGTAATTCTACAGATCATAAACAGTGTAAAATAATATGTTGACAAGTCCTAATGCATTTACTAGCCCTTTGGAATTAATAGGAATTATAGCACAACATTAATAAGAATTATATTGTAGCAATTATAGTTGTGAAATTCATTCCCTCAGGTGTGGGGATAAATTGCATTGTGTGGCTGCCCTGAACAGACCGCATTATGTTCCAGATATGCTACGACAGCCATTTGAGCAGCTGGTGCTGAGTTTATTTATTATTTTTAATTGCAATAACTATTAATGAAATTCTCTGAAGAAGTTAAATGTGAAACAAGAGAAATTAGGAAAGCAGAATTCCAACTATAAAAATACAGTACAAAAAAAAAAAAAAAAAAAGGCAAAAAGCAGGGGAGGGAAGAGCCCCAGCTGATTAAAAAGAAAATATATGCACAGAGGGAGAGAGAGGGAAAGCTAAGGGAAACTTCTGTGGTGTCAGCAGGAGGTGGTGCTGTGTTTCCCCTCCCCTTTCTTCTTTCCCTTTTCCAGCTCTGCTCAATTTTATCCCTTCTGCTGAAAGACGATTTGGCTGCGAGTGCTGGAATCGCTCCCGTTATTAAAGACAGTTATGTGACACTTGCATGGCTCTATTTGCTTCCCTCACATGCCCTTTAAGTGCATGCCTCTAAGCAGCTCTACCCACCAAGAAGAAAATGGAGACAGATGCCTTATGGCACTTTAAAAAAGAAATGTTCCCACTTCACCGAGAAAACTCATACTGCAATGTACAACGGGGTCTTTGGGTTTTGTTTTTTTTTTGCTTCTGGCTACACACCTATTGTCTCAAATTTTTCCCTTCGGATTCCCCCTCCCCCATTACTCTTGGACTGGGCACCTCTCCGTCATGGAGTAAGAACGCATGTCAACTGGTAGCTGCGAGTACTCAGGGCTCCTGAGCTTTAATCAGATACTGTAAGTTCGCTTACAGATGTCAGGCTATCCACGTTTCTTTCCTGTGGTTTTCATCCGTACAGGGTGGTGCGCAGATGAGGAAAGATGGATGGTTTCCCACCGTCAACAACTGTCGACATGAGCGCACGCACACACGCTCTGCAGCACATCTGGAAAACTCTGCCCCGCTGACTGCGACTCCTTATCCCACACCGAACGAGTGAAAGCCAAAGAAAGCATTATTGACCTCTTAAAATATTTCTGAACTCTAGGAACAGTTAACCTAAAATGAAGTTAAGAGTTGTTATAGTTTAATTAACTAATAAAAAAATGGAGGCAAAACCACAACTCTGCTTCTACGATTTCCTGCCCTTGATTGTATCTTGATGGAAAAAATTCCTCAAGCTGTTCCTTTCAAACTTTTTAGCTCAGTGGGGTTTTTTTAAGCAAATGCAACAGAAAACCCTATTGTAAATACACACATGCACTCCTAGGATGGGAAAATATACGACAATTCTGAACACTGATACCAACAATTTCTGCCATTATAGTCACCCCCCCCGTAAGCCCCCTTCAGAAGGGGTGATTTCCTCCCAAATAGGATTTTGTCCTCCTGAAAAAAACATCATTTGAGACTGTACAACATCTACTAAGGATATCACTACGTTTAGTGATAACAAGGAGCATGCTTTGATAAAACATCAGTGGTCTGTAAAACTTAATATGCAATATGGTATATACGGGAAAAAATACACAAAACAGTGGGGAGAAGAAGCATTCATTACAATTATGCATTTCCATAGGTTTTCCTGTACTTTCAAGGCATCCTTTAAATTTTTCTAGTAATTTTGTACAGCAAGACACAATTCTGTAACAACTTTTTTGCCCATGCTTCACTTAGAGGTAGACAAATTGAAGGAGAGAGACATTAGAAACCAAAATGCATGCGTAAGCATCTCTGAGGTCAGACCATCCTTATGTTTTCCTTTTAATTAGCTTACCTGAACAAAAATGCAAGATTTTGCCTAGTATAGTCAAAAGAATTGTTTAAACAGTATAAGCAAATGCTCCATTGGCTTAAGTTTTTAAATCCAGACTCGTCGTTATGGATTTTACGAATATGATGAACTTTTTCAAGTATGAATAACCACATAAATATGTATTTCTTCTTGCACAAACCAGTAACACTAGTGCCAAGTACCTGAAAGGCATATTACTTTATACAAAGCTGCAGCTGCAGTGTGTCACTGCTTTTTTCTAACAGTGTCTTACTGAACTAAATTGTTTGTACTCTCTTTAAAATAAAAATACTAAAAATCCCAAAATGTACCTCAGAGAGTCCTGGTACAAACAAAATGCAAAAAACTTACTTACTTGAAAAAAAATTCATTAGCAATAAAAATTTATCCTTTAAATAATTATGTTGTTTCAGTTGCTGTAGAAAAACAACACTGATTTAGTCAGGCTTTTAACTGATTCCGCCTCAGAATTTAATTTCCTCAGTTGTCAGTGTCTAAGAGCAGCAACCCATGTGGTGCCTCACTGATTGCGCGCAACACATCAGAGAGGGGGAGGGAAAAAAAAAAAAGAGGAAAAACAAAAAAAGCACAACACACAGGTTGGCGCTGCCATAGTAAACAGCCCCTAGATGAGGTATTTTAATTAAGTACTGTACGGCCGAGGACGGTGGCTTTGCGAAGCCGGTCCCACGCCGAGCAGGAGTCCCTGGCCCTCAGCGACACATCAGGTGTACAAACTGCAACCGGAGCCGGCGGCTGCCCCAGCTCCTTAGGGCAGCTCGCCAGGGTACCAGCAGTGCACTGAAGGGGAAGGGCAAAGCACTGCACTTTGATCAAGATATAGTTTTCTTTTTTAAAAAAAAACAAAAACAAAAACCCCAAACCAACCCTTGGTTGGTGTTTCACAGTAATAATTGTAAATGTTTACTTTTTAAAAGGAAAAAAAATAATTAAGCACCTTTGCATCTAACCTATGGCCTGTTCCAGGGTGTAACAACTGCGTGACTTGGACAACTATTTGCAGTAACTCTTAAGAGAACTCCAAGAGAGCTGGCTCACGGCTCTCTGCTTGGATGTTGCCATGCACATGGAAAATAGGATGCTCTGCCGGTGCACGCTGCTCTTCTGGGGGACTGAGCAGAGCTGTTCCTGCAGCATGTGTGCTGGTGGCTTTACAGCTTCCCAACTTGCTCGGAAGGCAGGCTGATCGTTCCCCCCCATCAGTACTCAAAAGAAAAATATTGGAATTGGGTTTCGGAAGTCTGAACAGCTAAAAAACTCCCCCAAAACTCAACAACACACACTTCTCCAAGATGAACCATCTAAATATCTGGAGGGGAAAGGTGGGTAGCAAAGCACATGCTTTCAGCAAGATGACATTACAAATACACAATATTATTACCATAACTAAACACTAGTTCTAACTAAATACAATAGCAAGAAAACGGCCTTCTCCACCTCTCTCCTCTGGCAATGCTCTTTCTGAGGCTCCTTGCTAGCTTGTGCTTTTTACCATATCCAGTTTCATCATCTGGCTTTCATTCAGAGACCCTACATAGTTCTACCTCAGCCTAACCTAAAACCAGTGCTTTATCGTCCAAATGACTCAGTAACATCTTCCCAATATTGCCCCCTCATGCAATATTCCCTCAGTCCTGGCCCACAAAGCCACTTCCCCTCTCCTCACTCCAACGGCCTTGCCAAAAGGCTCACTTCATCTGTGCTGCCCCCAGCAGATTCAAAAAATGAAACAAAGCGAAACAAAGGCAAGGAAAGAACGCTAGTTTGGGGGTTTTTTTCCTGGAATTTTCCATGCTGAGACAATGCCACTGCTCCCTCAAAGAGGAGGTGGACTCCATTGGTGGAGATGGACTTGAGGTGGGCACAGACTTGAGGTGGCACAGCTGGCATAGCATGCCCATTATCACAGCCAGGTAGTCCACAAAATTACCAGTTATGAACAGACAGAAAACATATGGGGTCACAAAGTATTCTGGCAGGTTATTTCTCTTACTTTTTATGCTGCGTTTAAACACAACCCATCACAAATGCGAAGGCTGCCTGCATCACAGGAGTTTATTTGCCAAAATTGAACACAGGCACAAAAAGAGATTATGGTTACTGCCTGCATGGTAAGAAGTCTTTGCAGTGTGATGAAAAGCAAAGTTGCACCATAAAGACTTACTCTGCCTCTTCTTCCAGTCCGTTTTGATATCAGCGAGAACATCACTTAACCCTACAGTAAAGATCTCACCTCTCAAATGCCCGTCTACTACTTTCTCTTTTTGCAGTAGATGCAGTCAGTAATTTAAAGAGCTCAGAAACATTTTGCGGAGTATTAATTACCTGACCTTCTGGAATAGACAACATCCCAGCTACGCTGCTGAAAATCTAGTGCCTTATCTTTTATGTTTCTGGGGTTTATTCAGTATTCACACCACTGTAGCCAAGATAAATTCTGCCTTTTGCGTAAGTGAATTCCACCATGAGATTTACGAAGGATTTTTTCCCCTCAACTTTCAATGAATCTTGGTTCTAGCAGGTGCACATTATTTGTAGTTATGTCAGTTTTTAAATCTGAAGACTTCTATACTGCACCTTGAACTATAAAAAAGACAAAGCTGATTAAAGCCAACACAAGCTGTGTGTGCCATTACAATGAATATGATCTATCTTGACCTCTGATCAAGAACATTATGAGTTTTTCCTTTCTCCTCCCATGATGAAAAACAAACCCAGAACATCCTTGCCAATTATTTGTGTGACCAGAAAGCATACATTTAAGTATACAATGAATAACTACGAGCAAATAGCTTACTGCAGTCGGAACCAACATTGTTAGTGTCACTGAAAGTTCATGGTAATTCCAATGATCTCTCATGAAAATTCAGCTTCACATTTTGTCTACCGTGTGGGACTTGCAGTTTCTATTTCATAGAAACAGTTTTATGACAGCACTTCTTATGTTAAGAAGTTTGCATTCCCATATACTTTGACAGCTTCCCTGATAAAAAAAGCGAATTATTAATATTATGTGGATTTTGGTCTAAGACTGAAGCACATTTATGGATTTGTCAAACTCCTTCCCTCTGTGCCCACAGGTGCACACAGTCTCTTCCATGCTCACCAGTGGGGAGATTGTTCCCACAGCTGATACTCACTGCTGACCTAAAGACATAACAAGTCATTTAAAATGACATATTCTTCCTAAATAAAGCATAGGAAATAAATGCTGGGGGCAATGAAATACAAAAGAATTGAATTAACATGCATCACGGCTGCTATGCAAGTCTTTAGTCTAGAAGCTGTAGCAGAACTCCCTCAGCTGCGAGCTGGTACGGGTGGTACAACACATTGGCTCCACAAACTCAGGCAATGAATTTCAGACACTGGATCATCCACACAGACTAAGCCAGGTTTTTTTCCTTTGCTTGCTTGCTTGTTTTGGGTGTGAGGGAAGAAGAGGACTCAAGAGGACAGAAAGTGTTTTCCAGCCCTTGCACAAGTTCCATTCAGATTAATTTCTTGTACTTTCAAGAATACTTTTATCCTTCACGTCCACGAAGGTGATGTAAACACATATGTAATACAACTGAAGAGCGCCGAGTAGTGCTACAGACACTGGTATTTTAGATTCCAAATGCAATTCCAATGTTTGGATTAAGCACCTGCATAAAGCAACCACTAGGCTCACCACAGTGAAGACTGGAGCCTTTCTTCAGCCAATGGGTGCAAGTACACACAGCCAAAAGTTTTCCCTTATCCCAGTAAGTATCTCTGAAGCTCGTTCCTGGGAGAGGAGAGGCAAATCTATTCTCAAAGCCAACTGCATGCTTGGCAGCTCTGCTGTCACTCGAGCGAGCTGCTTGAGATGGTTATGGTTTGTCAAATGGGCACTTGCCAAGGCTGGCAGAGACTTCCACCCCTCTGCATGATCACAAAAGAGCCATCAAAATAACAATTACAACTTATTATTGACTTGGCCTTGTGCCGAGCAGGGGGGTGGCGGTGCAGGGCATGTCCCGCTGGTCGCTGCCAGCCCCCGCGCAGCGGGTCCTGCGGGCTGTGTGGTCTGCGGCCGGCGCTGCCGGGCTGCCCTCACACACGCTCCCGCCAGGAGCACGTCCCTCATCTCCCACTTCAGCCTGTGCCGCTGCCAGCGTCCTACTCTTCCTCGTGACTCTAGTCAGAGCAGGATTTGGCCAGAAAAACGTCTTGTGGAGAAACCACCCTTCCTTCCAGTCCTCTCCTAGCTCAGATCAAGTATCAAGCGCTAAATAATGAGCTGTTTAGGAACTGTTACGACTCAGAAGAACTAATTTTCTATTGTCTCTGGCTGAAGCAAGGCTCAGTTAGCGAATAAGCACCAACAGAATTTTTAAAACGTACCTCATGTAATGATGTGAATATGGATTCAAATACAAAGAGCAAGATGGTTTTTAACATTGTTTTTATGCACAAGGTACTTAAAAGCTCTAGAGAAACGAAGTTAGACAAAAAAATACTTTTTCTTGTTTGTTTCCATCATTTGTAGAGTAGCTTTTAGCCAGTAGGGTCTGCTATACTGAAGGAAGGAACGTTTAAGCAAGAAAGGATATAGGTACATGTTTCTGGGCATCCTCTACCTCTCTGACAGTCACCATGGAAATGGCAGTTGTAACTTGGACAGTCGCAGGGACAGTCTCACAGCTATTCTGGAGGGTGGTAGCTCAAACAGGATGAACACACAAATTGTTATGCACCCAAGCCACGGATAATCTTGGTCTTTTAAATGAAATGGTAGACAGGTTGATTCCAGCATTTCAAATCACCTTTAGTTTTCGTTTAAATGCTCAGTGTAAACTCACACTGAATTTTAAGTGACTGAAAATGTATTCAATTACAAGGTTTGAATCCACTTTGGAAGGACGCAGAAACTTCACATTCTACAGGTAGAACACAGAACCAAGTATACTGTATTTTAGTATAGAATGATTTCAGCCTATATGGGAAATCACTCTAAAATCCTGGAGCTAAAGCTAAAATGAGAAAGGTAAAAAATAAACATAAAGGTTTTTACTTAAAGTACTATTAGTGTGACATTAGCATTATGTATTCTTACTCACTGTCAGTAAAATCAGGAACTATTTACACGTGAGATCTGCTCACCATTTTGGGCTACAAGAGAAACAGAACTAATAACACTCAGGTTAAAAAAAAATAGTCCTCCAGAGTCACGATAGGGGTTGGTGGAGCAGCTGGACTCTATCTGGCCTTAGGAGCAATTGTGTCATTTTCTATCCTGAAATATCTGTATCTTGATATCGGTGTATCAAAAAACAATCTTTAAAACTAAAACACAGAAAATACCAATTTAGAATTTATAAATCTGCTAAAAGGAGCTGAGACACCTATATAAACAGGTATGTTCCAACTTATTGAATGTATAAATGTATGCAAATAAACCATAGATGTAATAAGCTCAATAAGGAAAAATTTTTCCCCACTTCCAATTATTTGCAAAACAGCAACTAATCACAAAAACATGCATGTAAAGAACCAATTCTGGAAAAAAACAGTCAACTGATACCACGGCATGTGTTTTGTAGAACAGGACTTTCTGAGAACGCTGCAGAGGTGCTAAAGCAAATTGTTATAATGTCACTGCACAATGTGCTGTTGAGGTTTTATGGTCACACTGCGCCAATAGTCTCGGGAAGTTATTTTGCATTCTTATATAAACTTTTTTTCCCAATCCTGTTTTCCACAAAAAAGGGCTTTCAATAATGTAAAATCTTCTGTTTATACGTAGTACAGGAAAAACATGATAAATCCAAGAACACAATCTCTACTTCAAACATATTTTAAAACTAAATTTCTGCAACTTCATATAAACAAGAATAAGCTGTTAAACACGCACCAAAAAAGAGCATAACCTTCCTGTAATTAAACAGCAGTGTTTTACACGGCACTTTTTTTAAATCATGAAAATAAAAAAAGTAAATAAATAAATCAATCCAGCAGACCCCTCCCAACTTGAGGCTTAACCTGCAAATTAATGTAACAGTAATAAAACCTATGCCAGCTGGAATCCCTTCTTTCTCTGGCTTTGGCATGAGCAGCAAGAACAGGTATATGTTTGAAGAAAAACAAAGTAGGACATTTTCCACCTTTAGTCACGGGATGTTAATTGAACTCTGGCAAATGTTTAAAGATATTCTCAAAATGTTCAAGGAAGAATTAAAAACAGTTGGGGCTGAGAAAAAGAAACAATCCATCCTTCCTCCCCCTTTCTCTCCCCCCAAACATCTGTTCCAAACTTATACTCCAAAAACCACAGTGAAGAACGGTCATAATTAATGTTATTTTGGCTTTTTAGTTGCTAGGCCTGCATTCTGAGGTTAGAAATACAAAAATACAAGTCCAGGGCACTATTACTGTACTTAAGGACTCTCCTGATGCATGTAACAAAATGGTACTTTTTTTTTTGCTCTCTTTTCCCCTTTTTTCATAAAAAAGGAGAAGAAAATAGAAACGGTGTCAGGAAACAGTTTCATGTTTAAGATAAAGGATTACAATAAAAAGTACCTACATAAATGAACTACAGTTTATGAAGCTATGAAAATACATTTGAGACGTGTTTTATAACATTGGGTTAAACATGCTTTACAGCTGTACAAAAGCTATTCAGCCACTTACAGCGCAGGCCATAAAACTGCTAATGCACCCAGTCCTCACCCACCCTGGCTGCTGTGAGCTTCGCCTTCACCAGTGCTTGCACAAACCCTGCAAGGATGCACCGACCTGCAACCAGGCGCCGATCCAAGGAATCGCCATCACTGCGCAGGTAGCGCTCGCTACACAAGCAGTGCCGCTGATTTCGGCAGGATTCAGTTACATGGGGATTTCCAAGGTGCTCCTTGGCCGGACCTTAGACCTGCCTCGTGTGAGGGGACTGAATCATGCCAAAGGGATCCCGTGGCAGGCTGCCCATGGAAGACCAGGGTGCGGCAGAGCTGCAGAGACCCAGGGCAGCTCAGCGCTCGTTCAGCAGCTTCGGGCCGAAGGAATTTCACGCTTATGAGCCCCAGGAGGGTTACAAAACCCTGACCAGCAACAAGGGAGGCAATAGCAGATTCTCCACTTCAATGCACTGAAGGGTGGGAGGATTTATTTTGCATGAAAACATACT
The DNA here is from genome assembly GCA_013398295.1 of Chionis minor. Taxonomy (NCBI): domain Eukaryota; kingdom Metazoa; phylum Chordata; class Aves; order Charadriiformes; family Chionidae; genus Chionis; species Chionis minor. The sequence continues at coordinate 331,957 of VZSF01004285.1, forward strand.
TAACACTTCTCTCTCTACCTCCCTTTAAATGCTCTGACCATCTAGATTTAAGAAACTCCATCATTACAATTTGAAAGATGGCCCTAGTGACAATAGTCAGAATTACCAGTACGGATTAAAATGCCCATTGACTACTGAGCCAGGATCAAGGCTTTTGTTACCCTGCCTATGCACAAAATCTACAGGAAAGAGCTGTTTTTTAATTAAGCCTACTTTGTGCTTCTGAGAAAGAAATGCCTTTTTAACACCCAAACATAAGAACACATTCAGTGGGGAGCTGTCTCCTCTCTCTTTTTTAAAAACAAATATTCTGATAAAGTTAAATCTGTACCGCGCCTGGTATGCTGTCACAAACCTTTCTTTGAGGCTATCACTGTTTCAATCAGGTGTAAAAAACGTATCTTAGCAGGTGTGAGTTGTTTCAGATGATGGATCACCGGACTGAAGTTAACATGAAAGTACTTTTCAAGTTGTTATTTTCCATTGCTCCTTGGCTTCTTGTATCCTTTGGCATTAGAGGCAGAAGTGCTGAGAAACTGCCGTGAATGATGCTGTCTGACTATATATGGAAAAACCTTACAAGAAGGAACCTACGCTAGCACGGACAAAGCACCAGGCTTCATCTTCACCGTGAATTAGGCTGGTGGCTTTCACCTGCCAGGCCACAAGCGCTAAAAAGACAAGAATATGTAGTTTTGGAATCAGCAAATGTTTCATAGCCTTTAGTTCACTTAGTAATATATGAGAACTACAAACCACCCTGTTTTTCCTAGAATTTTACATCATTTTGATGATCATGTACTGGTTAACAGACTCATAATACACCATTTCCCCAGTGAAATAAACCTCTCTGTGTTTTAAGTCATCGAGTGTGAAATGGTGAGTTAGTCCTTGCTTTTTTCGACTTCTGATTTGCTTTGGCTACAGTGCAAGGAAAACTCAAACATTTGCTTAAGTTTCACCATCTTCAGCACAGTGAAGTGCTGGCCTAAATAAGTATGCCTTTTTTTTTTCTGCTAGGCACTGTAAAAACTCCTTGAAAACCGTAACTGCTTTCAGTACGCGGACATACAGCACTAGTATAGCTAGAACGATTTTTTTTTTTTCAGTTCTTGAGACACTACAATGCTACAAATAAATCCTGTTCATTCTTGCAGTGTAGTATGTTTTATATATATTTATATGTATGTGTATATATATGCGCATATACATAGACATGACTTACATAAGCACCTACAAGTTCCGTGTGCTTGGGCTACAGTTTCCAACTTTCTGAAAAACATCTGTGCTTTCACAGTTAGCAATTTTCAAGGTAATTAGCAGATTACTTATAAAGCTGAATAGTAAAACAAAAATAAAAATCCTTCCACTGATTGGCCCTTGCAGTATAAACAAACATGAATGCTGTCATTGTTACACAGAACCACTGAAGTTCCTTTTTGAGCGTCAAGCTATTCCTACATTAAAACAGTTACGCCACAAGCTGTGAAAGGCAGGCACAATGTGCTTCCTACAAAATAGAAGGTTTTTTACACATTTGGAGGAAGAAAGGTCCATGTACAGCCAGTGCACTTCTACATCAAAAAAAAAACCCCTATCACAAATAAACACAGAGATAATCTTTACTTTAAGGTTATTGTACGTTTTCAGTTCTCAACCCTGTTAAAAACGCTTTGCCAGGTTAGACTACTACGATGGGGATTATAAAACAGTTCCTGTGCTTGGAAGTACTTTAAATCTACAAGCCATGTTTCTATCGCTGCTTTGTAGCTCAAAAACCAAAACTAGTGATGATTTTATGAGTTGCTATAGTCTAGACAACCTGGTTACTTTTCAATGAAATTGTTCCTTGGGGAGAGTACTGTGAAAATTCCCATACAATTAATTACAGGTATGTGCAACTAAAATACAATTCTACAGCACAGTAGCTTTACAATTGCCAGCGCAATTTATGTCTGTATCAAACACGAATGCTCTGAAGGGGCTGGGAAGACAAAGTACAACAAACAGGAGGTTACACGTAAAGCTACCTGTAGTGAGTGAGATAAGTAAGAAGCAATGTTAAATTTCTGAAGAGCCTTCTCCTCCATCAAGATTCAGAGTTCTACTGGAAAGCACAGAATCTGACAAATGTGTCAATCTTCCCAGAACATATTTTTATAGCAAACTGGGCTCAACACATTTTTACTGCCAAGTTAAAGAGCAAATGAGCAATTTAACAGAATTATAAGGGAAATGCATGCATAAAGCAGGAAAAGCAAGAACAACAGAAAATGCAGAGGAAAGCTACGAGAATTGTGATTTAAAAAACCAGCCTTCGTGTATTTTACCCTCACAGCACAGCCCTAATGTCTCCCATCAGCTATTTTTACCTCAATCTTACTTTCCTCGATATATTCCTTTTTGCTTTAAAAGTAACTTCAATTGTTAAAAGCACCAGTTTTAATAATTTCATTTTGTGAAGGTAGTATAGACCTTTCTGTGCTTTGGTTAAAAGTTACTTTAGGATGGAGTTAAAGGGATATGCAGAGGAGGTTATGATATGTGTGCTTGTGAAAACCATATAAAAGGTTAGTTACAGGAGAATCCCCATCATTTTGCTCCATCTCTACAAGGTTACAGCCTTGGATTGCTGGGAATCCCAAAACTCTGAAAAAGCAAGATGGTCATGGGTTGTCTCGGCTTGTCTAGCACAGTCCTGCAGAAATACTGCAGGACCCATACCCCACAGCTACAGGACTTTGAAAGAACTGGAGTCATGTGCTTGGGGCTCTCTGCTCCTTGCAAACACTAAACTGACACTCCTCTCTCACCTGATCCATCCACACTGAAAAAGGTGGCCTTTGGGGAGTCCCAAACCCATTGTAAAATAAACCAGATAACTCCTATAAGGAAAAGAGGGTTGGGCTTTGCAGAGTCCTTAAACCAGTGTTGGCTACGAGATGACAAAAAGGAGACCTGACCTCCCTTGTAAGAGAGAGAGCCATCAAACCTGGGGCACATCTCATCCTTCTTTTAGGGCACAGACAAACGGCAGAGCAGGTACCCAGGTAATCATACAGCTAGATTTCAATAAGTGGCACGTAACAAAATGGTACTAATGAGAAGAATCAAGATACTCTTTGGCAGATCAAAGATTAAAATGAAGTAACTTAAACAGGAAAGTCCTATCTGTGAACACTTGTCCTGTTTAGATTTCTTAGGCAAAACTTCTCTCTCCTTCCTTTCTGCACACCTATTCCACTTCCTCTCCTGACTCTTGACCCTCAGCAACACCTTGATGCTAGATCCTCCTCCGCACTCCCACACGATATTAATTGTTTACCTCTGACGGTAAATATGAGAAATTAATCCATCGCTGGAAGTTACTTTTACTTATTGCCACTGCTTTATCAGAATTCCGTGAAGAGTTACAGCAGTCTGCGGTGGTCCTCAGCAGGGAAGACCTCCAGCTGCTTTGGGACATCAAGATACAGTTGCTCCCATATAATCTAGATGTACTTGGAAATCACTGAGCCAACGATTTGTGCAGGTTTGACTTAGATAATGTTCCTGATGTTCATGCTAACTTCAAGCTGTTTGTTTTGGGGCTGTAAATTAGTAATTATTATTTGCTATGCAGTCATGCTCGAAAGATGACAACAGCACTGCTGCTGTACACACAAGATGAGACAATTTTTGCTCCAAAGATCCTGCAGGCTTAAGTTTCAGTATGTTGTGAGAACATAATTATTTTGGTTTGCTTTGGTTTGGTCAGTACGTCACCAATGTAATACATACTCTTGCCTCTCTAAGGAACCTGGATGGCCATCTGACAGCAGATGACTGCTGAAAAAAAAGGATGCATTTCTGAAGCATTTAGCCAAGCACAGTGACGAGCACTTGAGCATTTTTCACTCTAGATTACTGGAAGAAAGAGCTGAAGAAAGAGGTTAAAGCCTGGCTCACCAGAAGGGGAATGTGGCATCAAGCTCTGAAAAAACATCATTTAGCTGTTGCTGTGAACAAATCCCACCTGTGCTAAGAAAACCCCTATAGGAAATAATTGCACTTTTACTTACTATTTTTCATTGTTATTGGAAACCTCCTACTATAGCTTTATTCCTTAAGGCAGAAACTGGAAACTACCACAGATTTTACTTATTATTCATGCTCAGTCACGACCTCAGCCAAAAGCTCATGTTAAAATCTCATACCATGTCTAAGCACACACACGTATTATAGTTAACTCATACGTTGATCAACTGTTTTGCACAATGCCATTCATTATTTTTTTAATTATTATTTATGCATTTATTTTTTACAAGAACACTCATAAGGCTCTGTTAGAATAGGTGCCTCAGACTCCTAAATGCTGGGCAAACATATGTATATATTAATTAGTGGGCAGGATTAATATAAGCCCCCAAACCTGCAATTAGATGGAACCATTTTGGCTCCAATAATTATACAGAAAGTTCTCTTTCGTCATCTGCACAGAAATGTGAAATCCTGGCACCAGCGAAGTCCCTCAGAGGGAGGTTTTGCTACAGACCACAATACAGTTGCCTCAAGATATTTTATCACAGATTTTATCGTACCTTGTAGGCCTGAAGTATCGAATGCGTTCAGACAAACTTTCATTACGTTGGAGAACAGAATTTGGTCTTCATTTTGTGAAGTACGGCTTTGTTATTTGCCCACACTATTTATCCAAGAGTGGGTCTATATATCTTAATTTTTAATAAAAACATAGCATACAAGTTCTTCAGTCTCTGAACAGGCAATTAAGAAAGTAGAAACTTCTGTCAATCTGAGCAACTAATGAGATGGTTCCTCAGACATCTGAAAGTGTGTTTTTTCAAGCGTCAGTAGAACTTGGTTGATTCGTGCTTTACTATGGTAGACACCCCATAAGTCAAGCACACAAAAATGTAGCACTCAGACCACTTCTCAGCAACGATTCAATAAAAGAGCCCTGGGATTTGATCTCATATTTCTGCTTTTCATTATTTTTTCAATTATATCTGCATGATACTACACTACATTAACATAAGGTGCAATAATTAAACCTGAGCATTTAAAATACGGTGAAGAGTTTTTGAAATGAATGGCTAAAGTTTGGCTTTTGTGCACACATAAATATTTGAGCTTGCAACTCTTCCAGTGCAGAATACTTCATTCCAGTTTGACAAAACGTTTGTTAAGCGCTCAAGGTCAGGCATTCACCTCCTCAGTAGTAGGTGCTTAACATTAATCACGTGCTCGAGTGCACATGATCTGGATTTGTAGCGTGATTTTCAAAGAGCTATCAATGTGTACTTGTTTCCACTCACTTGTTCTGACTACCAAGTCTAACTTTCAAGCACCTTTAAAATCTTAATTGAAGACTACTTTGCAGTGCACTATCCTTAAAAAAAGAAGTCTGCCACAAAAGCGCATGCTCTCTCTAGCCCTAACAGAATGGAGCCAATCTGCATTGCCCAAAGAAAAAGCTGCCACAGATTATCAAATGAATAGCGGGTTTAATAGTTCAGTCTGCTCTGATTCAACTTAACATGGAGTTCAGAAATGCCACCTGCTGACAGAAGCCAAAGAGATTCTGATATAAACAGCAGTTCTGCTACAAATTCAGATTAATTTGGCTATGTATTAATCGCACATCTATAAACAAAAAAAGTTTGAGCACCTAACTCCTCCTCCTCTCATTAATTTCAGGGAGGGGACCCCTGTTATTTTACATTTCTACTGTCCACTTTAAACTTATGAAGTAGCTTAGCTGAGCAGATCTCTTTTTCTTGCTGGATTCTGTTCAATGTGCTGTTATAGCACTCTGCATAACAGCCGTCTGTGCCATATGATTACTTCATTGTTGAAAGCATAACATATGGAAACTGTACTGAAACGTTAGCTGCTTTGATACCTATGAAGAGGAATGAGCTTTTGCACTACAAGACAGCGCATTTTTTAAACAACTTAAAGTAACAAAAATTAAACACACATTTGGAATCTAAACCATATTCGTTTCTGGCATGCCCGTTACTTTATTTCAATGGCCAGTTCCAATGGCTGGTTACTACTGTGTTCTTGATTGCTATTACCAGCAAACAATGGGTGGTTTTCTTTCAACTTTTGCGTTCTTGGAAAAGGGAATAGATTCAAGAGAAGGCCCTTGGGATTCCTTTATGAGCTATCCGTGAAGGCAAATGCGATACAGCAGAATTACAGCAACGATATCTGCTGTCATTGAGATAATGTTACTTGAGATAACAAGGTTTATTGGGAAAACTCATGAACTGCCACAGAGTGCTTTGCTTCCCAAAACCAAAGCTCCCACAACAGACAAATCCTTAATGGACTAGTAGCAAGGTGCATCCTCACAGTCATTTCTGAATCCCAATTGCCTTTGGCAGGAGCAGAAAGGAGATCTTTATCTGTAATATCTGTAATACAGATATTAATTATCTGTAATACACAGATTTTATTCTCCTGTAAATTGGTCACCCATAGAAGGAACAATGAAGCTCTAAATTATTTCATCAGTAGCAAGAACTCTCGTTAACACAAGAAGGAAGCTGTAATTTTTTGGTCACAGTCTTGCCAGTAGTTGCATTTGAATCCTGAACAAAATCCAGCTGAATAAGAGGAAAAGATTAATAGCCTGTGTTGTACGAATCTATTAATTTTATTGAAGCTTATATATACACTATTTTAATCTTAGAAGATATTCCCCAGTGATGTAAATGGGACATGATTCTCTTTAATTTGGTTTCTTAACTAAACCTACAACAAACACAAACGTATTTAAAATCATTGTAGACACTGAAGAATATAGTCACATTAGGTAACAAAAGTACTTCCAATGGCACCAGGCTCGGAAAATACAAACCAGGTGAAGACTGATTTTTTTTTTTTGATTGAAAGTATGTTGAATTTCACTTTCTGTCTTTAAATCATGTTATTATATGTCTTGCTTTAGGTTTAAGAATATGCTCTATTTATCTGAAAAACTACTCAGTTACTATAGATCTATTAAATCATCATTCAGGTAGTATCCTCACATGGTAAATGCAATGGTTTCTACACCAATAGTACTAACTTGAAAGCCTCAGTCACAGTTCTTTTGAAAGTCTTAAAATATTGCTGTACTGAATTTTTAGGCGTATTTGATTACAATATCGCTCTTCAGATCGCAGATTCCTTAAAGCTTAAGGCCAATCCTACAAAGTGTTTTTTACTCCAAATTAGAATTATTATTACTTTCAGGTTTTACTAGAAAGAAAAGAAAAAAAAAAAACAAGAGATTGAAAAGGTAGGTATTTTCTGTGGGTAGAAAAATGGGGTCACTTTTGTAAATACTGAAATTAGGCTAGTTAAAGAAATTTCAAGGAAATTTGCCATATTAAGGAAAGGTAAAATCTTTCAAATGCAGTCAATCGAAAACGATTGCACAAATATGACTCCCCAGAAAGGTATTTATCCTAATTAATAAAATAAACTAATAGTTAATAACCTACTTAAACGACAGCTGCGAATCAAAATGGGACTTCCTAATTCTCTCATGGGGTCAGCTATGACCACCCATGAAAATGTCACTCTTTCATCTCCTTTACAAGTGCAAGGACTGACAGATGTCCACAGCTATTCCAGCCAACCATAGCATCCTCCATGCTCTTTGCCAGGACTGGCTGCCATCCACTGCCCAACACGATCAGGCAGTAAGTATGTCTATAAACCTATTAAAATAGCATAAATATTATAACTTGTAATCTATTAAAATAAACAGGAAAGGAGGTCTGAGAGCCAGTTTCTTCAGAGCAAAATATAATGCTAATTATAGGGCTTTTAAATATTCCAGATTTTTTTGGGGGTGGGGGCAAGACTTAGGGTTGAGCCATTAAAAAGCCAGTTGGTAGTATTAAACTCCTGCTTTAGGATTTATAAGAAGGCCAAAAATTCACTCCAGGCTGAAATTTACAATCTGAGGCCTGGAATCATTTAGGGGGGGGGGGGGAGNTTGTCATAAATATGGAAGAAAAAACAAACAAACACAAAACAGTGGTTTCAGATGATTTTTGGCACTCCTTCAATGCAAAAGTGGATTTATTTTTTTTTTAAGTCTGAGACTCATTACTATGAATTACTTTCGTAACTAAAATTGGGACCAGGTTATTTTAATAATGAATTACCAATCAGTTACTACCACTGAATCTTTTTTAAAGCTTTTCAATATGAAGAGATATCATAGTTTTCAAAGGAATGTCAACGCTCCGACTTCGACTCAAAAGCCAGGAAGTTAGGGGTGGAAATTTCATCTGTGAGCCACACAGATGTATGAAAACATTTAAAAAATTAACAGCGTATGTTAAAAATGCAATGTCAGCCCCATTTTTACCCATAACTAGACTTCATTAGTTTTGTGGGTTTAAAATTGACATTTAAAAATAAAGGCAACATAAGTTTTTGTGACTTAATTGAGTGCTCCTTAAATAAAGAGATATTTCAATGTTTGCAGACTGTTAACATCTTTCCAAAATAAGCTATGTGCTGGTGCTACTTAGCTATATTTCCCTATCACCCTAAGGAGTCTGTATTGCTGATGGAAGCCATTTCTTTTGCTAAACCCTGCCTGTGAACTCTAACAAGAGCATTTAAGCCTACTAAACAAAGTCTCCAGGGAGACACTATTGTTAAAATAAAAACTGGAACAAATTTTTAAAGTGAGCTTTCTGCAATCATTAGAGGACAAAGGTCTTAAGAAGAAGAGAAAACTTGTTGTAGGAGAGGAAACAAAAAGCCAAATGTAAGCAGAGAGCACATGCCAGTCACCCCTAAGGGAACAGAAGGGAGGTATAGAAAATTAACTGCTGCATTTTTACTTCCCACCAAAACCTCAAACAGGCCATTTCAGGGGACTAACACATACAGAGTCTGCAGATAAATGCATGCCTACCTCATTACCTGAGAAGAGCCTTAAAGAGCACACTTCTTTGCCGAGTATTTCTCCTCCTACATGAATAATCTCATTTATGCAGAAGAAGGTGGTATACATACGCATGCAACATTTGCAGCATGTACGTGTGTCAGCTTGGAAGCTGCTCAGCTCTGTCTGTGAATTTGGCCTATAGTCTTTTGGCACCGATTTTTACTGTAAAACTTAACAAACATTCTCTGCAGCCAAGCCACCTTGAACTGTTTCTTATCAAATTTCACCAGCTAAGTGGGTTTGTGTCTGGTCAATACATAGATGAGAGATCGTTATATGAAATTACACTTTGCTGAAAAATGGCAACAGTAGCTTAACAGCATCAGCAAATGGTGGGACTTAGCTGTAAGGGCATGCACAGAGGTGACTGGGATTCAGGCAGCTGCTGGCTTCACCCAAGACAAGACTACCAGACCTAGCAAAGCCAAGGCAAGCAGCATACCTAAAGGGACGACACTACATGGAAAATGGGACCCAAAACATTAGTGACATTCCCATTTTCTACCTTGAACAAGAATGGCAAACAGCCATATAGGACAGACCCTCTCTGCTGAGGGACATGCATATTTGTATGCCATTTCACCAGCCTGTAAGACATTCTTTGCCTCCAATATCTAAAGTGGCACCGTCCTGGAGTTACGCCTTGGGCAGTAAGAATAATGCCAGACATGCTGCTGAAGTCTGGTACCCTAAAAAAGTATTGCACAACTGAGAAGGGAGACAATAAAAGAGAAACTGCCACTCTGAATGTTTCACGAATAAATTGGGTAAAGCAATCCCATTTTTTTTGGGCAAAGTATAGGTCTAAAGGAGGATGAGGACAACGATTATATTTGAATTCCATGACTCTGTGTTTATAACAAATACTTAAAAATCAACCCAGATGATGCCCTTTCATCCAACCTAAAGAAAAACAGCCTCTTTATTTTCTGAAGTTACCACAACATACATGTTTACCTGTATTCAGAGGTGAGTTAACAAGAGTTTGCTCGGAGTACAAATCAAACAGGATCGCATAGAAGGAATACTGCAATATTCTTCATTCTCAATGGATGCAGTGGAGGGTATGCCTGCAGGGCTTGAAAGTTGTGTAGGCACTGCAAGGCTGAAATGCAGGACGATTTACACACTCTGAATTGTTTCCCTGAAACAGATCTTACCTAACTATCCTTGGTTTTATCACCTTGCCAGTCAACTGCCATATATACTTGTACTTGAGGGAAAAAGATTTGCATCAGCCAATAACAGATATGTGAGCTGCCTATCTAAAATTAGTTTGCTGGCCTTCCTGGGCTCCCTCTGCAGGCACTGCACCAACAGAAGGAGAAACTCAGAGCACCTCATCTGTCTAAGTTATAACCATCAAGGAGAACAAAATCCTCTGCCAAGCAAACACTGCAAAAAATTCTGTAGTTATCAGAAAAATCTCAATGCTTATTTTAGGTCCAGAAAAGCGTGTAAGATGACAAAAATGGCAGTTCTGGGGTAAGGTTGCTGAAATGCAACTCAGTTGATAGTTACTAAAAAAAAATCTTCAAGAAAGAATATACGGTTTTTGCTACCAGGCTATTACAAACCCTAACTTTGGAACAGGGCCCCAATAGGGAACTTGGAACAGAGGGTGCAGAAAGTGGAAGCTGGTATTATTTATAACCTGGCAGGCAGGATTCTCAGAACCTCAGTCAGCCAAAACAAGCTGATTCTCCTAGCTACAGGTAAAACAACATTCTGAGTAACTTAAAAAGTTTGAAAAATATATAAACAATAAAAATAAAAGTATTCCAGTAGACAGATATTGGCTTTGTTCTTTAGTACTTAATGGAATGTGTTCCAAAGAGTACATTGCTAACCAATGTTCCTGACAGATGTACAAAGTTATACTACCTGACCACATCATGAATTAGCCTTCCCAGGAGGAGCTGTACAAAAAGTAAAACAAAAGAAAGCAGAAATTCCTTGACATCTGTAGGATGTCAAGGAAATGAATCAGTTTGTTTCAAACAGGAGTTAATGAAGAAAATCTTACTTCTAAAATTTTCTGTATTACATTAGAACTTTATCATTTAGCTGTTCTCAAAATGCTTCCCTTTTTCATACCCAGGGACACACTGAACAACCATTTCAGCACTTCCAGGCAGTGTCGCAAGGACCACTACAACTTTTATCTATGAATTCAACTCCCTTCAAAAAACCAAGAGAGAGGAAAGGGGCGGGGAAGATGGGAAGATCCCAACCACTTTTACCTGTATCTTAAACTGGCACCGTACCGTGTGCAGAACTCTCCCACTGATACATCAGGGGTCTTTTGCACATTTGGCATTTCTGGTAAGGTTAGTTTCTTCATGCAATAATTTGAGCTGCAATTTCTAAAGTTAGTGTCATTCTCACTTTAGCAAAGAGTTTGGAAACAAATGCCCAAATGCATTGTAGAGATTGCAAACCACATGCAAATAAAAAAGCCCAAAGCTTTTCTGTTTTATTTTTAGGGGTTCTTCTTCCCAATGCCTCAGTCTGTCTACTACTCTCCAAATGCCATGTAGCAAAATTGCTAGTTTATTTGGGATACACCAAACAGCAGGTGCTTACCTGTAGGAGTACTACTGCGAAACGAAGAGGAGGGAGTGATTGGAGGGGTGACTGGAGGAGTAAGGCTTCCACTGCTGTGGCGAGGTGGAGTAGATACATTCCCACGGGACACTGTGCTTGACAAAGTCAAAGAGAGTTTCGGCTGAATCTTTTTCTTCAAAGACTCCTGCTCACGTCGAGCTGCATCAGTCATAAATCTAGAATAAGGACAATCATGAGGATGAGAGGTGTGAACCACTGTCTACAAGCAAGCTTTAGATAAAGTTATTTTTCACCCTCAGTGACCAAATGGAGCTTCAAACTCAGCGATGACAAGTTCTTCCACAACACACAGATTTCAAGAATACAAGCTTTTCCATCAACAGCTTTATTCTGGTGTTCAAAATCTGGGCCATTTACTTCTGATTTTGACAGAACTTGCATCATGTGCAAACACGCAAGTTTTTTTAAACTCCAACCAGAGATCAGCATTGCACACAATATTATAATAACTATACTCAATCCTTTACGATAACTACACTCCATCCTTCTGTGAAAAAGCAGCTGAGTAGCTATTATGGACAAAAATGTTAGGGGCAAATGTATTCAATCCGAAGGTCAAAGGGATAGTATGAATTAGATTGCGTAGATACATCGTTTCCAACTTAGGATAATCACATCCTTTTTTAAAAAGGTTTTAGACAATGTTGCCTGACATAAAAGATGTCCAATTATCAAACTGGAGTTCCCAGCTCTTGAAAACCTAATGAGGTCCCTCTGTAGAGCGTTGGTACGTGCTGCTGAAGGTCTCATGCCACTAAACTTTCATCTCTGTGGGATGCTGAGAGGGAATTCCACTAGCATAATGCAAGTTGTGCACCTGTAGTGCAAGTAATTCCAGCAGTACAACTGTTCGCACGGGATCTCTCACCTGGAATAAAAATAGCTTTTCTCACTCTTATTCCGATTCCTTCCAAAAAAGAACTCAAGTGAAGAAGACCACTTTTATTCCAAGTGCCTACACATAGTTATACCAGAACACCTGATACTGCATTATGCTGACATTCAAATCATCACTGCTAGCACCTGGATTAATCCTCACTTGAAAGGACTGGGGTTCCCCCACAATGGGATCTCTACAACTTGGACTTCACGTGCTTCAGCATTCAAGCAATACTTTTAATCCTCTGTCTTCCCCCTCCACTGCATAAGCAGCCATCCTGAAGGGTTACTAAGACGATAGGGTAAGGTAAATAACTTTGTCCATACAGTCCTCACGCTAAATCCTCTTCATGCTAAAGTACAAATTACACCTGTCAGTGAATAAAACAATATGCACTAGCATGTGATACAGAATAAGAAGTTAAGCTACATCCAGACATCTGTCTGACCAGGTTAGACAGAGTAAACCAGGTTTTAGCCAAGACACAAGCTTTACAGAACGAGCTCCCGCAACCTTGGCAAACCATGAAGGGCACTTTCAGAGAGGTGAGAACGCGATGCTGCTCGTACGCTGACCTCGCCTCAGAGCCAGCTGTCACCCAGAAACTCACATTTGCAATCCAGTAAGGAAACAGAATGACAAAAAATTACCAGCAATTATTTGTATTGGACTAAGTGAGGGTGACCCGGCTTTCTTTCAATAGTCACACTCTCCTCAGAGGAGCCTAGGAAAGAGAATGAGGCAGACTTGGGGATAGAAGCCACCATAGAGAACAAGTCCGTGGAGGAAATAATGAAGATGCTGAGTTGTATTGGGTGTAGGTGGCAAGGTTTTGGTAGCAGAGGGGGCTGCAGGGTGAGAAGAGGTCAGGGTCTGCCTCGTGCCAGCCACAGCTGGTTTCAGCCAGCTCTGAAATGCCCACCACATGACACAGCCGAGCCCATCAGCAAAGCTGGTGGCACCTCAATAAAAACAAGGAGGGGTAGAAAATTCTGGATTGAGGGAGGAGGAGGGAAGAGAGGAGGAAACAACAGAGAGAATAGCAAGGTCGGAGGAGGAGCTGCACAGTGGAGAGCGGGTACACCCCCGGGGCACTGCAGCCTGTGGGTGACCAACATCAGAGCCTAGGACAAGAGTGACAAACAAAGGGTGGTTGAGAGAAACCGCTACAACCTGACCCCAACCCCTGCACCGCTTGTTCCCTCACCAAAGGGACTGAGCGTGGCCTGCAGCAGCAGCACGGGAGGAGAGATGTCTGCAGTGAAGGTGAGCCTGCAAAATGGGAAGTAAAGGTGGCTCCCCCCCCCCCGAAGTGTTTTATGGTTTTTCTTTTGTTTCTCAATAACCAATACCCCAATCAGTAATTAAGTAATTATGGTAGTTAGCAATAAATTAAGTTAAATTCCCTAGGTTGAGTCTGTTTTGCCCGTGACAGTAGTGGGTAAGTGATTCTCTTTGTTTCAGCCCGTGAGTTTTCTCGCTCCTGCTCCTCCTGTTTTCTCCCCCATCCCGCTGGGGTCGGGGGTGTGGGGGTGAGTGACCAAGCAGCTATGTGGCTACTTGGCTACTAGCCAGGGCCAACCCATCACTCTACCAAATTTCTTGTCATCAGACAACTGCATTTGCTATGTGACCAAACTGCCTGTTGCATGACTTGATGTTCTTTATCATGGGAAGGCATGGAAGCAACCCCTGACCTACGTCCAGAATCCAACACACTGGGATATCCACCTTTAGCTCCCAAAGAAGAGCAGCAGACCTTGAGGAGAGGGAGGCAGAGGGAATATTGCCACACCAGTCATGGTTCACCAGAACCAGATGTTCACAGTTTATATCCTGCCATAGTATGAAGGATCAGGCTACAGGCTGGCTGGACAAACCGATTCCGCAGACAGCAGTACCACAACAACTACATTGAACGTGACCATCAGGTCACACTGGGTCACCCAGCAATACATAGCATCTGCCACAGCATCTACAACACGGTGCTGCAGGACAGTTCAGTTTCTTCTCTGGGCCTCAACCAGCAGCTTAATACGAATCACTATATTCGTTTAGGCTCCACAGAAATACAAAATTTTGTGACTGCCTGCAACACACGGGCTGTTTAGGTGGAAGCTGGTTAGATTCTACTGGCTTAGTGTCCAGACCTGACTGCACTTACGGAGAGGCCTCCGAGAAAAAACAGCTCTTGTGGAACAGTAAGGGGTGCAGAGAGAAGGGGAAGGCAGAAAGAGAAAAAAAAATGGGGTTATAGGCATTTGTGTGAATTATGAAAGAAAAGTTTGGCCTAAATAGCAAACAGCTCTTTTTCAAAAGAGATTTGTACACTTTCATGCAGCCTTAAAACACTGTGGCATAAAATTTTAAGTACCATTAGAGCAATGAAGATGTATCCTGTCCATCCACACCATGAAGACATTAATAAGTGGATCTTTGTCATGATCAACACCCCATCGGCAGACAATAATATACAGGTACTGACATGACAGCTTATCTCCTCTGAGCAGAGACAATACATCATGTCAAACCTAGATATGGCATTTTTACGAAGTTAATATTTAAAAAGCAGATACCCATAGTAACAGTTCAGTTTTAAATTTCTCTTCTTTAAACAAGGGTGCAGATATTATTGACAAAATAGTCTCCAAATAGAAGCCTAAACTTCACTGAAGAAATAAAGAAGTAAAAGGATCTTAATAAAATGTGCATTCAATACACATTTGCTTTCCTCTAACCAGGAAACATGGAATTCACTATTTTTGGACTTTGTACTACAATATATGCTCGCTTCTGGATGGGAAGCCTTAGACCTTAAGAGAATGTTATGGCAACATTATAAATCCTTGAAAACTTGGAAGATAACCTCAAGCGCGAGATATTAAAAGCAGCAGCATGAATGCTGCTATTTAATAAACTCAGCCACAAATAACAATGTTAAAATAATACTGAGGTATAACCAGTCTCGTTGAAGTCCATAAAAATCAGGAAAATTTGAAGTTGTATCTTCCTGTCCTGTTAACTTGCTCCCATTTGGGCTAAGCATGTTGGATATATTCCAAAATGTCATTTGTCATCTACACTGTGAACCTGAGAGAAATGGAAGGCAGAGCCTGTTAAGAAGTTCAGTGCCTGATATCTGAAGTATGCAATTAACCTTTTCAGATCCAAATAGTCCTATACATGTTTGCAGAAGCACTGGCAGTGCTATGGTTTTGAAAAGGAGACTTTTCTAAATGGATTAAAATCAAACATTTTTCAGTATTTTAATCGAAATGCAGTATTATACTCGTGCTTAACTATGGTGGTCTTCAAAGCTTACAATATAAGCATTTTAATGATTAGAATTTTAATGATTAGAATTAGAATAACATTTCTAATGAAGGCTTTAATTTTCATGTTGAAAGTACATTGTGGTGCACATCAAGTGCTCAGAAATTAAACATACTGGAATTAAGGTTGAATACTGGTCTCTAAATTACATGATTGCATACAATTTTCCCTGCCTCATTTAAATGCACAAGATGTGTGGGAAACACAAAATGAACTGTAACTAACAAAACCTGCTGTAAGACCACTTAGGTTAAATTCCATCTCCTTGCTTAATAGTTTCTCTCGCCATCCTCAGATCCATCTCCTTCCTGACCAAATCTACTGCTGCTATTTTCAACTTTTATTCTTAACTCCATAACCCTGCCCCTCTAGTTCCACCACTACACAGATTTTAGTCACCTTCCCTTTTGGATAGGATTGTGTTTACACCTCACACACCTCTCTCTCCAAATCCAATACACCGCGTAGGCGCAGTGGAATAAGGAGAATCATTCAGTTCCCAGCCATTCATTGACACTGTTTTGACAAGCATGGGGTTTGTGTACCTTCTTGCAGATGGTTCATAACGTCACGGAGGACCCCATTCCTTAGAAAGAAATCTCTTCTAGCCCCATTTTTTCTTTGCTTGCCCTTTCACCCTCCTAATAATTCAACTCCCTGCTCCGAAACATGTAGGTGCAATGATTTCTGAATCAAGTGCTTGCAGCAACTTTAATAAACTTGAGCAAAATACAGTATTTCTCCCTCCTCTCATTCTCTGGAATGGTTCAAGTATTTTTATTGAAACTTTCCCAAGAAATTCAGCCTGAAGGAGACACCCAGCATGGAAAATTTCAGCCCAAACAGCTGAATGTTGGCAACATAATAAGCAACTGAAACAGTCTTATAATGGAAAGTGTTGCACAACCTTCCATATAGGTGGCAATATCATAGAAACAGCATTAGCTGTTGTTACCAACATAAAAAGTCACAAAAAAAAAAAAAGCAGAGGTGATGTTAAAATTTAAAAAAGCCTTTTCAAATCAAACCTTTTCAATGTTTTTGAGTCCCGCTGCCCGAAAAGCTTTGGAATCAAGAATGAACAGAAGCAGAACACAGTGTGACAGAAATTTTCTTGAGCTATGAGATTATACCGACTGTTTTGGGATCATGCCCCCTCATCAGTATGACTCACATGATGATGTCAGAGTTAGTTTATCACAAAACTCTTACCACGCACAATTCTAAGACCGTTTTAGAGCTCTGAACTCATACACCCAGAATGCAGGTAGGGGTAGTTATAAAAATGAGTTGCAAATAAACTGAAAATTTTTACTTGAGATCTCACTTGAAAGGGAAAAAGCCACACAGGTTCCTTGTCAGAATATATCTTCTTAATAATGGTCATAAGGGCATCAGGTGCCCTTTCCTCCTCTTCCTCGCTGTTACAGCTTGCGGATGTGGGAAGTTAGCCCTGCTTGCACCCGATCTGTTTCTATGTCCACAGACATTTAACAGAGTGAAAAAGGTGCATCGCAGCTGCCTTGTAGGATCTGAATATTAAGTTGCTACATTTGGTTTCTTCATGAGCTAGTCTCTACAACATATGCAGACAGAGGAGATGACACAATCACAAGTCTATCATTCTCCAGTTACTGCATACACACACTAGAGAGGGGAATTATTCTGAGCTTGCAAAACAAGTAGATTACACTGTGGAGATGCTCAAGCCCAGGACTGCTCCACAACACCGTCCAGTTGCACACCAGCTTAAAATACAATGACAGCACTCCCTGACTATAACACACCCACCTTGCCCTGTGCCTCACCTCTGACAAGCCACATTGAACCACAAAGGGAAAAGGCAGCAGAGCAGAGTGAGTTCTGACCTTTTCTCATTATCACACAGAAAATTATGGAAAAACATTGATAATAACATTCAGTTCACATTCATGTTTGCCTGATTTGGCTAACCTGTACTAGGAAAAGCCCGTCACCTTTCCCAGAACACAAGAAATCATTGTGCTGAACTTCCATCACTCCCACTTCAGCAGACTGCTCCTTAACACTTGGTCAACTTCAAGACTGATTGGAAAGAGGAGAAAAAAAAATCCATAGTGCTTTATAGCAGATTGGCGCTACCTTCTGGTTGTATTATATTTAGATCAGAAGCGGTCAAACATACTTGGCAGATGCGGTACACACTAGCTTAACTACATACTGAAAGCCCCACATTAATTCTCCGGCTACTTTTTACACCTATCAGAGCAAGGCACTGGTTATATCTGCTTTTCCCCTCAATCTTTTCCCACTTCTGTCTCAAGATATTTATGCAATTCTTTGTCAGTGAGAAATAAGGAGGTGGGGATCGCAATTTCAGCTCCCAGTCTTCCTCATCACATTAGCAGTGTTTGGAGAAAAAAAAAAAAAAAAAAAGGCTGGGAAGGTAAGTACTTCTAGTTGCACAGTATTTTAAAAGTTCAGGAGACCTCTGCTTTGAAGAGGAATTAGGAGGATCCACTTCTCAAGGCCGGACCCCATTTCAGTAGGGTGGGGACTCTGTGGACCCTGAAACGCACTAGTGAACCCCTTAGTGAAGAAGTGTCCTCTGCACCCTTTGCTGCCTTTACAAGCAAAGACAAAGCAACACGGTTTGGTTTAGCTAATGCTGGGAAGAGGAGACAACTGTTAAGTTGAACTGTTACTGGGTTAAGGAGAAATCTGGTGAAATCTAAACAGCAGGAGCGAAGCAGTAGGCTGTCTTGTCTCCTGGGAAGGATGAAAGGCTTCTCTCAGTTGAATTTCACAAAACTGGGCCAAAGCAAAGAAAATCAATGTCCCCAGTAATGCCCTGCCACACTATTTGTGTGATAATGAGGAAAGATATATGAGCAAGTTTCAATACCATCCATTAACTCAAATTAGTTGATGAACACCCTTGAGCATTTTCACATACCATTCTTGGTAGTCTGGGGGAAACAAGCATTCTGCAGCTTTGTACAAACCTCTTGCTTCACAGAAGCTATCAACCATTTTTTTCCTTAGAGATCTTCCATTACAGTTTTAGCAAAACTCTAAAAAGAAATTTTAGTGTGAAAAAGCTCCATTAAGACGCGTGCATAATCACACACATGCCTCCACACTACTGAGATTACGGAGTGTTTGCACAGTGCCAAAGCCTATGATTTATACAAAACTCCCTGTTGTTTGTCTTGGTTTTTCTGATTTCACAAAAAACTTCAAAAGTGGGGAAGAAACAGCACAAAATCATACTCCCCTCACAATTACTCCCCCAAACATACATCACATTTCGTAACAGGCCCTAACCAGACCACACAAATCATTAAAGGGCATTTCTAAGTTTCTGGAAAGAACAGTTTCAGCTCAATATATATTGTAGAAACACCACGCATCTGAGTTGGACTTCAACATGCACACTTATCTGAGATCAGGTCTTACAAAGGAATTCCGTGTTCATTCTCAGTACCAGGCGTAATCAGACTCAGCTACTGAAAGCTTTCCCTACGTCCTAAGTTAGGAATATTTATGACAAACTGGTAAGTATCTTAGAGACAGGGCAGAATCAGATTTCTTTTTATTATTAGTCTTAGGAATAATTTATTGCTGGTACAATTATTATATTTCCATAATTCAACCTGTTTTCTCAAGATGTAAAAATATTATCTCCACAAAATCAGCTATAGTGTAATACACATTTTTCTGAGTATGTGCACCTTCAACAGATGTAGCAGAGATTATTAGGATGCACATGTACCTTAAAAAAAGTTAAAAGCAGGCTTTGCACTGCATTTCTGCCTCATCACTGAAAAGACTCGAACACAACATGCAGTAAGTCATACTCATATTGCTGTCAGGACACTCACGGCTGCAACCTTAGGAAATCTGTTCAATATCAGCAAGAGTTCAGTGTGTGTACTTTAATTGCCTGCTCTTCACACATTCTTAGAAGATACAGTAAGACACAATAAAACATCCACCAAGTAGAAGTTTTGTGCTGCTAGCGTGGAAAATTGATTCAGAAGATTGAGTAATTTCATATTTAAACATATGTAAGTGAACCTAACGGACTGCGATATGCCAAATAACCTATTATCACTCAAATGGAATAAAAATAAAGCAGCAATTACCTAACCATCCTAAACCATATACTTGCCTACAGTAAAACATGTGTGTTTATTCACTGTTGATCAATCCAAGCAGTGTTGAAAGTACTGGAAAGGAATTTAGTATCTCAATTTTGGCAACACACAGACAAAAATGTCAGTGTGAATTACACTTCCTATTTAGGTTAAGATAAATCCCAAACACTGGACATAAGCGCTACCTTCCCATTTCATATTTATTTAATATATTATCTATTTATTATAGGTTTTTTTTAATATTTCTGTTTGGGAAAGAGTTCTTTTTCCTCTGTGTTTTTGGTTTTTTCTTCTCCTTTATTCTGTTAGTACCACGCTTACACTTACTGTACTATATCTACTTATTTGTACTATATCTACTTTTCATGGAGCACCAAAGTAATCTTTAATTTTAAATTTAAAAAATGAAAAAAATTAAATCAGTGTTGTATGTTCACCCACTATAAACGTATCTGTTTACTTAGAAATGAATGTTCTGTTCTGAATCTTCTGAAGGATTTTGTTTTGTTTTTGTTTGTTTTTTTAAACAACATGGTATTTTGGCCTTTTCTTTCTTGAATTTGTATAGGTTGTACAGCAAATGCAAAATCCAGGACTGTATTTTATTGCATGTATTTTTTAAATTGACAGAAAAAAATGCACACTGGATAGATTAACATTAGAACAGTAATATAATCAGGACAGATGCAGTCTTATTTTAGATATTTCATTCATAATGAAAGTTCATTACTTATCCCCTAGACTGATGATGTGGACTCGAGGAGAAGCTCACATTATCTTTCTGTTGTTGTTAAAATAAACAAGTGACATTTCTGTGTTTAAAAGGAACAAAATTAGATCTCACCGAGATCAACTTAAGACAGCAAGAGTAATTTCCAAAACATGAGAAACATATTCCTAGCCGCCCTCCTTTTTTCTCCTACCCCCTCCCCAGTTTTTTCCACTCTGTTTTGAAGTGAGTGAGTTTCAGAAAGGAGCTATAACTCACCCGCGACTTCAAAATTCTGTAATTTCCATGAAGTGAGAGGCAACAGTCAAGCAAAAGAGATAATTCAAGGAGGTAATTAGCAGGAAGGCAACCACTGTTTGGCATGATATTGTCACCTCTGTCACAAATAAATAAGGGCTTAAAAAGTTGTGACAGCCCTCTTACGCACATCTGATCAAAGCACTCACTACGCTGTGCTCTGCCTCGACATAAACTTACTTCTTATCAAACCAATTCCAGAGTTTTGCCATTGGCAAAAAAGAAGCATTTGGATGGTGTAAAACACTTGCATACTTTCTCTCAGCGGGGATAGATTTTCAAAACGCTGCAGCAACCCCCTGCCTTTAGCAAAACGTTTCAGTCATCATTTCAGAAATCATCCTTGTTGCATTTACTAACAGGTTTATTAGGACATTGTTCAGTCTTGTCTTTGCTTACAGCCATTAATGAATGAACCAACCATCACCTGCTGCTAACAACAGCTACTTTATGGATTATTGCTTAATTAACTGTTGAATATAACTTCATGAATCCTTATATTTCAGTTCATATCCTTGTTAATATACAAGAATAATGTAATGTCACACAACCATAAAATGTTAGAGACCAAAACGAGAATCTTAGTAGACATCAATAATGTGAAACACAAAGGAGTATTTGTACATTTGAAGTATTTTCTAAAACATGTAATCTTAAAAATGCACACTGACAATTTTAAAATTTGCATCACAAAACCTCCAAATTAATTTTCTTAGTATGAAGTTACTATAATGACTAAATGTGGTCTCACATGAAAGAACACTGATGGTATCTCTTCAGCAACACTCTAACTTAACCTATCAGTTATTCAACTCAAGTATTTTAAATATTGTTATTTTGCATTCTATGACTTATTAGACTACTCAGTGCTTTCACATGAATGAAATGCAAAATTCCTGAAGGCGGAGTAAAATTTAACTTTTATTTAAGTAGGAGGAAAGTGCAGGGGAGTTAAATTGTATTTGTCTTTTTATTTGTAGAAATTTTTAACTTTAATAAATTTCCAATCTCCTTGGACAAGATGGAATTAAGCTGTTCATGGAATAAAAATAAGAGGTCTGTATCTCCTAAGTTTGACTTGAATCTCAAAATAGTTCTTATGTGGGACTAAGTAGTGTACCAGCCCTGCTCTGGCTCTCTGCACAGGCTCCAGTATTGTCAAATTGCCTAGTTCCAGTAGGACGTTTTCTTTCAGATGTGCTTAACCTAGAATATCGTATTTTTTTCCATTACTGGTCCACCCTCTTTCCTTCTTGAAGAGCTTATTAGAACTATTTATGTAAAAACAATTTCTTTCAGTCAGCCCTACATAGAAATAGATCTGTGTACACAGGACATGCACTTTTACTGTTGGACTTGTTTTGGTTTTATTGATGCCTCAAGGACTTTTAGCTTTAAGAAGCAGGGAGCTGAAATGTCAGATATTTTATGCCTGTAATGTTCCATTTATGTTTGGCTATTCTTGTGTCATTTCATACCAAGTTCTTCTGAGAATTCAAGTCAACACCCAAAGACAGATTCATCAAGCAAGAATTTAAAAATAGATACTATCACAAAGCACTACTTATTAGCTATAAGGACGTCTAATACCAGCCTGCATAAATAAGCCAATCTTCGGCATTTTACACAGTAGTAGTCAAACACATTAATCAACATATTTTTCAGTCTTTCAGAAACGTGTCACATACTGTCTGCAGCAGCTCCTCCAGCAGCATCGATACAGTAAGCAATCCAGAATACCCATTCAACAGAAATATGGTAAAAAGAAACTCTGGTAATAAGCTGTATAATAAATTCATTCTTAAAACCTATAGATGCTGATTTTATTTCTAATGTAAAGACACCAAAGTAACTTAGAATGCATTCACTGTTTGATTTTATTTTTAAAGAAACACTAAATCCGTTCAGCAGAACACTGATACAGAGTATGATCCTCCCATTGAGAAAGAGCATTCAGCTCAAAAGATGCTCTCCGAAGCTTAAAATGTAAGTGAAGATTTAGACAGAAAAGCATTTTTTAAAACTGATTTATAAAACTGTATTCAGAAGACTGGGTGGGGTAAAGCTTATAATGGAAAAATTGCAGCAATCTTAACATTAGGAATGTGAAATGTCTGGTCTTAATAAACCAAGTTTTCAGGCATCGTGAGTTGTTTGGAAGGACGATAGCAACTTACAAACAAACCAGCCCCACTAAAATGGCAAACTGAACATGCTCAGTCCTTGTCACTGCAATGCTGCTGTGAGTCACACAACTGTAAAAAAGATACGAAAGATTCCTCCTAAAAGGCAAGAAAGTTCAGGTGAAGGCAAAGTGGAGAAGCAAGAAGATAATCATCATATGCGGTTTTCCTCTTTCATACAAAAGGAAGAAAGAACTCTCCACTTCTGTAATTATGTGCTATTTTAAAAACGTACCTTTCTACAGTTTAAGCTGATTTGCCTGGAGGAACAAATGGTTGACCAAGTTCACAGTTCATTATGTAATCACTGTATTAGTAGTTTAGGGGGAAAGAAAGAAAAAGTACCTAAGAATCAAGAATAACTCCCAAGGTCCCACTATTCAGCTATGAGGTGTAAAAAGCAGAACGCTGATTTGCATTTTGAAATTTTGTCCCCCATAGTCTCTGGGTGTGCTATTGTACCAGGCCCGGGCACGTATGGGAGAGCCGGAAATCCCCCGGTTTCGCTCGGTGTAACAGAAACCATTCCCTCGCGCCCCTCGCCGGCAGCCACCCTCCCACCTCCAGCTCGGAGCGATGTGATGAAACCAGCGAAACCCTGCTAGGATGCGGAAGAAAAGGACTGACATCTGAATAACTAACAATGCGCTGCCTCTCAGGCAGACAGCAGGGAAGTTCCTTCAGCGCTGTTTGATCTGCTTCGCCGGCGTTATTGCTGAAAGCCGGTTTTTCATTAGGTAAGGGGGGGGAAAAAAACAAAACCCCAAAGCTGAGATGCAGCCTGCTAAGGGAGATTAACAAATGCACCGTAACACAATGATTGAAAATAGATGGTGTAATACAGAAAGACCCAAGAC
The DNA here is from genome assembly GCA_013398295.1 of Chionis minor. Classification (NCBI taxonomy): domain Eukaryota; kingdom Metazoa; phylum Chordata; class Aves; order Charadriiformes; family Chionidae; genus Chionis; species Chionis minor. Next base: position 355,969 of record VZSF01004285.1, read on the forward strand.
TTGCAAGTGGAAAAAAGTATAAATGACTATTTTAATTAATTTCCTAATGTAAAACACAGCTGTAGTAATGTTGGCAAATATCACCTGCCTATTTTAAGTTTGTTAAATGAAATCATGCTCTTTAATTGGGTCTTAATGTACAAAAGTATGTTTTATTTACTTTTTATTACAATATCAGTATTTTAACTTTTGGTTTGCTTGTGCAAAAGCTTTATAAGTTACTTGAATCACTTAAATCTGAATACTATAATCTGCAGTTACAATGTACCAGTTTGAGTTTCAACAATTAAATGCCTTTTTTGTGGACTCCCGCTGCTATGTGAACTAGCTGTAGGCTATTAAAATAATGAGTCCGGACTGAGTCATCTGATCTCAGCCTTGGTGCAAAGCCTGAGGAAAAGGACTTAGCCCACAATTCCTAGTCTGTTTACCAGACTAAGACCAGACTGTTGGAAGCATTATCCCCGCGCTCCCTTCCCCCCCTTCCTCCGCCGACCCAGCTCGCCGCCGGCTGCGCTGTCGCCGGGGGAAACGCGGTGTCACAGAGCCCTCTGCAGGCGGCCGCCGCGACGCCGCCTCACCGGCCCGCCTCACCGCCACCGGCCCAAAGGCCCGCCTCATCGGCCCGCCTCGCCGCCACCGGCCCAAAGGCCCGCCTCATCGGCCCGCCTCGCCGCCACCGGCCCAAAGGCCCGCCNTTCCTCCGCCGACCCAGCTCGCCGCCGGCTGCGCTGTCGCCGGGGGAAACGCGGTGTCACAGAGCCCTCTGCAGGCGGCCGCCGCGACGCCGCCTCACCGGCCCGCCTCACCGCCACCGGCCCAAAGGCCCGCCTCATCGGCCCGCCTCGCCGCCACCGGCCCAAAGGCCCGCCTCGCCGCCTCACGGGCCCAAAACATGCTGCCTACTTACTTCCCCCCCCCGCCCCCTTCATCGTGAAGAGTCGCCTTTTCCAGAAGGATCCGGAAAAGGCTCTAAGGCCAGGCGAGGCGGGAAAAGCACTTGTCACGGGAAGGCGGGAAGTCCACGCCAACGGCGTCTGCGAATTGAGGATGCCTTGATGATTTTGTGGATTTGTGAAGCCAGGCGGTGTGAGGAAAGGGGATTCTGTGGCCTAGGAGATCCCCCTGTCAGGACCCCCACGACGTGGCTCCTAACCACCACACGCCACAAAAATACCAGGGTAGATTTGGACACCCCAGGGATGATTTACGTAATTTGGCCTCATGCAACTCTAAACGTGAAAGTCTGCGTCAGTAACAATAATGAGGAACAAAACCTAAAATCTTCACATACTTCAGAAATGTCACCAGCAGCACCCGACACAAAGCGAACAGCAAAACCATCCGACCTCTCACATCCTCTAGACAAATCTAAAAGCAACAGCACTCACTTTTTATTTTCAACAGCAAAAAATACATCTTCCGACAATGTTGGCGTATAGAATACACACACACACGGCAGTTGCACATGGCGCTGCCTAAAGCAATATCTACCTCAGCTCAAACTCCAGCTGGTATCCGGGGACTCATAGATTCTGTATTATTTTTAAGTTGGTTTGTGTGCCAAAACATATATAATTTATCTACTTCCTTGATCTTTCCACAGTTTTTGATGCTGTACGAATACATAAAGGAATGATAATTAAATGGAGAGCTTTCTCTAACATATCTCCACAGCTTTTTTAGTAGATTTACCATCATCATTTCCACTCTTCTGGAAAAGATCAGAACTCTACCTTTTACACGCCAATTACTTTCACATATATTATCAATCCATACTTGCATTTCTGCCTTGTTCTCCAAAAAATTTGCTACACTCAAGTGACGTCCGTACTCTATGCATTATCAGTATCATTCTACCACTCCTTTTGATTTAGGATCCTCTTAATATCGACCCTCTCCGTTTCACACCTCTGCTCCAGGTTAGATCTTCTGCCCTGATTAAGAATCCATGTCCTGAATTTAAGTAGCCCTATATTGTTGCTTGTACATGTGTTCATATATATCTATACACACGCATATACATATACACTATTATATACATAAATATTATATATATATAGAAAAAGCATATAGCATATTCTTTTTTCATTTTAATAGCCAAGTAAAATCACTGCTTTTCAGGGCCAAAATATATTTAAAGAATGAAGTCTAAAAAAATCGTGGCCAAGATAATATGGCTTTCGGAGAGCTCTTACTCACGCAGCACATAGAATCATAGAATCATAGAATGGTTAGAGTTGGAAGGGACCTTAAAGATCATCAAGTTCCAACCCCCCTGCCATGGGCAGGGACACCTCTCACTAGAGCAGGTTGCTCAAAGCCCCATCCAGCCTGGCCTTAAACACTTCCAGGGATGGGGCCTCCACAACTTCCCTGGGCAACCTGTTCTAGTGCCTCACCACCCTCACAGTAAAGAACTTCTTCCTAATATCTAATCTAAATCTCCCCTCTTCCAATTTAAAACCATTACCCCTTGCCCTATCACTAGACTTCCTGACAAAGAGTCCCTTTCCAGCTCTCCTGTAGAGAGATTCAGCACACACTAGAATGATCCATTTGTGTGATTCCTGAGGGTTCTTTATGATAAACTCTGATGAAAGAACCTGTTTTTAGAAGAGGACCAATGCATTTATATAAAGAAAGGAAATGTTCTAAGTCCTGTAGTTTTAGATTTTTTTAATGTGGTTTAAACTCTAGAGAAGTTTGCAAATATATTTTGAGAACATCTTAAAAGCTCACAATCCAGAAAGAAAAGAGAAACTTAACCATTACTGAAATGTTGAAATACCATAATAAACTGTGATCAGGTCTGACATGACTGTTTAATTTCTGAGGTTGTCAATAATGAGACATGATACCATGCTTGCAAAATAACTCCCCTGGGCCCCTTTCTGCTTCTGGAAAGGCTGGCAAACTGAGGGAACATGGCAGAGAGAATTCGGAAACAGCCTCAAAGCACTGCTACCACTATCTCCATTCTTCAGTTACTGCTTAAGCCATTATGACATGGTATCTTCCAATGCATATTCAAATTACTGTTTTATTTTAGCTACCTGCAAAAAGCTACTCTAATAAAATGCTTTAAATGTAAATTTCTGCTCATCCTAAACCACACCAACAACCTCAGTGCAAACATTAGCCGTGTATAATAGTTGACCTGACCAACTACAGGGACTTGAAACCTCTGGCCTTCTCAGCTAGCACAGTGGTTCCCACAAGCGTATGCTTCGTGGTTCCTTGATGGTCTACAAAATTATATTAAACAGTTCATTAGAAGCCAGAGGGTAAAATTTGGTGCATTATGGTCTGAGAAAATACTATGTGTTGATTCTGGTCTGCTGAACTGCTCACTGGAGAACCACTGTCCTGGTCAAAAGGCACAGGGCCAGGGTTTGCTCCTGCTTCTGCCCCGAGCATCATACATGAACCTCCACGAGGGAATTTCACCCACAACCCTGACCGGGGCCAAGCGGCCCCTCGGCGGAGGGCATCCTCTCATGTCACCAACATCACGGGGAGAGAGAGAGAATTGAAAGGCAGACAACAAAATAGCTTCTTCTTGCTTGTCACAAGCATTTCCCAAACTTTGCTTTACCAATTAACATTGTACTGTCTGTGGAGATGGGAGGACTTTTTTTTTAATTTAAAATATTTGTGATACTGATTTTCAGATTTAATGTCATTCACTAGAGCTAAAAATCTATTAAACCTCCTCATGCCCCTTCCCGCTCTGTCTACCTTCCAAGTCTGCTTTTGGCATATTCCTACCACATAAACTACCCACCAAATACTGAGAGACTGGAGACATATATATATATGTCCTTTTCTTTTTTCCCCCCAAACCTATGTCAAGCACCAGAGGAGTCATTTTACAATGTACAGCCCTGGCAAACAACCTATGGAGTGCTGTCAATATAAGTCAATAACAGCTACCCCTAATGCTTTTCATTTATCAATTATCATCTATGGTAAAAAGCTTAACACTTTGGTATAGTGCACTGACAAAAAATGCTTTGCTTCTTGCAAATCTTTAGGCAAGAGCTTCAAATTATTTAATCCAAGTCCTCAAAAATGTTTTAGCCATTTCTAAGGCTGGCTTCTTAAAATGGATTTTTCCCCCCATTTCTGTATTTATCAATTAAAAAAATTCTAAAGGTTGTTCTATTAATAGGATCAAGGTAGAGCTCAGATCATGGTTCAGAATGGATTTTTAAAACCTATTTTTTATAGAAATGATGAAATACAATGATGGTAAGTATTTTGCAGTTTTTCTTGGAGCTGACATCCTAGAAACTCTGAAAGACAATTCTAATCAGTCTTTCACAAGTAGAGGGGGACAAAGAAACATTTCAAAGAGGGAAGAATGATTTTTTTTCAAACAAATTTTGGCAGATACAAAATCTGTGTGATGAACTGTCTTCCCTTAATCATTATCTTTTTCCTTCAATGCTAGTGTCCTTTTTTCTGTCCAAACTAATTTTATAAAACTGTTTTTCATTCATGGAAACTGAGTTTTACTTGAACTGCCACTTCTTTATGATAAACTCTCAGCATGACTAAACAATATAGGAACAGTAGCTTGCAACAAATTTTGCTCAAGAAGTTTTAAAGCTACTGGGATTTTCTGGATTGCTCGGGTAGGCTTGCTCCTTGATGCACATCCCTTTCTATAAAGGAAGAACCTGAAATTGCCTTTGTAGTACTTTCCTATGTGAGTTGTGTATGTGAACACTCACATATAATCAATTAGAATACTTAAACTCCTCTCTACCCCCATAATAAATCGTGTCTATTGTGCTGCATAATTAAGAGGAAAGAATAAAAAGATCCTTTATGCAGGGCCCGTACCTTTTTATAAGTGCAAGGTGCATAAAGGTCTGTATTTTTAAAAGGCAAAATATGAATTTAATAAAAATATCAATTTTAATGACAACTATGAAAATAAGAGTAATACAAGTTATCAATTTAAATGCAAAAAAATTCTTACATTGATTTTAGTATTGTTTGAAACCCTATTTGTCCCTTAAAAACAAATTCAGTGGATTTTTCAATAGCTGTGGAGTAATTACTGCAAAGCTGTCAAACACCTGACCCTACTTCGATAACCCTAAATTAAATTTTCAGATTAACTGTATCAGAATTAAGCTGGATATTGCTGAACACACTCCTGAGCTGGAGTTTTCTTTACCCTAGCAGTGTCAAAAGACCAAATTTTTTATTTGCTTTTGCTGCAAATTATTGTAAAGCACTGTAGTCTACCAAACTGAAAAGTAAAAAAAAAAAAAAAAAAGTATTTGTGGTAAAAACTGTGACAGCACCAGAAGTTAGCCCCCCCCAATTAACTCCTTCCCCTCTTAGGTAATAAACTTCACAGTGATACAGGGTGATCTATTTTCAGGGGCAACGTAACAGCAACTTGCTGGAGCTGCTCAGCACCACTTTTATCCTCATCTCCCACTGACACTGGAGTAATTGAAAACACTTGCATGAGGTGCTCAGCAACGTGCAAAATCAAACACAAACGCCAGCAAGCTTCAGTGCTGCTCGAATCCTGCATGCAGCGGAATGAAACCATCGGGGTCACCGCAACACTTGAGCAGGAGCCAAGGTAAGCAGAATAAGATGGGAGTGCTACCACAGAAGGACTCGATACTGGGGGTGTTCACATTCTTTTCAGCAGCAACTCAACAGCGCGTGGCAACCTGACGGGACAAGACGCTGCAAAGGTGAATTAAAATGTGTAGAAATGGGCAGGATGGAGAAGTTAGGAGTAGTTAAGGTGGGTGTTTCACTTACAGTAGTCCCATGATAACAGGAAAAAAGCGTTGGGTAGAACTCAACTACCACAGTCTTAAGAAAGCTCAGTGTTAAGAAATAAATATGTAAAATGACATGCTCATTCCAAACAGCTAGCCTCATATAATTGTCCCTAAATCATCAAGATTAGTAAGACATTGCCCAATTCTTTAGTTCAAAATGACAGTGTGTCCATGTACGCCCATGAACTCACTGAGAAAACTCTCTCTAGATCATGATCGTTTTGACTCTCCCAGTAACTTCCCAACTGGAGAGGAGCATCACCCTTGCTTACTCTGATGTGACATTGCACAACTGGAGAAGCACTTTAGCACACCACGTGCCTGGGCACACTGGATTGCCAAGAATGGGAGCTGCATAAAAGCTGGCACAGTTTATGGGGTTAAAGTCCCAGCAACATCTACAGACTGCTCCCCAATCCTCCCAGGGGTACTGCTGCTAACTCTTACGGGCCAGAGCGTAATTTCAACAACGTCAATGCTTTCCTCATTCAGAATATGGGAGAGCACAGGTGATGAGGATTAAGAGAAAATAAAATTTGAGTATCTTCAGCATAGCAGAGGAAAACCACACCATGGTGTCATGACTTAATCGCAGAAACATGAACACGAAAAGCATAAAATTTAAAGCAAACTCTGACAGAAAATAACCAACCCCCCTGATCACTAACCCTTCTGTCCCCCAACCCACACAACTGAAGGAGGGAAGCTACTCAGAGTAATATTGGCAGTGATGAGCAGACGAGAGCTAATGGAAGAAACAGAACAGTTCAATCAGCCATGACATCAGGCTATCAAAAACAATCCGGCCATTATCACATTAAAAATCCATTCAAGTAAACAAAACAAAAATAGAGATGAGAACAGAAAGCTCAAGACTCACTTTACCAATGGATTAATGACTATCATTAGCTGCTAACGCTCTAAAAAACAATCTATGCAAGATAATCATTATTACCCGTATTAATTGGTTTACTACCGAGAAAACTGCCTCTCTGCCAAAATCTAGTTCTAAACCAGATAGACATCTGATTTCCTTTCCAAGAGTTGATGCAGTGGTTGACTTGTCTTCTTAAGCCTTTGGCTATCACAGCAAGTTAGAAATTGGAAAATAACTCTTCATAATTTTTACCCATTAAAAAAGGAAGGAGTCTTCTCCAGGGCACGCAAACACCCCAACAGCCACAGAATGAAATCTGAAATTTTATTTTAGCATATTAAAAAGCTCTTAACTTTTCAAAGAATAACGTAATAATCCATTCACTGTGGATTATAAACTTATATAAAAGCCCTTATATTTAAATAAACAGAGGGATAACATTGTCTAATGGATGGAATTTGGAAACATTCTGACTTCAAATTAAAAAAACCCAACACCTAGTTAATAGTAAGGAAAATTTACCAAGTGAAACAAAGTTTGTCATTTGGCTTCAAACCAATATTGGATGTTTTTATAAAATGTATGCTGTACTTCAAATCACAAGTTACAGAGTTTGGGCTATACTCACTTAGGCCGCAAGAGTACAACTCCTTTCCAGAAGTCAGGAGGGAACTTCCTTGCCTGTGTTACATCTGAAGTGAGGCTAGGTAACTGTAAGGATCCATCCTGTACTAGCAAAAGCTTTGTAAACCTTGATACATATAATTGATATGGGGCCTGTTCACAGCTTCTAATTGTGAGTATCTCTGTAGAGCCATTTCAGACAGCTACTTATTCATCAGACAAGCGGGAAACCACTGTTACGTAGTTTGGAAGAACCTCCATTAGCTACCAAGATCAAATTAATCTTTCCTAGTTCCCACCAATGCATCTCCATGCAATACACATAAACCTCCTAATCTACCTCTCCAGTCCAGTGTATTTCACTCAGCTAATCTTCCTGATTTACTCCACTGATACTGCCCTCGATGCAGGGAGAAGGGCTTAATTTGGCTAGTCTCAACTATGTCAAGAAGCATCTCTCTCCTCCACTGATTATGGAGGGAGGCAGTTCAGCCTTCCCTGGGGAGTCTAATCCTAGTTTCTGTGAACACCTTCTCAATGTCAACTACCAGATACTGATCAAGAAGATACCACTGACCAGATTAAAAATCTTCCATATCACAGTTCATTTTACCCTTGATATTAGCACATTCCACCCCGCACACCCCCGCCCCGCCGCCAATTTTTAATTAAAAGACTGAGTCGGTTTGCCAGGGAAATTACACAGAAGAGGTAAGGTAGGAAAGAGAAACCTTAACCTCCCAAATAATTTTTCCAGTAAAGTATACATAAGATGAGCAGTGACTGTCCCGCTCTTAAGAGTCACCACTCTTCAGAGTTGGCCTCTAAACTGTGTTACTTGAATACAGCTTATCCCATGATGCTACCAGTGAAAAATACCTTCCTGCTATCAGATACTTAGGAAAAGGTACTTATATAACTCTAAAAGATGAGGCCACATGTTTGCACTTCGGGCAAATTTCAGAGCGCTGCTTCTAGCACAGAAGACATACAGTAAGAGTTTTCATTCCAAAATGCTAAATTACAGACCATAAAAGATGTGTAACATCAACACTACAGTTGTCTTCCACATGGTGGTTCTGTGTTGTCATCATAAGAACTTAATTTAATACGTAAACAAAAGAGATGATTTGATGTACAAAACCTTGCCTTTTAAGAAACATGAAGAATAGTTGCTTCTGTGGTGGTTTTGTTTTACTTTTATTTATTTTTTAATTGAAAACTTAGAGACGATCAAGACAATCAGCATGAAGAACCATAAAGATTTAGCTCTCTACATGTCTTATTTATTTCCACTTTGGAATAAAGTGCTTTCAAATATTCTGGCTATTTCACCACTGTTGTTCTTGGTTTTGCAATTCTTAGTCAAGGAAACGAACATCACTAAGAAACTAGTAACTACATGTGGGAATAAACAGCTGCATCAGAACGTACTTTTCCCATTCCTCTATCATCATCATTCAGGAACTGACGAAAGAGCCCACAACTGGTTTCTCTTGGGATAATCATCACCTCTGGGTTCAGAAGATACTATCTCACCGTCGTCTTTAAAAATAAAAAAACATTAAATAATTAAAAACAGGACATGTAGAACTCTGATGAGAGAAGGGTGGGGGTTAAAAAAGGACTAGTTTGAAATTTTTTTTAGAAAGGTTAAGCTGAATCTGGGAAATTCTGAGTTTCTCCTCACATACACCAGTGAAACAGGGGCACACCTGTGAGAGATGCCAGTTCAGAGAAAAAAGCAACTAACTTCATGTTTACTGGAAGAAACCTCTGTTGATACTTCAAACAAGACTAGTTTCTATGTTATTTACATAGAGGCAAAACTGCAATCTCAATCTCTTTTTCCTACCTGTTGAACTCAACTGGGGAATGCCCTCCAACTGTGCTGTAGCAACACGGCAGTGGAAGGCAGCACCACATTAAAACAAGCAACCCCAACCACCTCTGGTGATGACCTGCCCACTATTTCATTAATATTTTTCAGTAATAACCCATTCAGTTGAGTTTTTGGGTGTGGCTGCTAGCCTGACACACACACCTGTGTACTTCTGTATTGCCTTCATAAAACCAGATGCATTTTCCTCATTTATTTATACAGTTCTGTGTTTCCTCTGGCTCCTCAGTAGAACGCTTCTTATCTAGAAACCCACTGCTGTTCAGTTCTAAAAGCCAGGAAGACAAAGTCTACACCAAACAATTCACCACCTTCAACGGCAACAAACTTACTGCCCAAATAACAAGCTCTTTCAGGAAATCCCTTGGCCTTCAAGTCACAACTTGCATTGTATGGTTTCTGCAGTGATTAAAATCATGCATTTAATTGCAAGATCATAACAGAATCTGAAAAGAATAATTTGATTTCTTTTCCTAATGTTAATGGGATTATTTATATATTTAATGGTTAAATAGCTTTTCTGAAGGTCTTTCCCAAGTTTAAGGCTATCTGTTTTCACTTAAGGAACAGTCTTCTGCCAATATTTTTTGGTACATTTGCAAATGCTGAACAATGAAGTGAAAATATAATTGCTAACGTGGCTTAAGTCTAGAATAAACACACAATTAATAATATTTTATTTAGGTTTAGCCATATTTTTCTTAACCTTTATAGAAATCTTGAATCATGGCATATTAGTGAGTTTTATTAGATTTAACAAGTTGTAGATGATGTCTTTTATCAACCTAACTCCAAATTTATTGCTGACAATCCTTTGCAGTTTACACTCTAATGAGAAATAAAACATAATTCTAACAGGGGCTGCTCTTAGGACATTTTAGCCTAATCCACTACAACAGATTTTATTTGGCTCTTAAGTATCGAGCTTCCCGTCTAGAACCCCTCTGCTATTTACATGCAAAAGACCACACTAACAACGGATTTCTGTAAAGAATGCAAGGGGACCTCTTGTTCTACTTTTACCCTTTCAGGACTTGATTATTCTCATATGTTATAAACTGCATCTGGAACTAGGCAACAGCATATCCATTTTCAGGTCCAAAGTTCTTTCTCCACTTTTCACATAGTCCTCCACTTAACCCAAAAAGCATGGCAGGGCTCTCACCACTGCACAGGCAACTGGGCTGGCTAAACCAAACTGATTAAAAAACAAAACAAAACTATTTATCTCTAAAGATTCCCAAGCTACTTCTAGGGAAAATAAGGAGAAGCAGCTTTACAGGACAAGTTATACATTCCTCATGTAAACACCCTCAGCCAGTGCAAATGGCAAAGCAACACAAGAAAGGTAAGAGCACATTTCTCCCTATTTTCATCCCTCAAGAGCACCTTACAGCCACGTAGTGACCTGCATTTGAGCAGTTTCAGGGGTAAATCTGAAACACAACAGATCAAATCAAGGTAATTCTATGAGCTGTGTTAGTTTTACTGTTTATTTTGTTTGTTTGTTTTTTCCCCCCTTCTTCAGCATCTTTATCATCAGCCAATGCCCCGAGATAACTGACATTCTGCTTTGCAAACGAGAGGAGATGACCACTTGGCAAAAAGTCACTCAAGAAGAGCTGAAAACAGGGCATAGGTTTCTGCACCCAGCCTTGTAATTTTTCCACGTTGCCTTTCAGAAAGAAAATTGCAAAATTACATGCCCTTATAAACTATTTCTGCACTGTAAATCTGTCTTTTCATAAGGTTAAATGTGGAAACTTGGGATTTTACCAATGTCGTCCATCTGACAGACCTACTATCTTTTCATAATGAAGCAGCTAAAACTACTGAAATTTTTAACAATGTCAAGTCCCAAACTCAGTCCCTGCAGATGCAGTGTCCCTGTAACACAGAGCTGTTCCCTCGGAAAGCATTCAGCCACTAGAAATCTCTCCATGGTGAGGATAACATCTAATATCTGATGGTTGTCCCACCAGTAATGTGTGTTATCAGGAGTGGAAGACGGGCATCTGTTCCATGACCACGTATCTTGTATGAGTGTGGAAATACAGGATGAATAACACTAACCAAAGTAAGTGTTATGCTAGTGTCTTTCTTGTTTGACCTCCATTCAGGCTTTGTATTTTGGGCAGCGACATTAAAAACCACAGACATTAAAAACACTCCTCCATGATGCGTCTAGGATTCCAAATATGATGGAAGTCAAGTCTGCTTGCCTGCATTTCAAAGCTAATGCTGAATTTATTATGTTTATCTTTTCTGAAAAGTCAGCTTCATTGTCAAGTATGCCTTGGATCCAGGTGAGAGATAAGATGGTTTATGGTTAATGGTTCTGAGAAGTACCTTAAAAACGTTACTGCTAATTATTGCTCTTTACCACATGTCCCCGGACCCAGCCTCTGACTCTCCTGCTGTCCTTATGGAGGTGATGGTTTTGCAATCCCCCTGCCTGGCATAACTCCCTGCTGCTGTCAGGAACGGCAGACGGTTCCACCTTTCTTTCCACACCAACCTGCCCATTCTCGCCACTGCCTCTTCCCAGCAGAAGTGTTTGTGTGCTTATGGGCAAGCTGGAACATGGACCTGGTCCAAGTGAAAGCTAACCCAACCAAAACCATGTCAGACGCACAAAGACAGCCCACAAAGGGAACAGGCAGCCCGAGCAGGGAGAGGCAATCATCCCTTTCTGCAGCAGCACCGAATGATGCCAAACGAAAGTGATGACAACTTTAGACTGACTTGCCTCATCACAGACTCTCTCCAAATATTCCTCAAATAAATTCTTTTGCATGACAAGTCTTTCCATTGCCTGTTCCCATATCCTAATCCAGACATTGGGCTGGACATACACCACAGGAGTGATTTCTGAGATACACTGGAGAAAAGGAAAGGACTTCAACTGTGCAAAAACCTAACAGCTATTTGTCACCACGTCATTCCCGAATTGTGAGTCCACTACCCATCCAGCTTAAATTAAAAAGTTATGTAAAGAACAGAACTAATGAAGCTGGATTTCCTAAGGACATGCAAACCACTTCCTTCAACTTTCTACTGCAATAAACACCAGTGCCTTCTGTGTCTTCTGCAATTCCCTCCTCTTGTCTTCATTTTCCTTTGTGACCCATTTCCCTACACATTTAGGCCCAGATCTTCTTTAAGAGTGTTTATAGCTGTTTCAACCACAACTGGAACCTCAGACAAATCTCTAAATATTCACTGTCTCTTACTGACTTTCAATAGCTACAATGTTCTCTGAAAATGAGGCTCATGCAAAAACATCTACAGTTGAGTCTTTAAAACTGCTAGTCGCTTGGAAATCCTCATGTAAACTCCTGACTCTTGGTATTCATCCCAGAACTCCCACCCATCTCAGCCAGTACCCCTGGAAACCTTCTGAGGATGGGGTTTGCACTCAAGCCAGACCTTGGCTCTCATCCCAACCGCATGTAGCAAACAGCGCAGACACAGCAGCAGGCAACTTCCAGCCCATGGCATGGAGGACAAAGTTTAAATCTGCAGCTCTCACATGCAGAACTGGAGCGTGACCCACCTGTAAGGCATGGGCGAGGTGGTCAAGACATACCACACCTGGATCCCCTACCATATACTGCCTCTGTCATGGAACAAAATCAAATGGTCTACACAGGATACAAAAGTACAACTGGAATCTTTCTTCGAAGAAGCTGACCTTGCATGGCCTTGGGCATGTAGGATGACCAAGCACCCACTGCCCCTCTAGCAGGGCAAGTGTGCCACTCCTCAGAAACGTGCAGTTTACAGGTCAAGATTTGGAGACACCAGGGCACATAGAGAAAGTGGTGGCTTAGCCACGCTGGACCACACACCACATCTACATGTTGTCATGGAGGATGCTGTCCTTTTCTCTGCCTTGTTAAGCTTCTCAGGTGCTTCAGAAGTAATATTAAATAACCAAACCCAGTAACTAACTTTAATGGTACATTCTTATTGACATGTGGGTGTAGAATTCTTATTCTATCCTGCTTAGATAACAAAGTGATTAAAAAAACCCCCAAATTTTCTACCAATTTGTTATTTAAAAAGATGTTTCCACGGTGTAAAAAAAAAAAAAAAAAA